>VCHN02000014.1:142204974-142804974 GCA_007115665.2 Sequoiadendron giganteum | reverse complement strand
GTGCATCTGTTCATACAACAATCATTCTTATTTCCTGGGGCTGCTCTATGTATTTCTTTGTCAAACACTAATCAAGTTTTCAGAGTGGATGGTGAGGATCTTCTGTTAGTATCAAGTGATCTAGATGTTTGATTGAAAGTGGATAAGTCATTGGTCGGTTTGATTCTGAAGTATTCTTGAATCTTATATCTCTCCCAAATTTTAAGAATTTGACGGTCACTATAGGTCCTTTGTGAAGTCTAGTTAAGTGAAAAATCTAAAATTCTGCTCCAGCGCCACTGTGATTCTTAGCCCTGAGTGCGAGCTTCATTGCTTGCGAGTTCAAATAAAAGAACTAAAAAGAGAAAAGAAACAAAGAAAGAAAGCAAAATATTGAAAATCAAAAGAAGATAAATAAAGTTTTTCAGGAGTATACGAATAACTCTACTGGGGCTATGGACACCCGGCCGAAAGTAGAGCAATGTTCGGGAGAATCATAGCGACAACTTGTTGGGGCTATGCACGCTTGACTGACAGCGAGGCAATGTCCCGGATGCTTTTGGAGTTAGAATAAACTACGTAGCTTAACTTGATGGAGCTTGGATTCTTCCAGCAACTGAAGGATGGGAATTAACACAATTGCACACACTTGGATTTTTAGCATACTGAAGGTTGGGTTAACTAGTGGTTTTGATCCTTTGGTTGAGTGTCTGGCTTGTTTTCCCTAGCATGAAGGTCGAAACCAGAGATTTTGGGTTTGTGATTCCAGTTTGTCATCAACCCTCTTCTTTCGCTCCCGACGGGCTTCTTTGCTCCCATCTCATTTTGCATGCCCCTCATTTTGTTGTCCTAGTTGGTCAACATCCCCTTCAAAGTCTTGGGTTTTTTGGGCTTCACCCCCGCTCGCTCGCTCGATTCATTTTTTCCTTCATTCTTTGACTTTGGGGATAGATTTCTTATGGATTTTGGATATTTTTGTGGTGCCTAAGTGAAATCACAAGGTTTTATTAAGTTTGAGGAAGTTTTGAAAATTCCAAAACTATGTTCCTGCAGCGGCTTCCCCACAATGGCTTCCCTGCAACGGCATTCCTACAACGACATTCCTACAATGGCATTCCGGGCTCATGTTTTCGGAACGTACGAGCACACCTCCAAATAAAAAATGAACTTTGACCCAGATGGTAAAATGGGGTCTTATCCTCCCCTGACTTTTCAAATTCCAAATTTGCATTTGGGAAGTACCATCTAGAGTTTCGTGCTCTCGCGGTCGTTTCAAAATAGCATTTCCAAAACAATATTTCAGCCTCTCATTTTCGGTTTCAAGAAGGCTACCATGGGTCCATCGATAGAACCATTTGATCCAATGAATAATGCTACAATTCCATCAGGAAGAAGGCATCTTTCAGGCAGTTTCAGCTACAGTAAAAGGAAAATCAACTAGAAGACAAAACTGCTACAGTGACTGACCACTATAGGACATAATAGGCAAAAGACAAAGATGTATTTTAAATTACTGAATATTGTGGGGTAGGTGAAGCCCTAATGTAATTGAATCTGGGCCACACAATGTAACTCAATCATAGCCATTCATTTGGGCTTTTGTAAACTATAAATAGGGGTCTCCCCCTCATTTGTAGTTGTTGGAGAGCTGTTGTAAAAATATTCTATAGCAATAGAAAGTAGCATTGCATGATCTATGGGTGTTACATTTTGATTTTGCTCATTATGTGTGCATGGTTCTATCTTCCAAGTTATTTTTAGTTGTAGTTTCTTGAATGGAAGTGGTAATGGTGATTGTTGTTATAGTATTTGATGAACTTTCAGCCCATACTTTTGGCACTTGTTAATGGCAAGCTGTTGTGCAAAGTTAGCCTAGGCTTATTTATTTGATTGTTGCAACCTAATTCACTTGCATGTTCATGATGTGTGTATGCAAACTGAAAATCTACAATCCTTAGAAGATTGCACTAGTTTTGTGTAATTGTAGGATCCTCTTGGCCAAGCAAAACCCAGTTTAGGGAGTTTGTCTATTGTAGCAACCTCCATGATCATTGTTCATTCATAGTTTCAGATCTAGGAACCTTTTCTCTTCCCTGCATAAGTAACCTTAAGAAAGGTTACTTGCACATTTTAAAGCTAAATATTATGTTGAAATGGAGTTCTAGACTACTGTTTGAACCTGCTACAAACACTCAGCAACTTTCCCATCTTAAGAACTCCATTTGCAAATCCAACTTCCTCGCTTTGTAACTCATCCATAAGTCCACCTTGTGATTCCAGCAAATCACATAAACAACTGAAATATTTCAAGCACTGTCAAGACCTGACATCCGAGAGACCTTGGGATAGTGTTCTACAATTTGATTGTGGAAGATTGTCTTTCAAGAGAGGTGATGCACCTACACATTACCTGTGTTGAGAAGTGCATGAAAACACCATCAACATGAACTTATTTCAAGGTAAGATGGAAACCCCTCATTTCCTAATTTTTGTTCATATCTTCGGAAAGAACTTGCATAATTGTTTTATAGATTTAGGAGCCTCTACAAATGTTATGGCTTTTGTTGTTTGCAAAGCATTAGGTATCACTCCTATAGCTTCTCAAAATAAGGTTACTCAATTGGATGAAACAGAGGTGAGTGTGGTTGGATAATTGAACATGATCTCTACACAACTTGCATCAGATCCTAGGGTGCAACAAGTGATCAATATACAAGTTGCTGACATCCGTGATACTTATGGGTTGATCTTAGGTAGGGATTTCACTAAAGTTTTGAATGGATACACATCCATAGATCATTCCCACATGTGGTTACCATGGAAAGGAGTTCCAAATAATATTAGAATTGAAAGGGAACCTAGGATGAAATATGTGATCACAGAATACCAAAATATCTCAAATGAGGTATTGGTGTCTGAACTTGGCATGGGAAATTATGTGTTGGCTGCATTAGTTATAGAGGATGAAGAAGTTTTTATGTTACAGGATTCTTCAAATGAACACCTTTTGGAGAGTAGTGGTCCTGAGACTTTGATTGAACTAGAGAATGAAATAAGTGATGAAGAAGACAAACAACCTGGTTTGTTGAATAACTTTCAGGAATTCATCCAGAAGTGTATGGAAGACCAAGTGCAATTAAAAGGAAGCATGACATTTGAAGAATTGTTGTTTCCAAGTTGGTGAAGAGTACATGATGCCTCTCATTCTAAGTTAGAATGTGACTTGTGTCAAAATGTTGTCAGACAGATACAGAAATGCATTAATCCAGTCCCACCTACTAGACTCGATGCGCAGGAGGAATCAAACAACAATAAAGATAAAAGCTCAGTGCTTCCTATAAAATTCCTTATCTCTGGTAAAGAATAAGGTAAATTGAAGCCAAAACCTGATGGGTGTTGGACACTAAGGTCTGATGGATCTAAATCCAAGCAGGGTGTTGGAGCAAGATTTGAATTGATTAGTCCTAAAGGAAAGAATTACTTTGCTCCTCACAGACTCCAGTTTCAATGCACTAATAATGTTGTTGAATATGAGGTTTTGATCCATGGCTTACTAATGGCATCAAGAAAGAAAGTTAACATATTACAAGTATTTGGAGATTCTGAATTAGTGGTCAAACAAGTAAGAAAACAGTATTCATGCCACGACAAAAGGATGACCAACTATAGGCATAGAGTGTGGGATCTCATTGAGGGGTTTGATGCCTTTAATATCCAATTGATCCCTCAAAACAAAAATTAGGTTGTTGATTCTTTAGCTCAAGTTGCCAGCACCTTACAGCCTTTGTCACTTTCAGGATTGAAGAAATTTACAGTTGAGCTCACTCCAGTCCCTTCAGTGCCTGACAATGTTACCAACTTTTAGGTTTTTGAAGATGATAAGCATATTCTGGACTTTATTACAAGCTGTGATGTGTTTTCCTCCCAAGTTATTGATGAGATAGAGCCTCATGAAGCAGAAACTGACTTTGGAGGAATCATCAATCTAAAGACTAATACCATTCCAAGGGGTATGGTGCAACTTGAACGGATTTTTGACTTGGATAAAATAAGAGATCAAGAAAAAACAAACTAAAAGAGACTCCATTAGCAGTCAATGTGAAACATATAATATGGGGACATCAGATGACTTGAAGAACATTCTTATTGGCAAGGTATGTACTCCAAAGGAAAAGAAAGGGATTATTGATACCTTACATACATATCATGATGTAATAGCTTGGACTTATGAAGATTTGAAAACATATGATACTTCGATCATCACACACACCATTCCTCTAAGATCAGATGTCAAACCTTTCCGACAGAGGCAAAGGCCAATCAATGCTCTGTTAGAACCCATTATTTAGAAGGAGGTGCAGAAACTGCTTTCAGCACGTATTATATTTCTAGTAAGACACTCTACTTGGGTGGCAAATTTGGCTCTAGTAAGGCAAAAGAATGGAGAAATTAGACTATGTGTAGATTTTAGGAATCTGAATAGAGCATCAGAAAAGGATAATTATCTAGTTCCTTCATTGGATGAAGTGCTTTAGATTGTCAATGGATCACAAATGATGTCCTTTTTGGATGGGTATTCTGGATACAACCAAGTCATGGTGCAATATGAGGATAGGCACAAGACTACTTTTACTACCAAATGGGGAACTTTTTCTTAAAGAAGGATGCCATTTGGATTGATCAATGCTGGAGCTACATTCTAGAGAGCCATGGACATTGCTTTTAAAGATATAATTGGCAAGTGCATCATTATCTATATGGATGATTTGACTATTTTTTTGAAGAAACGAGGTGACCATATAATGGATTTAGGCAAGGTGTTTCAAAGATGTAGAGAGTTTGGTGTTTCACTTAATCCGAGAAAGTGCATTTTTGGAGTCACCGAAGGCAAGTTATTATGACACATTATCTCAGAACAGGGTATTGCTATAGACCCTAAAAGAATTCAGGCTATCCTGAAGATTCAGCCTCCTGCAAGTAAGAAAGATATGAAGTCATTCTTTGGTAAGATTAACTTTGTTAGGAAATTTATCACGAGATTTGCAGAGATAGTCAAACCACTGAATGCTATGTTAAAGAAAGAAGTGAAGATAGAATGGAGCTCAGAAGCTAAGGAGGCATTTGTAGAAATCAAAAGGGCTATTGCTGAAGCTCCTGTATTGGTGAGTTTGGATTACACTAAGCCTTTATATATATATATTCATTCACTTCTAATCATTCTTGTGCTGTAATGTTAACTCAAAAGTTCGATCAAGGGGATCAACACCCTATAGCCTTCATCAGTACTCCTTTGAAAGATGCAGAATTGAAATACCACAATGTGGAGAAACAAGCCTACGCTTTGGTCTGAGCAGTTAAGAAGTTCAGACATTATATCTTGAGGAATAAAGTCTTTGTCATAGTGCCTGATCCTGTAGTAAAGTTGTTATTGATGCAAAATGAGTTAGGTGAACGAAGGGCCGAGTGGGTAACAATGTTGTAGGAATATGATATGGAAATCCAGCCCATGAAATTGGTAAGGGGACAAGGACTTACAAAGACAATGGCTAAGATAGGTCCTGATCTCATAATCCAACATTATTACCTTCAGGAGGTGTCTCTAGGGGACTGGTATGATGAAATTATTTTTTATCTATTGAATCAGCAGTGTCCCGATCATCTTAACATGGTTTAGAGGCGAGCCTTGTGCTTGAAGAGTGGAAGTATTATAAAGAAAGGAGTTTGTTGTGTAGTTTTTGCACACACGCCCTACTGAATGTGGGGACCCTCTTTTTTCACTTTTTGGTGTTTTGGCCCTTCTTTCTCGGGGTTTTGCTTGCTTTGGTTTGTGCATTAATGTCCAAATTTTCCAATTGAAGTGGCATTATTTTGAACCATGTTGAAAATCTAAAGTTTTAAACTTTATCTCAGGTTTTTCACTGTTTTTAGGAAAATCTGCCTAGGCCGGATTCTCCTGGTTTTCCCCTTAGTGTCCGAATGGCTCCCTTTTTGCACTTCTTTCAAGAAAATCCACACATCTCAAATTTCCCCAAAATCCATGGTGGTGTTGAATCCTCGAATTCGTGGCAGTGTCAAATCCTTGAAAATCTTTTGTAACCGTGGCTGTCCTGTCAGATGTATTAATGGTGCCCATGTGGAAGTCTTTGGGCTTTGATATATTGATTTCTTGAGAAGTTATTGATCATTTGAGTTGGTGCATTTGTTTTCATTTGAGCTTGTGTGTTGAAGTTCTTGGTGTTCACTGGATACCTAGTTTTTGAGGCCATTTGAATTGTGCATAGGCATTTCTTAAGTGTGGATTGTATTCGGTTTGCATCCAGTGGTTATATCTCGACTTCACCAAATTCAACCTTTGCATTTCCATGGTATGTAGACGTGCCCCTTTTCTTTATCGATTACGATGGCTTTTCTTTGTTTGCTCGGGGGGTCCTTCGTGGTTTTTTTTGGTTCTTTGAATACATGTCTTTTTTGGGTGTTTTAAGGTTTTATTTGGCACACCAGTCCGCTTTTATTGATCATGTGTGTGCATTTTAGTCTGGTGTTGATTATTTTGGGTGTTGGCTTGTTGTGGTTCCATACTCTCCATTTTTTGTATGAGCAAGTCGTCTGTGCTTTCATAGCGGACATTTAGGGTTTTTAACCTAGGGCATGGCCAATCCTCTTCAAAATTTTGTGAAGAGTGTCTTTAGTTCATATTTACCCATCTGGGTCCTAGGTTGAATTGGCTTTGGAATTCTAGCATAGATCCGGAGTGATTTGAATTAGTTTGGTAAAAATACTGAGGATGTAGACAGGTTCGGGTTTTTGAGGTCTTCACAGAATTCCGCTTCCCCCGGATTTCCCTGAATTTTCTATCTCCTCCTCGTTTACCACTTTCTATCAGATTTCATTTGGTTTCACCAAGATCCGTTCCATTCGAATTTTCCCGATGTCTGCAGTCGGGCCATTTTACCGATTTTGAGTTTTGATACTATTATATCTAGATTTCACCAAAATTCATTCCATCTGAATTTTCCCGAACAATTCATGTCCCTTCATTTTCCTCGAGTTAGTTGTAACTATTGTTAATCTCGCCAGAATTTGTCTCCGGTAGATTCTTCTGGGTGCTTTGGGGAAATGCTAAATTTAATGGTTATGGATGGTGCGTTTATTGATAATACATTTGTTTGATTTAAGGAACTTATGCTAAGTGTTCTCAATGCTCTTTCTTGATAAAATTGATGATTTTAATGATGTAATGGGATTTTGTATGTTTGGTTCATTGGAACCCGCCTGGTCTGGATTTTCCCAAAAATCCTTCCTAGTGCAGAATTCACGAGGGGAGCTCAATCTCGAACTTTGAGATAATGATCTTTTGCACTTATTACTTCTTGTGGATTTAATTATGATTGCTTTTATGTGTTTATAGGTAGGATCAGGATAAAATGTTGCTGGTCAAGGTAAGGGAAAGGCAACCGATCCTGGTGCAAAGGCTTCTACTATTTTGGATGCAGAGAAGGTTAAGTTGGATATCAAGAGCATAATTCCTGATAGCAAGTTGACCTCAATTTGGTCAGGGATCATGGATATGAACGTAGGCATGTGGGATTATGAAGAATTCAAGGCTAAGATGTCAGCACCGAACCCTCCTCTATTGGTAAAAGGGATGGTACGATCTGGATTGGCTCATGTGGCATGTTTCCCTCCTACAATACAGTGTTATGAATTGGTATTTGAATGTGCCAAGAATTATGATAGAGGAACATAGAGGATAGTGGGTCCCCAAGGAAGAATTCTTGCTGGTTTCAGTCCTGTGTCAATTGCTGCAATCTTTGGCATGCCTGATAGGTCCCATGTGGTAGGTTTTGACATGAACAATGCTAAGAAATATTATGAAGAAAACATAGTCAAGTCATAACAGGTGATTAGCTCTTGGCTAGAGAAGCCTAAGTCTCATTTGTCTAAGTTGCACAAGCAACTATCCAGGCTGAAGTTCAAGAAGGAGTATTATAATGCTATCACTCTTCTCAGCAGGTTGGTGGGATTGAAGAGTGCAGGTGTGTTTGAGACATGGATGTTTAATGTGATTGCGAGGATGGAGTAGGGAATTGATTATCATTGGTTAGGTGTTATCAGTGCTAAAATCCATCATCAGTTGTGTAATGTCTTGTAGACTAAGACCTTCACCATGACCTCTTACCTAGTGTATTCATTGGCCAGACTTCATCCATACAAGGGATTGAGCACTAGAGCTGCCTTTGGGCAGGATCCTATTTATGAGGTATATCCACAGTTGCACTTAACTAGGGCAAGCTATCGGAGGTCAAATCATGCCTTTAAAATGTATATTACTAGACTGCTCCAGGGTGCAGAGCATGTGAGAATCTCGGATAAGGCAAAAAAATTGATAAGAAGGTATGGAGCATGGTTTATCTAGTTCCCAACCTTCTCATATATTAGAATTGATGATTTTTAGAGGGCACCCTACAGACTCCCTAGGTATCCTACAGATCATATTGTGTTGTTGGAGGTAGTTAGGAAAATCTATGATTTTATCAATGTTGTGAAAGGAGAAATGCACAAGACAGGGTTTGGGAATGATTTCCCTCTAAAGATTGGAATGGGTGAGGTTTGTCCTTCCATTCAGTTTGCTCATGCTACCGAGGAGGAGATGGGTACTTTTGGACTCCCTTTCCACACTAAGAGGGCAAGGTTTGATATCACTGGCGAGGCATAGAAGAAGGCCAATAGAGATTATAGCCATAAGACTCACATTGAGAATTATTGGTTTAACCTTGCCGATGAGTTTGAGGTAAGAAAGAGGAGATTTTTTAGGTTGCCAATGGATTTGGTAAGATTGTACAATGTAAGAGCCATCCCGGATCAAGTAAAGGAAGATGGGAATATGATCCAAGGTCATGTGTATGAAGCATTAAAAGATAAACCAGTGGGAGAAGTTGACTAGTTAGAAGAGGAAAAGACTGACTTGGATCAAGTTATGGCCCCTGTGATCAAATTTACCAAGATATGGTTGAAGCACAAGATGTTGAAGCTAGAGAGTGAGGGCGTTCCATGCACCTATGACCTGATGGGAGAATTAGAGTCTCATTCTGCTTCTGAGGCTTCGCTTGAACCAGATTAAAGGGGCGAGGAGAAGGTGGACTCTCCTTTCAGAATTCAAGTAAGAGATGTTCAAGCTGAGAAGGCTACAGAGCTGGGCAAACAAAGGAAGCCTGTTGCCAAAAAGAGGAACCATGCCTCTAGGAAAGAAGTTGAAAAGAATCAGGAAGAAGAGGAGGAAGTAGAGAGTGTGCATGCACTAATGAAGAAGAGAAGAATCACAAGGACATCCCAGAAGGTAGAGGGAGTTCCTAAGGCTGATAAGAAGGTTGAGCCACCAATGGTAGAGGTGGAGAGTTCAGGGGAAAAGACACAAGTCTATATGAGGATATCAAGGACTCATTCCCCAAGAGATATTATGGCCCAGGAGAGTGTTTCAGTAAATATCCCTATTGCTGAACAAGTTGGTCCTTCCATTCCTCAAGATGCTGGTAGTGTAAGGGGAGAATCAAAACAAGGTGAAAGTCCTAATAATTTGGGTGAGGAAGAGTTCCAAGAAGGAGATCTCTTTAATGCAGAGGCAGAAATAGATAAGGTGTTTCAATCTCCCTTAGTGGAACATGCAGATTCTCATGTAAGAGAACAAATGGACAAGTCTTCAAAAGGAAGAGGAAATACCAGCTAGGGCTCCCTCACCAGTGGAGGTTGTTATGGAAGAGCAGGTATGATCAGAAGAGAACCCAACAATGGATGTTCCCAAAATTCCAATTGTTGAAAAAGATGTAACTAACGATCAGCAGGAGAAAGAATAGGATAAGCAAGACATGGTGCCTACTGAATATACTATTTCAGACTGGCTTGAAAGGGAATTGAAGAGAAAAATGGTAATATTGGAGGATGCTCCTCCTAATTGGGATGCCCTCATGGTTAATGTAGAAAAGATGAGGGTTAAAACCAAAACGAGGGTTGTATCCCGGAGTAAGAGGGATGGATCAGGTAACCGGGTGGCCCATATTGCTACCCCTGCTCTAAACAAAGAGAGGGATAATGTGACTGCTCAAGACTATAATGTGCAAACTGTTGACTTGGGACATGCTATTGTCGAGTAGGATATTAAGGAGTATGAGAGTTCCAGTGCAGTTATTGTGGGGAGATTGAAAAAGGAAGTACAAACTAGGCATGAGCTAGAGAAGGACAATGAAAAACTAAGGAAATACTTGTAGGATTTAATGAAACCTTTGCAAGCTATTGGCTCCTCCTCTTCTACTGCAGGATTCATACCCCGGGAGGTAATTTATGAGTTGGAGAAGATGAAAGGTACTTCACATGCTACGGTTACCTAGTTGCAAGGTGTCCAAGCTAAGGGAGATGAGGCCATTAAGGGCATATTATCCACTAGAGGGGATGCAATAAGATTGATTGGTTGGTTAAAGAATGCATTGGCACAAGATAATGTGGATACTAACCTCTTGCTGCAAAAGATTACAACCATCATGGGGTTCACTGAGGACAAATTAGTGCAGTGCAAGATTCTTTCTTTTCCAAGGGTTTATGAACCTTGGGAGTGGTTTGAAATCTTGCAAATAAGGTAGAGGGCCTTGAAAAAGATTTACAAATAGGCGATGCAAATTGAGGATGTTTTGACTGGTGTTCATGAGAAGTGCATTTCATTCTTGGAGGTCATGACTAGGAGGAAGAAGTTTTCTCTAAAGCATCTCAGTTTGGAGCAACTTAGAGAATGGTGGAGAGATGTGTATTCTCCAGTCAACGAAGGGCCAGTCACTGAACATAAGTTAGATGATGCTGCAACTTACATTGAATTCATTGACAGGTATTCGACCAACAAGGCTGATTGGGATAATACAGTTAGATAGGCAAGAGAAGATATTAAAACTCTTGAGAGAAAGGTTACAGTTTTTCCTATGACACTTGTTGTGGAGTTGGATAGGGTTCTGTTGGCCGTGCATGGTGGAGAACATAAAGCTAAATATAAGGATAGGGAGTGATTATATAGAGTTACTTTGATATTTGTGCTTCCCATTTAATTCCCAAATATTGGGCCGACCCTTTTGATATCTTGTTGGTTTTAGATGAAATTGGTGCCATGGGCAAGTTTCATGTGTTCGAATTTAATCTTTGAGGCCAACCTCTTGTAGGTCATATTTTATTGTAAATTATCATTTGTGTCGACCTATCTTGTGTATTCTCTATAAAAGTGGGTATGTTGCCTCATTTCGATATAGATAGGAGATTAAGAAATAGTGATATAAGGATAAGTAGATCAAGTGGTATTAGAGCAAGTTAGGGTTTATCTTCAAGCAACTATTGTAATAGAGAACTGGAATTGCTGCTATTTTTGGATGATTTAATATAAGAAGGATATTGTGTCTGGTATCTATCTTCTAGAATCTCATCTGGCATGGTTCTCATTATTCTATCTTTCAAATTGCTTAATGTTTATGGTTAAATGATTTGATAATGCTTAGGGTTTCATGTTTGGAATGTTTGTAGCAATCTCTAGTCCATACTTTTTGCAGTTAGCTAATTGTTAGCTACTTTGCAAAGTTAGCCTGGACTTATATTTGTGCTTAGTTCAATTGTGAAGGTTTATTCATCTCAATTGTTGTAGGGTTGACTGAATGAATGTTTATAATTTGAAAATCTCTCAATACCTTAGAAGATTGCACTATTTTTGTGGAATTGCAGATTCATCTGGGACAAGCAGAGAATAGTTTATGAGAGGTCGGTCCATTTTTAAGCATTTTATCCTTTTGCATTTTCGATTTTAGGGTTAGAAGTAGTTTTATGATTATCTCTGAAACCTTTATCTTTTGTTGTTTTTTTATTATTCGGGTTCCAATCAAGTTTCAAAGTATCATTTTAGTGTCTATATTTGATAAGATTCAAAATCAAGTTTTGCTCATAGTAAGGCCCCATTGTGATTACCAGCATTTTCACATTATCACTGAGTTGTCTACTGCATTTTTAAGACCTGACATTAGATACCTTGGGGTTATCTCTTTTCCCATAGAGATTTACCTTTCAAGAGAGATAGGATATCATATTATGTCTGAGTTGTTTCTGTGTAGAAAACACCATCAACAGATTGGGGCTAGAAGGAGGGCTCGAACAAGCAACCTGGAGCGTTTCTTAAACACCATCTCTCCTAAGAGACTTAGAAGAAGAACTAGATCCACTCTAGGAGAGGAAGAATTCCAAGAATTACAAGCCCTTATTAGGTCAAGAAGGACCAGAACAAGGGAAGAATCATCATCAACTCATCCACTTCCATCATCTCCATCATCCTCATCTTCATCTGACTCTGAGGGGATTTCCATTCCACAACCACAACCAATCATAAATCAGCCATTACCACCCCCACTTCCACCAATGGCTTTTCTCGCTACTAATCCATCCCCATTGATCTTCAATAATTACAATGTTATGCCCAAAAATCCTGAGCATTTTTGTTATAAGTTTCATACTCATGATCCTAACAAGACTGCAGAAGAGCATAGTAGGATTTTCCAGACTTGTCTAAGATATAGAGGGATTAACCATGAGGATGTTGCATGTAGACTGTTCCCTTATTCTCTAGAAGAAGAAGCCTTTTATTGGTATAATCACTTACCTGCTGCTTCCATCCATAATTGGATTGAGTTGGAAGCTGCAATCCTACAAAAGTTCAAGATTCCTATCAGTGCTAATGAACTATACTTGCATTTTACTGGGGTAAGAAGGAAGATTAATGAGCCCATAGGATCATTCAATGATAGGTTCCATCGAGCATATACCAGGCTTCAGACACCTTATGCTAGAAATGAAAATACTGCTTTAGAGATATACCTTGAGGCCCTGGATAGCCTTACATCCACCTTCCTGAAAAAAAAGACTAATCCGCCAAATACTCTGCTCACTGCATATGCGGAGGCAGTAAAGGTTAGTACAGACTTAAGGCAACATTTTTCAGGACCTTTGCCATCCCTGAGACCTTTTGCTCACCCTAGACAAATCCAAGCTCTTAATCAGGCCTTAACCAGTCATCCTCCAATCATGAATCCTATACCATCGCTACATTTAGTTCCTCATCCAGGTCATCCTCTGAACCAAGCTCAACCTACAACTTTTTATCCTCGACAAAGAGTTAATCAACTCGTAAAACAACAACAAGTTGGCTTCCCTACATATTTGCAGAATTCAGAAGTCTTGAATCAGGCTATTGGTTCTAGGAGTATACCTGGATATCCTTTGGGAGGTAATCCGACACCACCTAATAATCTAGATAAGGAGAGGTTGGATGAATTGTCTGAGCAGGTGAAAAGATTGAATACAAAGGTAATTTACTTGAGAAATCAGAATAGCCAGCTTCATGCTGCTCAGAAGAATATACAATCCAGCTATGGCAGGGAAAACATGAATTTCGAAAGAGGTCATTACTTTGATAGGAATCAAAATTATGATAAAGGGAAAGGTTCTGGTCAAAATTTTGATAAGAGACAAGGCTCGTGCCAAAATTTTGATAGAAACCAGCAAGGTGGACAAGGATTTGACAGGGGGCAACAACCTAGGCAGAATAGGTCTTGGAATACTAGGCCTAATAATGGAGGGATTCCTAGTCCTTTGGATCAACCTATTAATCAAGAGAGACCTCCAAATGGTGTATACCTAGCACAAGCAACTTTGTCTGGATGGTGCAGGCTCCATAAAACAAGTCAACACTCTGAGTTAGACTGTGTTGAATTCCAAACTACAGCCTCTATCTTTCAGTATGAAGTAGAAAATAATTCTATTGGATAGGAAATAGTACCTTCAAACACTTATGATTCTCCAGTAATCGTACTTAATCATGCTCCATTCCCAAAAGATGAGGAAAATGAACTAGAAGAATTGTCTAGTAGAGAGGAAGAGGTAGAGCAGGTGTTGAATGAAGATGAAATCTCCCAGTTGTTCAACAAAGAAAAAGAGAGTGATAATGGCCCTTTATATGAGGAAGAAGATGGTGCTGAAGAAGTTCAGATATTTCAACAGCCAGCAAAGAAGTATGATTTAAGAAATAAGCCTAACAGGGTTCCACAAGCTAGAGGTCCTTTCACCACTTCCATTCCTCTTAACAATTTCAGTACTCCACCAGATCCACAAGCTAGCAATAATCCATCTTATCGTCAGGTGCCAACACAATACCTGTCAAAGGGGAACAATGCTGAAGTTTCTAAGGATAAACAGACTAGTGGCCACAAGGAATTTTAGGCTGACTTCAATATGGAGCAATTGGGTGAATATGTGACTGAGGAATTCAAGAAAGTAAAGGTAAGTCTTTCTACTTTTGAATTATTAAGAGTTCCTACTATTAGAAATGCAGCTTTGAGATCATTTAGTTCAAATACAACATCACCAGGGGTAGCCACCAATGAGGCTACTACTAGGTCTTCTAATTCTCAAACACCCAGAAGTCAGGTCCCACCTGTGGACAATAGGGGAGACAAAGATAAAGGTCAAGTTGCACAAGTTGATACTCATCTCAACTTATTTCAAGGTAAAATGGAAACTCCCCCTTTCCTAATTTCTGTTCGTATCTTTGGAAAGAACTTGCATAATTGTCTTCTAGATTCAGGAGCCTCTACAAATGTTATGTCTTTTGCTATTTGCAAAGCATTGGGTATTACTCCTATAGCTTTTCAAAAGAAGGTTACTCAATTGGATAAAATGAAGGTGAGTGTGGTTGGGGAATTGAACATGATCCCAACACAGCTTGCATCAGATCCTAGGGTGCAGCAAGTGATCAATATCCAAGTTGCTAACATCCCTGACACTTATGGATTGATCTTAGGTAGGGATTTCACTAAAGCTTTGAATGGTTACACATCCACAGATCATTCCCACATGTGGTTACCATGGAAAGGAGTTCCAAATTAGATTAGAATTGAAAGAGAACCTAGAATGAAATATGTGATCATAGAATACCAAAATGTTTCAAATGAGGTATTGGTGTCTGAAGTTGGCATGGGAAATTATGTGTTGGCTGCATCAGTTACGGAGGATGAAGAATTTTTTATGTTGCAGGATTCTTTGAATAAACACCTTCTGGAGAGTAGTAGTCTTGAGACTTTAATGGAACTAGAGAATGAAATAAGTGATGAAGAAGACAGATAGCTTGGTTTATTGAATAACTTTCAGGAATTCATCCAGAAGTGTATGGAAGACCAAGAGCAATTAAAAGGAAGCATGACGTTTGAAGAAAATATTGCTTCCAAATTAGTGTAGAGTTAATGATGCCTCACATTCTGAGTTAGAATGTGACTTGTGTCAAAATTTTGTTAGACAGATACAAAAATACATTAATCTAGTTCCACCCACTGGACGCGATGCATGGGAGGAATCAGGAAGAGATAAAGATAAAAGCTCAATGCTTCCTAAAAAACTTCTTATTTCTGGAAAAGAATAGGGTAAGTTGAGGCCGAAAGAACCTGATGGTTGTTGGACACTAAGGTTTGATGGATCTAAATCCAAGCAAGGCGTTGGAGTAGGATTTGAATTCATTAGTCCCAAAGGAAAGAATTACTTTGCTGCTCACAAACTCCAATTTCAATGTACTAATAATGTTGTTGAATATGAGGCTTTGATTCACGTCTTATTGATGGCATCAAGAAAAAAGGTTAAGATATTACAGGTATTTGGAGATTCTGAATTGGTGGTCAAGCAAGTAAGAAAATAGTATTCATGCCGCGACAGAAGGATGACCAATTACAGACATAGAGTGTGGGATCTCATCGAGGGGTTTGATGCCTTTAATATCCAATTGATTCCTCAGAACAAAAATCAGGTTGTTGATTCTTTAGCTCAAGCTACCAGCACTTTACAACCTTTGTCACTTTAAGGATTGGAGAAATTTACAGTTGAGCTCACTCCAGTCCTTTTAGTGCCTGACAATGTCACCAACTTCCAGGTATTTGAAGATGATAAGCATATTTTAGATTTTATTACAAGTTGTGATGTGTTTTCCTCTGAATTTATTGACAAGATAGAGCCTCAGGAAGTAGAAATTGACTTTGGAGGAATCATCAATCTAAAAACTAATACCATTCCCAGGGGTATGGTACAACTTGAACGGATTTTTGACTTGTATAAAATAAAGGATCAAGAACAACAAATGAAAAAAGAGCCCATTAGCAGTCAATGTGAAACATATATTATGGGAACACCGGATGACTTCAAGAAAACATTCTTACTGGCAAAGTATGTACTCCAGAAGAATGAAGCTGCTAGAGTGATGATTGAATTTCATGAGAAATATGGCACATGCCATGGTTCTGCATCATCCACTACACATCAAATCTTGAGGGCAGGCTATTACTGGCCTACTTTGTTCAAAAATACACACCAACATGTAAGAACCTGTCACATATGTCAGACTACAACAATTAAGGAAAAACATGCAGCTCTTCCACTTCAGCCACTCATAGAGGTAAAACTGTTTGCTCAGTGGAGCATGGACTTTATAGGTCCAATTAATCCTTCATCTTCCTTGGGCCATAGGTATATTCTTACCATAACAAACTATTTTACTAGATCGACAGAGGCTATTGCTTGCAAACAATGTACTTCGGATGTGGTAATCAATTTTCTTGAATAAGGAATTATTAATCGTTTTGGTTGTCCATTGTCTCTAGTTTCTGATAATGGTCCTACATTTGCATCACTGAAGTTTTCTAATTGGGCATATGATCATGGAATTGTTATTAAGTTTTCATCCAATTATTACCCCCAGGGTAATGGTCTAGTTGAATCCTCCAAGAAGAACCTTCTGACGGTTATCCGTAGGCTGTTAGAACAAAATCCTAAGGATTGGCACACCCAGCTTCGATTTTCTCTCTGGATTGACCATACTAGACAAAAAGCATCCATAGGAACCTCCCCTTATCACTTAGTGTATGGTTTGGAACCTGTATTTCCTATTCAGCTGAAGATTCCTACCCTGCAATTCATTAATGAGTACTATAACGAAGAAGACAAGCGTGAAGTCCGTTTGGCTGAACTATTGCATTTGGATGAGAAAAGAGATGAAGCTCTAGAGAACTTTGCTAAACATCAGGGTGTAGTAAAGAGATGGTTTGATAGGAGAGCTAAGGTAAAAGCCTTTAGAATTTCTGAGTTAATTCTTTATTGGGATAAAGCCCATGATCATAAGGGAGAGCATGGTAAATTTGATAAACTTTGGCTTGGTCCTTACTAGATTTCAAACATTTTGGGAGACAATGCTTTTCATTTGAAAACCCTCACTGGTGAGGATATCCCACTGCCTATTAATGGGAAGTATTTGAAGCATTATTTTCAACGCTGAACTGCTTGTAGTTCATCCTGAACATAATTAGAGTAGGTTTTCTTTTTGTTTGTTTTGTTTCTGCTTTGTTAATTTAGGTCTACTTTGGTTTGTTTTGCTTCTTGGGTTCCTCTGTTCATTGGGCTGTTGCACCAGGGCTATTTTTTTGGGGATTATTCTGGGAATTTATTTTATAAACTCTAATCAGTTTTTCAGAATCAGGAGGTGAAATTATTTTATCCGGTCTTCTTTGTACCAAGGATTAGAACTATTTGTTTTAGATATACTTTGGAATATATTTGGCTCTTACATTTCATATTAAATAAGGAAATTTCTGAAGGTGCATAAAATTCTTGAGTAGTTTGGGCTGGTGAAAAATCTTATATTCTACTTCAGTGCCACTATGTTCCTCATCCCTAAGCGTAAGTTTCATTACTTACAAAGGTGAACAAAAAAGATCTAAAAAAAAGAAAAAGAGAAAAGAGGAAAACTTTGAAAATTTTGAATGAGCTTCACCTTATCAGGATTATCCTAGTATCTCTACTGGGGCTATAGACACTTGACTGGTAGTAGAGCTATGCTTGGGAGGGTCACAACGATAACCTCGTCGGGGCTATAGATGCCCAACTGGCAACGAGGCTCTATCTCAATTGCTTTTGAAGTTTGAATCCCACGTAGCTTGGTCAAATATACTTTAGCTCTTCTTGCACTTACATGAAAAGGATTAATGCATGATACACAAACTTGGACCCTGGTATAGGAAAAGGTCTTCTTACTTGTGGTTTTTGAAACTCTGTTCTTAGGAGTCTTGGTGAGAAGATTGAAACCAGAGATTTTGGGTTCTTGATTCTAGTTTATCTTAGAAATGTTCTGGAGCATTTCCCCAGTGGAGTCACCATTTGTTGTGCAGTTTTTGCACACATGCCCCACTAAATGTGGTGACCCTCTTTTTTCGCTTTTTGGTGTTTTGCCCTCCTTTTCTGGGGGTTTTTCTTGCTTGGTTTTGTGCTTTAATGTCCAAATTTTCCAATTGAAGTGGCATTCTTTCGAACCATGTTGAAAATCTAAAGTTCTATGCTTTATCTCGAGTTTTTCACTATTTTCGGGAAAATCCGCCTGGGCTGGATTCTCCTGATTTTCCCCTTAATGTTTGAATGGCTCCCATTTTGCACTGCTTTTGAGAAAATCTGCACATCTTGGATTTCCCCAAAATCTGTGGTGATGTCGAATCCCCAAATCCATGGCATTGTTGAATCCTCGAAAATCTTTTGTTATCGTGGTTGTCTTGTCGGATGTATTAATGGCACTTGTGCAGAAGTCTTTGGGCTTTGATATATTGATTGTTTGAGAAGTTATTGATCATTTGAGTTGGTGCATTTGTTTTCATTTGAGCTTGTGTGTTGAAGTTCTTGGTGTTCACTGCATACCTGGTTTTTGAGGCCATTCGAATTGTGCATAGGAATTTCTTATGTGCGGGTTGTATTTGGTTTGCATCCAGCGGTTATATCTCGACTTCACCAATTTCAACCTTTGCATTTCCATGGTATGTAGACGTGCCCCTTTTCTTTATCGATTTCGATGGCTTTTCTTTTTTTGCTCGGGGAGTCCTTCGTGGTTTTTTTTTTTGAATACTGGTGGGTGTTTTAAGGTTTTATTTGGCACATCAGTCCGCTTTTATTGATCATGCATGTGCATTTTAGTCTAGTGTTGCTTAATTTGGGTGTTGGCTTGTTGCAGTTCCATACTCTCCATTTTCGGTATGAGCAAGTCGTTGTCCTTTCATGGCAGACATTTAGGGTTTTTAACTTAGGGCATGGCTAGTCCTCTTCAAAATTCTATGAAGAGTGTCTTTACTTCACGTTTACCCATCGGGGTCCTAGGTTGAGTTGGCTTCGGAATTCTGGCATAGATCCGGAGTGATTTGAATTAGTTTGGTAAAAATACTGAGGTCAGGTTTTTGAGGTCTTCGTGGAATTCTGCTTCCCCTGGATTTCCCTGAATTTTCTATCTCCTCTTCGTTAACCACTTTCTACAGGATTTCATTTGGTTTCGCCAAAATCCATTCCATTCGGATTTTCCCGAGGTCCGCGGTTAGGCTGTTTTACCGATTTTGAGCTTCGATACTATTATATCTAGATTTCGCCAAACTCCGTTCCATCTGAATTTTTCCGAACAATACGTGTCCCTTCATTTTCCCCGAGTTAGTTGTAACTATTGTTAATCTCATTAGAATCCGTCTCCAGTGGATTCTTCCGGGTGTTTTGGGGAAATGTTGAATTTAATGGTTATGGATGGTGGGTTTTTTGATAATACATTTGATTGATTTAAGGAACTTATGCTAAGTGTTCTCAATGCTTTTTCTTGATTAAATTGATGATTTTAATGATGTAATGGGATTTTGTATGTTTGGTTCACTGGAATCCGCCTAGTCCAAATTTTCCCGAAAATCCTTCCCAGTGTAGAATCCACGAGGGGAGCTATATCCTGAACTTTGAGATAATGATCTTTTGCACTTATTGCTTCTTGTGGATCTAATTTTGATTGCTTTTATGTGTTTACAGATAGGATGAGGAAAGAATTTTGTTGGTTGAGGTAAGGGAAAGGCAATCAATCCTAGTGTAGAGGCTTCTGCTATTTCAGATGCAGAGAAGGTTAAGTTGGATATCAAAAGCATAATTCCTAATAGCAAGTTCACCTCAATTTGGTCAGGGATCACGGATACAAATGTAGGCATGTGGGATTATGAAGAATTCAAGGCTGAGACGTCAGCACCGAACCCTCCTCTATTGGCAAAAGGGATGGTACTATCTGGATTGGCTCATGTGGCAAGTTTCCCTCCTACAGTATAGTGTTATGAATTGGTATTGGAATGTGCCAAGAATTATGATAGAGGAACACAGAGGATAGTGGGTCCCCAAAGAAGAATTCTTGCTGGTTTCAGTCTTGTGTAAATTGCTGCAACCTTTGACATGCCTGATAGGTCCCATGTGGTAGGTTTTGACATGAATGATATTAGGAAATATTATGAAGAAAACATAGTCAAGTCACAACAGGTGATTAACTCTTGGCTAGAGAAGCCTAAGTCTCATTTCTCTAAGTTGCCCAAGTAGCTATCCAAGATGAAGTTCAAGAAGGAGTATTATAATGCTATCACTCTTCTCAATAGGTTGGTGGGATTGAAGAGTGCAGGTGTGTTTGAGACGGGAATTTTTAATGTAATTGCGAGGATGGAGTAGGGAATTGATCATCATTGGGCGGGTGTTATCAATGCTGAAATCCATCATCAGTTGTGTAAAGTCTTTTAGACCAAGACCTTCACCATGACCTCTTACCTATTGTATTCATTGGCCAGACTTCATCCATACAAGGGATTGGGCAGGATGCTATTTATGAGGTATATCCACAGTTGCACTTAACTTGGGGAAGCTAACAGAGGTCAAATGATGCCTTTACAATGTATATTACCAAACTACTCCAGGGTGCAGAGCATGTGAGAATCTCAGATAAGGAAAAAGAATTGATAAAAAGGTATGCAGCATGGTTTATCCAGTTCCCAACCTTCTCATATATTAGAATTGGCGATTTTTAGAGGGCACCTACACACTCCCTTGGTATCCTACAGATCATATTGTGTTGTTGGAAGTAGTTAGGAAAATCTGTGATTTTATGAATGTTGTGAAAGGAGCAATGCACAAGACAGGGTTTGGGAATGATTTCCCTCTAAAGATTGGAATGGGTGAGGTTTGTCCTTCCATTTAGTCTGCTCATGCTACTGAGGAGGAGATGGGTACTTTTGGACTCCCTTTCCACACTAAGAGAGCAAGGTTTGATATCACTAGTGAGGCACAGAAGAAGGCCAATAGAGATTATAGCCATAAGCCTCACTTTGAGGATTATTTGGTTAACCTTTCCGATGACTTTGAGGTAAGAAAAAAGAGATTTTCTAGGTTGCCAATGGATTTGGTAAGATTGTACAATGTAAGAGCCATCCCAGATCAGGTAAAGGAAGATGGGAATGTGATCCAAGGTCATGTGTATGAGGCACTGAAAGATAAACCAGTGGGAGAATTTGACTAGTTAGAAGAGGAAAAGATTGACTTGGATCAAGTTATGGTCCCTGTGATCAAATTTACCAAGCTGTGATTGAAGCACAAGATGCTGGAGTTGGAGAGCGAGGGCGTTCTATGCACCTACGACCTGATGGGAGACTTAGAGTCTCATTTTTCTTTCGAGGCTTCTCTTGGACCAGATCAAAGGGGCAAGGAGAAGGTGGACTCTCCTTTCATAATTCAAGTAAGAGATATTCAAGCTGAGAAGGCTGCAAAGCTGGGCAAACAGAGGAAGCCTGTTGCCAAAAAGAGGAAGCATGCCTCTAGGAAAGAAGTTGAAAAGAATCGGGAAGAAGAGGAGGAAGTAGAGAGTGTTCATGCACTAATGAAGAAGAGAAGAATCACAAGGACATACCAGAAGGTAGAGGGAGTTCCTAAGATTGATAAGAAGGTTGAGCCACCAAAGGTAGAGGTGGAGAGTTTTGGGGAAAAGACACAAGTCTATATGAGGAGATCAAGGACTCCTTCCCCAAGAGATACTATGACCCAGGAGAGTGTTTCAATAAATATCCCTATTGTTGAATAGGTTGGTCCTTCCATTCCTCAAGATGCTGGTAGTGTAAGAGGACAATCAAAACAAGGTGAAAGTCCTAAGAATTTGGGTGAAGAAGAGTTCCAAGAAGATCTCTTTAATGAAGAGGCAGAAATAGATAAGGTGGTTCAATCTCGCTTAGTGGCACGTGCAGATTCTCATGTAAGAGAACAAATGGACAAGTCTCTTCAAAAGGAAGAGGAAATACTAGCTAGGGCTCCCTCACCAGTGGAGGTTGTTATGGAAGAGCAAGTACGGCTAGAAGAGAACCCAACAGTGGATGTTCCCAAAAGTCCAAGTGTTGAAAAAGATGTAACTAACGATCAGCAGGAGAAAGAATAGGATAAGCAAGACACAGTGCCTATTGAATCTACTATTCTAGACTGGCTTAAAAGGGAATTGAAGAGCAAAATGGTAATAGTGGAGGATGCTCCTCCTAATTGGGATGCCCTCATGGTTAATGTAGAAAAGCAAAGGGTTAAAAAGAAAGCGAGGCTTGTATCCCGGATTGAGAGGGATGGATTAGGTAATCGGGTGGCCCATATTGCTACCCCTGCTCCAAACAAAGAGAGGGATAGTGTGACTCCTCAGGACTATAATGTGCTAACTATTGACTTGGGACATGCTACTATCGAGCAGGATATTGAGGAATATGAGGGTTCCAGTCCAGTTATTGTGGGGAGATTTAAAAAGGTAGTACAAACTAGGCATGAGCTAGAGAAGGAGAATGAAAAACTAAGGAAATACTTGTAGGATTTAATGAAACCTTTGCAAGCTATTGGCTCCTCCTCTTTTGCTGTAGGATTCATACCCTAGGAGGAAATTTTTTGAGTTGGATAAGATGAAAGGTACTTCACATGCTACGGTTACCTATTTGCAAGGTGTCCAAGCTAAGGGAGATGAGGCCATTAAGGGCATATTATCCACCGGAGGGGATGCAATAAGATTGATTGATTGGTTAAAGACAGATTAGTGTTGTGCAAGATTCTTCATTTTCCAAGGGTTTCTAAACCTTGGGAGTGGTTTGAAATCTTGCAAATAAGGCAGAGGGCCTTGAAAAATATTTATAAACAGGCGAGGCAAATTGAGGATGCTCTGACTGGTGTTCATGAGAAGTGCATTTCATTCTTTGAGGTCATGACTGGGAGGAAGAAGTTTGCTCCAAAGCATCTCAGTTTGGAGCAACTTAGAGAATGGTGGAGAGATGTGTATTCTCCAGTTAGGGAAGGGCCAGTCACTGAACATCAGTTAGATGATGCTGCAAATTACATTGCAGTCATTGACAAGTATTCGACCAACAAGGCCGATTGGGATAATACAGTTAGACAGGCAAGAGAAGATATTAAAACTCTTGAGAGAAAGGTTAGGGTTTTGCCTATGCCACCTATTGCAGAGCTAGATAGGGTCCTGTTGGCTGTACATGGTGAAGAAGATAAAGCTAAAGATAAGGATGGGGAGTGATTATATAGATTTACTTTGATATTTGTGTTTCCCCTTTAATTCCCATGTATTGCGCCGACCCTTTTGATATCTTAGCGGTTTTAGATGAACTTGGTGCCATGGGCACGTTTCATGTGTTCGAATTTAATCTTTGAGGCCGACCTCTTGTAGGTCATATTTTATTGTAAATTATCATTTGGGCTGACCTATCTTGTGTATTCTCTATAAAAGTGGGTATGTTGCCTCATTTTGATATAGATAGAAGATTAAGAAATAGAGATATAAGGGTAAGTAGATCAAGTGGGATTAGAGCAAGTTAGGGTTTATCTTCAAGCAAATATTGTAACAAAGAACTGGAATTGCTACTATTTTTGGATGATTTAATATAAGAAGGATATTGTGTTTGGTATTTATCTTCTAGAATCTCATCTGATATGGTTATCGTTATTCTATCTTTCAAATTTCTTAATGTTTATGGTTAAATAATTTGATAATGCTTAGGGTTTCATGTTTGGAATGTTTGCTGCGATCTCTAGTCAATACTTTTTGTAGTTAGCTGATTGTTAGCTGCTTTGCAAAGTTAGCTTGGACTTATATTTGTGCTTAGTTCAATTGTGAAGGTTTATTCATCTCAATTGTTGTAGGGTTGACTGAATGAATGTTTATGATTTGAAAATCTTTCAATACCTTAGAAGATTGCACTATTTCTGTGGAATTGTAGATTCATCTGGGTCAAGCAGAGAATAGTTTATGAGAGATCAGTAAATTTTTAAGCATTTTAACATTTTGCATTTTCGATCTTAGGGTTAGAAGTAGTTTTATGATTATCTCTGAAACCTTTATCTTTTGTTGTTTCTTTATTATTTGGGTTCCAATCAAGTTTCAAAGTATCATTTTAGTGTCTATATTTGATAAGATTCAAAATCCAATTTTGCTCATAGTAAGGTCCCATTGTGATTACCAGCATTTTCATATTTATCATTGAGTTGTCTACTGCATTGTCAAGACCTGACATTAGAGACGTTGGGTTTATCTCTTTTCCCATAGAGATTTACCTTTCAAGAGAGATAGTATATCATATTCTAACTGAGTTGTTGCTGTGTAGAAAACACCATCAACAGAGTTATACTATATAAAAGAAATCATGAAGGTGTTTACTTGAGGTGTTTAGGGAAAGATGAAGCTGCTAGTGTGATGATTGAATTTCATGAGAAATATGGCACATGCCATGGTTCTGCATCATCCACTGCAAATCAAATCTTGATGGCAGGCTATTACTGGCCTACTTTGTTCAAAGATGTACACCAACATGTAAGAACCTGTCACATATGTCACACTACAACAAGTAAGGAAAAACATGTAGCTCTTCCGCTTCAGCCAGTCATAGAGGTAAAACCATTTGCTCAGTGGGGCATGGACTTTATAGGTCCAATTAATCCATCATCTTCCATAGGCCACTAGTATATTCTTACCATAACTGATTATTTTACTAGATGGATAAAGGCTATTGCTTGCAAACAATGTACTTCAGATGTGGTAATCAATTTTCTTGAATCAGGGATTATTAATCATTTTGGTTGTCCACTGTCTTTGGTTTCTGATAATGGTCCTGCATTTGCATCACTGAAGTTTTCTAATTGGGCGTATGATCATGGAATTGTTATTAAGTTTTCATCCAATTATTACCCCTAGGGTAATGGTCTAGCTGAGTCTTCCAACAAGAACCTACTGACAGTAATCTGTAGGCTGTTAGAACAAAATCCTAAGGATTGGCACATCCAGCTCTGATTTTTTCTCTGGGCTGATCATACTAGATAGAAAGCATCCATAAGAACCTCCTGTTATCACTTGGTGTATGGTTTGGAACCTGTGTTTCCTATTCAGTTGAAAATCCCTACCCTACAGTTCATTAATGAGTGCTATAATGAAGAAGATAAGCGTGAAATAGGTTTGGTTGAACTATTGCATTTGGAAGAGAAAAGAGATGAGGCCCTAGAGAACTTTGCTAAACATCAGGGTGTAGTAAAAAGATGGTTTGATAAGAGAGTTGAGGTAAAGTCCTTTAGAATTTTTGACTTAGTTCTTTATTGGGTAAAGCCCATGATCGTAAGGGAGAGCAAAGTAAATTTGATAAACTTTGGCTTGGTCCTTACCAGATTTTAGAAATTTTGGGAGACAATGCTTTTCATTTGAAAACCCTCACTGGTGAGGATATCCCACTGCCTATTAATGGGCAGTATCTGAAGCATTTTTTTCAACCTTGAACTGCTTGCAATTCATCCTGTACATAGCTAAAGTAGGTTTGCTTTTTGTTTGCTTTGTTTCTGCTTTGTTTTGGGGTGTTCTACTTTTCATTTTTGTTTTGCTTGGGTTCCTAATTTGTTTGGGTTGTTGCACCTGTGCATCAGAGGGCTATTTTGTTTGGGATTATTTTGAATTTTTTTTTTATAAAATCTAATCAATTTTTCAAAATTAGGTGGTTGAATTCTTTTATCTGATCTTCTTTGTACTAAGAATTAGAACCACTTGTTTTAGATACAATTTGAAATATATTTGGGTCTCACATTTCATATTGTAATAAGAAGTTTCTGGAGGTGCATGAGATTCTTGAGTAGTTTGGCCTAGTGAAAAATCTTATATTCTGCTTTAGTGCCACTTTGTTCCTCATCCCTGAGCGTGAGTTTCATTACCTACAAAGGTGGACAAGAAAGATCTATAAGTAAAAACAAAAGACAAAAGAGGAAAAATTTGAAAAATTTGAATGAGTTTCACCTTATCAAAAATATCCTAGTATCTCTTCTAGGGCTATAAATGCTTGACTGGTAGTAGAGCTATGCTTGGGAGGGTCACAGTGATAACCTTGTCGGGGCTATGGATGCTTGACTGGTAGCGAGGCTCTATCCAGGTTGCTTTTGAAGTTTGAATCCTATGTAGCTTGGTCAAATTTACTCCGATTCTTCTTGCACTTACATGATAAAGATCAATGCATAATACACCCACTTGGACCCTGGTATAGGAAAAGGTCTTCTTACTTGTGGTTTTTGAATTTTTGTTCTTAGGGGTCTTGATGCAAAGATTGGAACCATAGATTATGGGTTCTTGATTCTAGTTTATCTTTGAAATGCTCTAGAGCATTTCCCCAGCGAAGTCGCCATTTGTTGTGCAAATTTTAAACACACGCCCCACTAAAGGTGGGGACCCTCTTTCTTTCGCTTTTTGGTTTTTTGGCCCTTCTTTTCTGGGGGTTTTGCTTGCTTGGGTTTGCGCTTTAACGTCCAATTTTTCCAATTGAAGTGGCATTCTTTTGAACTATGTTGAAAATCTAAAGTTTTGGCTTTATCTTGAGTTTTTTACTGTTTTCAGGAAAATCCGCCTGAGCCGGATTCTCCCAGTTCCCCCTTGTATCCAAAATTGCTACCTTTTCACTGCTTTTGGGAAAGTCCACACATCCCGGATTTCTCTGAAATTCATGATGGTGTTGGATCCCTGAAATCCGTGGCAGTGTCGAATCCCTGAAAGTCTTTTTTGGTTGTGGTTGTCTTGTTGAATGTATTAATGGTGTTTGTGCGAAGGTCTTTGGGCTTTGATATATTGATTGCTTGGGAAGTTATTGGTCATTTGAGTTTGTGGATTTTCTTTCATTTGGGCTTGTGTATTGAGGTTCTTGGTGTTTGCTGGATATCTAGATTTTTGAGGCCATTTGGATTGTGCGTTTGCATTTCTTGTGCGTGGGATGTATTCGGTTTGCATTGAGTGGTTATATCTCGACTTCACCAGTTTCAACCTTTGTGTTTCCATGGTATGTAGATGAGCCCTTTTCTCTATTGATTCCAGTGACTTTTCTTTGTTTGCTCGGGGAGTCCTTCGTAGGTTTCCTGGTTTTTCTGGATGCTCATCATCATTGAGCATTTTGGGGTTTTCATTTGGTGCACTAGTCCATTTTTTATTGATCAGGTGTGTGTGTGTTTTAGTCTAGTGTTGCTTCTTATTTGGGTGTTGGCTTGTTGTGGTTTCATATTCTCAATTTTGGTATATGAGCAAGTCGTCTATGCTTTCATGGAAGACGTTCAGGGTTTTCAACCTAGGGCATGGCCAGTCCTTTTCAAAATTCTGTGAAGAGTGTCTTTAGTTCACATTTTATTCATTAGGGTCCTAGGTTGAGTTGGTTTCAGAGTTTTAGCATAGATCCAGAGTGATTTGAATCGATTTGGTGAAAGTATCAAGGATGTAGACAGGTTCGGGTTTTTGAGGTCTTCGTAGAATTCCGCTTCCCCCGGATTTCCCTGAATTTTCCATCTCCTCTTTTTTTATCACTTTCTACCGGATTTCATTTGGTTTCGCCAAAATCTGTTCCAACCGGATTTTCCCGAATAGTCCATGTCTCTTCATTTTCCCCGAGTTAGTATAACAATTGTTAATTTCGCTAGAATCCATCTCCAACGGATTCTTCCAGGTGTCTTGGGGAATTGCTGAATTCGATGGTGGGTTTCTTGGTAATCTATTTGATTGATTTAAGGAGCTTATGTTAATTATCCTCAATGCTTTTTCTTGATTAAGTTGATTATTTAAATGATGTTATGGGATTTTGTATGTTTAGTTGGCTGGAATCCGCCTAGTTCGGATTTTCTCGAAAATCCTTCCCAGTGCAGAATCCGCGAGGGGAGCTAAATCCCAAATTTTGAGATAATGATATTCTACACTTGTTGCTTCTTATGGATCTAATTATGGTTACTTTTATGTGTTTACAGGCAGGATCATGATAGAATTTTTCTGGTCGACGCAAGGGAAAGGCAACCGATCCTAGTGCGTGGGCTTCTGCCATCTCGGATGTAGAAAAGGTTAAGTTAGATATAAAGAGCAGAATTATTGAGAGTAAGTTGACCTCAATTTCATCATGAATAATAGATATGAATGTTGGCATGTCTTATTACGAAGAATTCAAGGTTGAGATGTTAGCACCAAACCTTCCTTTGTTGTCAAGGAGAATAGTGGAATTTGGGTTGGCTCATGTGGCAGGTTTCCCTTCCACAATGCAGTGCTACGAGTTGGTGCTTGAATGTGCTAGAAATTATGATAGTGGAACACAGAGAATAATCGGTCCTTAAGGAAGGATTCTTGTTGGTTTCGGTCTTGCAGCCATTGCTGCAAACTTTGACATACCTGATAGGTCCCATGTGGTGGGATTCGACCAGGAGGTTGCTAGGAAGTATTATGAAGAGAACATTGTCAAATCTCAACAAGTGATCAACTCTTGGCTAAAGAAGCCTAAATCTCATTTCTCTAAGTTTCCCAAGAAACTATTCAAGTTGAAGTTCAAGAGGGAGTATTATAATGCCATCACCCTTCTCAGTAGGTTGATAGGATTGAAGAGTGCAAGTGTTTTTGAAACATGAATGTTCAATGTGATTGCCAGAATGGAACAGGGGACCGACTATCATTGGGTAGGAGTTATTAGTAATATTATCCATCATCAGTTGTGTAATGTCTTGCAGACCAAGACTTTCACCATGACCTCTTACCTAGTGTACTCATTGGCTAGACTTCATTCATACAAGGGATTGAGCACTAGAGGTGTTTTTGGGCAGGATGTTATCTATGAGGTGTACCATAGTTACATTTGACTGGTGGAAGCTACCGGAGGTCGAATGATGCCTTCACAATGTATATTACTAGACTGCTCCACGGTGCAGAGCATGTCAGAATCTCGAATAAGGCAAAAGAATTGATAAGGAGGTATGGAGCCTGGTTTATCTAGTTCCCAACCTTCTCATATATCAAAGTTGATGGTTTCCAGAGGGCTCCCTACAGAATCCCTAGATATCCCACTGATAATGTTGTATCATTGGAAGTCATTAGACAGATCTGTGAATTTGACAATGTTGTGGAGGGAGAAATGCATAAGACAAGTTTTGTGAACGATTTCCATTTGAAGATAGGAATGGGTGAAGTTTGTGCCTCCGTTCAATCTGCTCATGCTTCGAAGGAGGAGATGGGTACTCTTGGTCTCTCTTTTCATTCTAAGAGAGCAAGATTTGATGTTACTAGTGAAGCTCAGAAGAAGGCCAATAGGGAATATTGCCATAAGGCTCATATTGAGGATTACTGGATTAACCTTGCTGATGAGTTTGAGGTGAAAAAGAAGAGGTTTTCCAGGTTGCCAATGGATTTGATAAGATTATATAATGTAAAATCCATCCTGGACCAAGTGGAAGAAGATGGAAATCTGATCCAAGGTCATGTGTATGAGGCAGTGAAAGATAAACCAGTGGGAGAGGTCGATTGGTTAGAGGAGGAAAAGACTGAATTAGATCAGGTTATGGCCCCAGTAATTAAGTATACCAAAATGTGGTTAAAGCACTAGATTCTGGAGTTGGAGAGCGAGGGTGTTCCATGCACCTATGAGCTGATGGGAGACTTAGAGTCTCATTCTGCTTCTGAAGCTTCAGTTGAACTAGATCAAAAGGGTAAGGAGAAAGTGGATTCCCCTTTCAGAATTCAAGTAAGAGAGGTGCAGGCTGAAAAGGTTGCAGAGGTGGTCAAGCAGAGGAGGCATGTTTCCAAGAAGAGGAAGCATGCCTCCAAGAAGGAAGATGAGGAAAACTAGGAGGAGGAAGAGGTTGAAAGTGTTCATGCACTAATGAAGAAAAGAAGAGTCACAAGGACATCTCAGAGGGTGGAGGAAGTTCCTAAGGCTGACAGGGAAATTGAGCCACCAGTGGTAGAGGTGGATAGCTCAGGGGAGAAGACACAAGTCTATATGAGGAGATCAAGGACTCCTTCCCTGAGGGAGACTGTAGCTAAGGAGAGTGTTTCAGTAAGTATTCCTATTGTTGAACAGGTTTGTCCCTCCATCCCTCAAGATGCTGGTAGCGTAAAGCGAGAACCAAAACAAGATGAAAGTCCTAAGAATTTGGGTGAGGAAGAGTTCCAAGAAGGAGACCTCTTTAATGCAGAGGCATAAATTGATAGGGTGGTTCAATCTCCCTTGGTGGCACATGCAGACTCTCCTGCAAGAGAACAAATGGATAGGTATCCTCAAAAGGAGGAGGAAATACTAGCTAGGGCCCCCTCACTAGTGGAGGTTGTTGTAGAAGAATAGGTACGACAGGAAGAGAACCCAACGGTAGATGTTCCTAAAATTCCAAGTGTTGAGAAGGATGTAACTACTGATTAGCGGGAGAAAGAACAAGATAAACAAGACACAGTGATTGTTGGGTCTACTATTCCAAATTGGCTTGAGAGGGAATTGAAGAGAAAAATGGTAATAGTGGAGGATGCTCCTCCCAATTGGTATGCCCTCATGGCTAATGTAGAAATGGAGAAGACAAAAAAGAAGGCAAGGGTTGTATCTCAAATTGAGAGGGATGGATCAAGTAACCAGGTGGCCCATATTGTTACCCCTGCTCCAAACAAAGATAGGGATAATGTGACTCCCCAAGACTATAATGTGTAGACTGTTGATTTGGGACATGCTACTGTTGAGCAGGATATTGAAGAGTATGAGGGTTCCAGTGTAGTTATTGTGGGGAGATTGAAAAAGGCAGTCTGAACTAGGCATGAGCTAGGTAAGGAGAATCAAAAACTAAGGAAATACTTGCAGGATTTGATGAAAACTTTGCAGGCTATTGGCTCCTCTTCCTCTGTTGCGGGATTCCTACCCCAGGAGACAATTTATGAGTTAGAAAAGATGAAAGGTATTTCACATGCTATGGTTAGTTGGTTGAAAGGTGTCCAAGCTAAGGGAGATGAGGCCATTAAGGGCATATTATCCATTGGAGGGGATGAACTGAGGTCGATTGATTGGTTAAAGGCTGCATTGGCACAAAATAATGTGGATACCAACCTCCTGCTGCAAAAGACTACAACTATCATGGGGTTCACTTAATACAGATTAGTATAGTGCAGGATTCTCCCTTTTCTGAGAGTTTATGAACCTTGGGAGTGGTTTGAAATCCTGCAAATGAGGCAGAGGGCCTTGAAAAAGATCCACAAACAAGTGAAGCAAATTGAGGATGCTCTGACTGGCGTTCATGAGAGGTGCATTTCATTCTTTGAGGTCATGACTAGGAGGAAGAAGTTTGCTCCAAGGCATCTCAGTTTGGAGCAACTTAGAGAATGGTGGAGAGATGTGTATTCTCTAGTCAATGAAGGGCTAGTTATTGAACATCAGTTGGATGATGTTGCAACTTACATTGTAGTCATTGACAGATATTTGACCAATAAAACTGATTGGGATGGTACAGTTAGGTAGGCAAGAGAAGATATCAAGACTCTTGAGAGAAAGATTAGGGTTTTGCCTGTGCCACCTATTACTGAGCTGGATAGGGTCCTGTTGGCCATACATGGTGAAGAAGATAAAGCTAAGGACAAGGATGGGGAGTGATTATATAGAGTTACTTTGATATTTGTGCTTCTCATTAATTCACATGTATTGGGTCGACCTTTTGACATCTTGGTGGTTTTGGATGAAATTGGTGTCGATGGCACATTTCATGTGGTTTGAATGTCTTTTTGGCCGACCTCTTGTAGGTCTTGTGTTTATTGTAAATTATAATTTGGGCTGACCTATCTTGTGTATTATCTATAAAAGTGGGCATGTTGCCTCATTAATATAAGGGAGAGAGATTAGAAAATAGAGATAGAAGGATAAGTAGATCAGGAGAAAGTAGCTAGGTGGTATTAGAGCAAGTTAGGGTTTATCTTCAAGCAAATGTGGTAACAAAGAACTAGAATTGCTGCCATTTTTGGATGATTTAATATAAGAGGGATATTGTGTTTGGTATCTATCTTTTGGAATCTCGTCTAGCATGGTTCTTGTTATTCTATCTTTCAAATTGCTTAAAGTTATGGTTAAATGATTTGATAATGCTTAGGGTTTCATGTTTGGAATGTTTTTAGTGATCTCTAGTCCATACTTTTTGTAGTTAGCTGATTGTTAGCTACTTTGCAAAGTTAGCCATGACTTATATTTGTGCTTAGTTCAATTGTGAAGGTTTATTCATCTCAATTGTTGTAGGATTGACTGAATGAATGTTTATGATTTGAAAATCTTTCCATACCTTAGAAGATTGCACTATTTTTGTGGAGTTGTAGATTCATCCGGGTCAAGCAGAAAATATTTTATGAGAGATTGGTCCATTTTAAGCATTTTATCCTTTTGCATTTTCAATCTTAGGGTTAGAAGTAGTTTTAAGATTATCTCTGAAACCTTTATCCTTCTCTATTTTTTTTATTATCCGGATTCCAATCAAGTTTCAAAGTATCATTTTAGTGTCTATATCTGATAAGATTCGAAATCCAATGTTGCTCGTAGTAAGGTCCCATTGTGATTACCAACATTTTCACATTTATCACTGAGTTGTTTTACTGCATTGTCAAGAGCTGACATTAGAGACCTTGGGGTTATCTCTTTTCCATAGAGATTTACCTTTCAAGAGAGATAGGATATTAAATTCTATCTAAGTTGTTGTTGTGTAGAAAACACCATCAACAGTAACAATATGTGTTTTCTTCATACCAGTTAGGATATGGTTCCCTAACAGGTGGGGTGGTAGGGTAAGGATCTTATCCTTCACTAGCTTCTACAAGATGGAAGAATAAGATTATGATAGTTTCGTAAACTTTCAGTCTCATCTGAGGCCATTGTTATCTATAGCAGCTACTACATTCGCAACAAATTTACCTTTTCCAAAGATTGATATGATAGATCTCCCTTCAGAATGGGAGCATGAGGGAGGGCCCTCAAACTGAACCATCATTTTTTGGTATTCTCATAGAGGTGCACACAGATGTGCGAAAGAAGGATACTTCATAAGGGTGAATTTATCTTGCCAATGTCTCTATAAATTCCCTATGAAGACCTTATGTATGTTAGAGTCAGGTAACGGATACGAGATCTGTGAGAAGAGTGCTTGGTATTGCGCTATAAATTTTGTAACCTTTTTCTTGTCCCCTTGTTTGCACCGAACAAGGTCTGAAAAGGTCATCTTCAGTTTGATATTGGCTTGGAACTGTCACAAGAACTAGTTCACAAGCTAATCGAATGTGAAGATGGAATTATTGGGAAAAAAATGGTACCAATCAAACATTCTATATTTGAGGGATCGGGGAAATATTTTAGCCATCAATACATCGTGATGGAAGAAATCTATGTACAAGGCGTTAAAGGCGGACACGTGTGTTTGCGGGTCCCCTTTACCACTATATTTTTGAAATTTGGAATCTCCATCCCTTGTAGGAAAGGAGTGTTTAGAATTGCAACTGACAATGGGATGTGTCAGAACAAAGGCTGAAAGATAGGTTGGGCTAAGGCCTGGGATAGGTTCGCTAGCTGATTTTGAATCTTCCCCATATTCTAAAGAAGGGTATTCAAAATAGGGTCATTAGAAGATAGAAGGCTACTAGAACCACCACTAGAGCCACCACCTAGACCACCATCATGACTACCGCCAGAGCCACAACCACCATGACTACCGTCAGAGCCACCATCGATGCCACTGCCACCAGTGTGACCTCCGCTGAAGCCACCACCATGACTTCCACTAGAACTGTTGGCCTTGTCATTTCACCAAAAGATCAACCTGTCAATTCTCGATACAAGCATCAGTTAAGATCCATGGGGGGCGGTTAAACCATGTCGCGAACCTGAAGGGAGATGCTAGTAGTTAGTCCAACAATCCCCCCCTCAGCATCACCCAAGGGGTTCGAACCTGTGACTGGCTCTAATACCAATTTTTGGACTCAAGGGAACATAGAGAGGGGGGGTGAATCAGTATTCAACAAATCTTAACTTTCATTACTCTAAAACTTATACCATTTTATCATTACATTAAAAGAAAGATGCAAGAATTTAAAGGAAAAACTCATAACTCCATAACACACAGATGTTTGCATGCAAATCCTGTTAGGGGAAAAACCATGGTGGAGGTTAGTCCATAATTTTAGTACTCAAATATAATTGTTTACAAAAGAGAATGCACTTGCATTCAGCCACACTACCTAGAGCTCACTGCTCAAAAGAGAAAGGCTCAGTGCCTTACAAAATTTAGATTAAGACCATCTGAAGGGTGAACTAAGATAGTAGCATCTACTTATGCCAAGTTACAGTTCTGATGAAGCTCATAGATTCAATTTTGGATCTGTTTTTTGACTCTGCACTTCGCTCTACTTTGCTCTGCTCTTTTCTCCTCTTCGCATCACTTAGAGATAAATTTTCACTACCACTTTGTTGAATTTTGCACCATATTCATGTTTCATATATTCTCAACCTTTACACACTTCTCCACATCCCATGCATAACAAAATGATATAACTGATATCATATATATATATATATATATATCCGCTAACAAGGATTTATTCATCCATCAGTCGGCTTCATAAAGTATTAAGTTACTTTCATCTTGTCGGCCAATTCCACCACTAAATCTTTATGTGCATCCTCCAAAGTTGGTTAAGACAAAGAGAGTACCCAAACAAAACTTAATTGAGCACAAATACTTTTACTTAATTACATATTATACATCTGTGATTACCATACTTGTTGGGTCATCCTTCTAGCATAGATAATCAACAAATTAGTGCACCAGATCTTCTAGATCACGTACCAGTGAGTGTGCATCAAAAAAATCCTTCACCGAGGTATTGCAACCATCAATAGACCTTCCTCAGAGATCCTCAACACAAAATATTTTTTTGGTAAGGTGTTCAGATCAACTTTTATGCCTAAAACCAGATGCCTTGTTCTTTACTTTGTTATGTTGATAGGAACCAAAATTATACTGCAGACTGGATGTAAGACTTACGATGGCATTTAGGTTGCTTAGGTTTCCATCAATGACAACACTTGCAAGCCATATGCCAACAATCTCCCCCTTTGGCATTGATGGCAACACTTAGTGAAAAATGACTAAGTGTCAGAATCATTATAGGTATACTGCCAAAACTTTTTACTACACTTTCTCCACCTGAGATTTATAAGGCATTTTCTCCCCCTATATTGCATTGTTTTCTCCCTCTAAAGGGAATTTTTCACTGCATTCTCTCCCCCTTTGACATCAATGACAAAGCATGGATGCCATACACCAAGAAAAAAAGACAAAAAGTGATATTGACAAGATAGTGACAAAACATGTGTTCAAAATCCTCAAGGCTTCAAAAATTTATCACATATATACCAATACTACTTCTCCTTTGATCAAAATTTCAAAATCTTGAAAATAATTAACTGCTATGTTTAGAAGATTATCTTATGGTTTTTCTTCACTTTCGGAAGGAACTTCTTCCAACCATCTATTGTAATTCCAATAATAATGATCAAGTTATTGTTCTTAGAAGTCTTGTTAACAATTACAGTTAGAGATTTAGGAATTGTAATAGCTTCTTCTAGTTTCTCACCATTCCTCAATATTTCCACCATCTGTTCCAACCTGCATTTAGTTAGATCCTTTACCTTCCAAACATTATCCACAAGAGTGTTCTTGGAGAGTTAAATTTTTGTGTTCTGACTGTAGCTCCTGGATTCTTTTCTTGATGACGCCATCCGGATCCTGAGACATGTCAAAGCTTTTACGAATTTCATTCAATTATGTTTCGATCTGATCCAACTTCTCTTTGTAATTGTTGGTTGCATGGGGCCAATAGATGCAATAGTTGTAGATGTTAGTGGCTAAGTTTATGCATTTCCTTAACTCATTCATTTTCTTATTCACCTTGGAAAGAGATAGTCTAAATTTCTCCTTCAAGTGAGAGATAACTTCACCAGCTTCCTTTTCTTGAGCTTCATACTTCAATGTTTTTTTGCTACATTCAATCATTTCATCAGGCATAATGTTTTGAAAGCTTTCTAATCTAATCTTGCATTGCTCAACATGAGCATTTAACACACTTAGAATCATGTCTTGATCATATGATGGCCTGACAGACCATAACCTAGCTATTTTTTGCATTCCACCTTCTCCTTGAATAATTTGTTGTAGCTTTTCTTTTGTCAGATCTTCTTCTTCCTCACCACCTTTTTCTAGTTTAGATTCATTTTTTAGTGGATCCTCAGTTTCTTCATTAGATTCTTCATCTGAAATGTCCACAGTTTCTTTTTCTTTTCCTTTTCCCTCAATTCTTGGAACTTTCCTTTCTGGAGGGGTGTATTCAATAATTTCCTTTCCTTTTTTTTGTCCTTTATCAATGTCAGCAAAAGAGGAACCAATTTCAACTGATCTTACCGAAAGGGAAATATTGACTGAACCACACTTTTCCAACACATTCTTAAAGAAATTTTCAAATTCTAAATCCCAATTAGCCAAGATCTTAGAATAAGAGTATATTTGTTTGCATATCGGTTCATTTCATTTCCATACCATATTGTCGATTTTGGGTAAGCAATTCAAGAAATAAATTACTAAACATATAATCAAAGTACCTAACCTAAAAGGGTAACCTGTTTGCTTTGATAGTTGTACATTCTTCATGAGATTTTACTTTAACAAACCACATAGGTCAAAGTCTTGACCTTTGATTATCATCTTCTGAGAAATGTAGACTGGGCCAGCCATTGTGGCTCCTTCTCAATTTTTGTAGAAGATCTTATATGTTATTTTGTGTACAATGTACTTTGTAACAGGATTCTTGATTGTAGGAATTATCAAGGCTCTTTGATCTTTGATTATTCTAGTTAGGGTTTCGACCTCTTTGTTCTGGATATATTTCTTTCTTGGTATATCTTCGACTTTGCAAAATCCAATTAAATTCTCAATTGCCTCCTTTGAGATGATGTAAGGTTTGTCCAAAGTTAAAAAAGTATCATTTAATCTGATCAATATGAATTTTGCTTATTCTGCATTCTCAAAGTATGGAAACTCACTCCACATATCCAAATTCCCATGTTTAGCTTTGCTCAATTGCTTTAATTCATCAGGCAGTAAATAATTTCTCATAGACCTAATCTTTGTACTGTTATATTCATCTAGAGTGATCGACGCTTATATTTTCATATTTAGGGTTTTCAATCACACACCAAATTGTATGAGGATTTCGAGAATAATTTGAAATACCTGATAAATTTTGAGATTTGCAGATGAATCAATTTTACTGCTTCGTAATCCTTCTCCCGAGTGTTCTCCTTCTTTCCTTCTTCGATGCAAAGTGACAAATGATGGTTCCGACTTGACTTGTATAGCTTGCACATGTGCAATAAATGCATTTTCCCTAGGTTTTTTGGAGACACGATTTTCTCAAGCAGCAATAGAAAAATCTTCTTCGAACCTACGAATTGACTGAATTTTCTTTTGCAAAAATATCCAAAACTTCTATACATCATAAACACATTTTCTCGACTATTCTCTTCATTCTCGTACAATCCATAGACAGGGGAGGAAATATTTTCTTGAAAGAATCCCCCTAGGCTAGTGGCATGAGATCAATTACTGGAAGAGTTACCAGAAGTAGGCTCCATTATGGAACCATTTCCAGCATCAGAATCATTCTTCCTTACCCATGTATTCTTCATCTGATCTTTGATTTCATCTGTAGTCACTTTTTCTTTTCCTTTATCATTTTTCTCTATATTTTTTCCTTTGTATACCAAACCTCTTTTGTCTACATTTTTTATTCTGCAAAATATTGCAATGTGACCATACTTATTGCAGTTGTAGCACACAATGCTTTCTTGTCTTGACCAATCATTCCAATGAATTCTTCTAGATCTACATTGATTAGCAGCATGCCCAATTTTCCCAAATGTGTAGCATTCAACATTTTTTCTATCAAAATAGTAACTTGACACATTTATGCATTCAATTGATTTATGACCAAACTTTCTACAATTGAAACACTCATTAGAGAATGATGAAATTCTTGAATTCACATTACTTCTACACTGAGCAACCATATGATTGAATTTATTACAAGAAAAATAATACACAATAAAAATTTTTGCATTAGGTTGTCTTACTAGATACCTTCCATTTTTATTCTGTCTAAAATTCTTTTGCCCTGATCTAGAACTTTCTCCCTTTTCATATCAAAGACCTCTCTTATCATTTCCACTCTTTTGTCCTTGAGTCAGCTCATCAAGTTTTACTGAACTAATCTTAAAATTTTCTCTGTATTCATTTGTAGTGACAAGATCGTTCCTGAGAGTGACAATCTGCTTATCAATTTCTTCTTCATTGTTTCTGGTTCTTTGTAGTTCACTTTCAAACTGAGTGAATTCCCCTTTTATTCTACTACATTCATCAGATTTCTCTTTCAAGGTCTGACCAATATTTTCCTCATTTTTCTTCCTTTCTTCAATCTCTTTAGTCATCTTCATCATTATAGATTCCATCTCATGTTTTCAATTTGTATTGTCTCTAGCAAGCTTTTCACATTCTTCAGTTATTTTCTTCAAGGTTTGATCCAAGTGAGCATCATCCATAATTTTGATCTCCTTTTGTTGTATCTAATCACAAAGATCCTTTCTTTTCTCCCTGGATTTAACAATCTGATATTTCAATGACTGGATGAATTTCTTAGCATCTCTAAGATTTTTTTTCAATTCTTGAACTTCTGCTTTAGACTGATCAAGGTCATCAAGTGCTACCAAAATATTTTTTTGAAGACTACCAAAGTCCATCACATTCCAAGATCCACCTCAAGGTGCAAAACTTCTTCAGAGATATTGTGCTCTGATACCAATTGTTAGCCTTGTCATTGCACCAAGAGATCAACCTATCAATTCCCAATACAAGCGTCAGTTAAGATCCACGAGAGGCGGTTAAACCATGTCATGAACCCAAAGGGAGATGCTAGTGGTTAGTCCAATAGGAACTACCTCCACCTAGGCCACCTCTACTTTTGAAGTTTCCACCACCAAAGCTTCCATCAGTCATCACGCCAAATCCTCCACCACCGGAGGCAATGAGAGGGGTGAAGCGGAAACTTAAAGGGTTTTTGTTGACTTTGACAATTTCATAGTGTTCAAAAGTGACGAGCACACTGACTCAAGGGACTGCGTTAGCCATGTATACAGACATAGGGGGCATTGACATCTCTAGTTGTCTTTCACGTTCCTCGAAGAGGCCTCCTTGCGCCATGTGACTATGGCTCGAGGGGGCACATTCTTTGTCCAGACCAGTGAGACTAGCTAAGAGTTCTACGCTTGTCTGGTCCTTTTCCACCATGTACCTTATTTCATTATTGACTTTAGCAACCCTGAATATCTTCGAGTTTCCTTCCAGGTGATTTTATAGTGCACCTAACCCTTTACAAAGGCTGATGACATATTCGATAGGGACATGAAAAACCTCATGCTCATCCATGGATGAGGAGGTTGGTGACGTAGGAGGGGTAGGGATACGATTGGTTTCATCAAGAAACCTAGATTCACCTCACGATACATGCTCTTGCATGGATAGACCAACCACAAAACTGAAGAAAATGTTGGTAGTGAAACTAGAGGAGACAGTCACCTTCTCCATTAGAAGGTGTCACAAACTTCTTCTAACAATATGCCCAGAGGTCATAGACTGGGTTGTGAAGCTCATAAATTTTCACAACACACAGGGGTACAATGACCAATAGGTATAAGAGAAAAAGCTCATAACACTGACAAACGGATAGATGTCGGTTCACATCAGGTTCACCAAAAATGTAAGAGAGGGGGACCAACCACTGTAAGGCCCCAGGTCATGAAAGGTCAAGAGCAGAAAGGCTGCCCTAACTTACCTTAGTTTATAAGAACGTTGGGATAGAAGGGATGAGAATGGTGAGGAATATGTGTCCTTCGACCACTCAACAATCTTGATAATTGAAGGGAGACTAGACGAGTCACTTTTTAAGGTCAACTTTGTGCCTCAAATAGCTCTTTTTCAGAGGACAGAAGCATGGTTCTAGGATAACAGTGTGATGTAGTGGCATCTCACAGGTGCGCTGGCGTTCGTACGACCAAAAAACCAGGGAGACTAGATTAAACCCAAAAAGCTAGACTAGCAGCCTAGTTTATAGTTTTCTGGAAGTGAAGAAAAAGATCAAGGAGAGTAAAATGTAAACTTAAATATGATAAAGAAAGTATATTACCGCAAGGGTGACAAAGATGATTTCATACAACAATCTTCTTGCTAGCTTGATCCAAGCTCTTTCCACCTACACACAGAAAAAGGGGGAATGTTGGGGCTATTTAGGGGCCTACCTCAATCAGACCCTGTTTTGGTATTTCCACCTCCATGGAAATCCAAGTTTGCAACGATAGAAATAAAGATAAAGAAGAGAAATACAAGCTACGTAAACAAAAAAACACTACAAATAGTACTTTCCTACTATACCAAAGATGATAGAAGAGATTAGAGGAGCTTACCACCTCCATCCAAAGCACTCAAGGCTTGTGGAGGAAAAGAGTGAGAGGAACTCAAGCCTTTGTCGTCATGGTGTTTATCTTGTGCTCGCACTATTGGAGTGATGGAGTAGTGGATAGCTACAATAGAGTGAAAGGTGTTGCTACAAAGCTTGTGAATGCTTGGAAAAGTGAAGAGATGAATTCAATATCTTGCAAAACTCCCTGAATGAAGGAGAGAGTGAAGAATATGAAGGAGAAGATGAAAAATGGCCATATTTGGGTTGGCTAGCTAAAGAGGGATGTTACTCTTCAACTTCAAATAAAAAATGTAACGCCTCTGTAGTCTCCAACTACAAGAATCTTCCATGATGTAAGCGCATTACGTGGATACCTGCATGCCACATGGGCATCCCCAATAGAAATTCCCCCACTGACACACAAAACAGGCACCAAGTGGATTGTGGCTTAAGTGGAATTAATCCTCCGCCTTAGGTTTTCTAAAGTGAAAGGAGGTAAAAGGTAATTTGTGTAAGGGGTGAAAATTCATGCATATACAACTAATTCAACCCCCCTCTTAGTGTTCCCTTGAGTCCAACACATCATACTTTTCCAAGCTCACAAATTTACTTTTATCACCTATCATGTGATGAGAGCATCCACTGTCGATCACCCATTCATCTTTTTCTTCAACTATTGTAGCTAAAGATTTCCCAACATTCATGCAACTAGTAGAATCAATAGGTACATGATTACTTTCCTTGATAGCAATAAGTACAAACTCATCCTGACGTACATTCCCTTTATCAGATTCATCATCTGTCACGCCTTCATCAACAACAAAATAACACTTTCTTTAGAATCTAGGCTTGTTAGATCTTGGCTTAGGAACTCTTTCAGGACACCTTGAGGAAAAATGACTTATCTTATTGCAAGAAAAATATTTAAGAGACAATTTCCCTCTATACTTACCTTCTCCTTTGGCTACCCTCTTGACAAGAAGTGCTTCAAGCTCATCTATCTTTCTCTCTTCTTCTTCAATCTCTGTCATTTCCTGCTCATATTTGGACATTTTTCTAGATGAACTTTCTCCCAAATCATATATTTTCTTATCTTTCCCAGATACAGTAGATTTGAATGTAGATTATTTCTCAGGAAGAGATTCACCAAACTCATTTAACTAAAAAGTAGCAAGCTTACCAATCAACATGTCTCTGGTTACATTTGTCACAATTCGGATCTCCTCAATAGCAGCAGCTTTCTATTTGTATGCAGCAAGCAAGGATTTGAGCACCTTAGCAACAATCTCTAATGTTCCACCAACACATTTGATACTACACACAAGTTCATTCACTCTTTGCATAAAATAATTAATGTTCTCATCTTCACCCATTCCCAATGTTTCATATTTCCTTTTCAGACTCTGTAGCTTAGCAATCTTCACAAGGGTATCACCTTCATACAAAGTTTCCAACTTTTTCCAGATCTCATAAGCAGTCTTCAGCTCCATTACATTTTTCACCTCGGAATTAGTCAGAGAACTCAACAATGCTTCCTTAGCCCTGATATTGTACTCGACTTCCTTAATCCCATTTTCAGTAGAAGGACCATTCTGAGGGATGATATATCTGTTCTTTGAAATTTCCAAAAGGGTTCACCAATGCATCTTAGATGACATGAAATTCGAGTCGTCCACAAAGAATAATTTTTTCCATCAAATCTTGGACTATCCTTCTTATATGTTTCCATCTCGGATCACCTCAAGCGATCATGTTCTCTAGAGAAATCTGCTCTGATACCAATTGTTGACAGCACAAGGGCAGATAACTAAGAGGGGGGTGAATCAATTGTCACAAAAATTTTACTTATTAAACTTATTCTCGGATCTGATAATTAAACATGAAAGCAAAAACCATCACCACATTAGAAACACACATAACACCAATATTTTTATGTGGAAACCTTGTTAGGGGAAAAACTACGGTGGAGATTAATCCACAAGTTTATACTTTGTTAAAAGTATAGAAAATGGGGAATGCACTTGCATTTAGGCACACTGCCTAGAGCTCACTGCTTAAATACAAAAAGGCTTACTGCCCAAAGGAAGACAAATTATCTTATAGTCACATTCAGATTAAATCCATCTAAGAGATTTTGAACTAAGAAAATAGCATTTGCTAATGCCTGATTACAATTCCGCTTAAGCACATGAACACTCTTTCTTCTGCTCATTCTTCTTCACACTTTACTTCTTCCTTCAAAAGATCTGAACTTTATTCGCACATATCACTCACACTTCACACAATTCACATGTCTAAAATGATATAATCAATCAGTTATATATATCCGCATCTAAGGATAACATCAACTACATGTTGGCCCAACAAAATATAAAATGTGTACAAACTGTCGACCTAAAACAATAAGCTCAATTATTAATGCAAATAAAATAGCATCAGCTAAAACATAATAAGTACCCAAAACAACATGTCTCAAAAAAAAAATACCTTAAACAATTTTTCCTTGAAGATCCACAACACGCTACAATCATCTTGTCGGCCATGAACATGAAAAACATGAACTTCCAGAAGAAAAGAACCAATTGTGAGCACAATGAACAATGCGAACCAACAACACAGATAGAGCATGATATAGAAGCATCTACAAGCAGCATGAATCACCCCAAAAGAATTGTCATCAACTCAGATTACCAGAATCACATTATCTTCTTTCAAGAACATCAACAACAACAATAGAACATTTGTCAGAACATCAATACTCATAACTTGATCAAATCTTCATGCGAACCTCTGAAACTTTTAGTGGATAAACTAGATATGCTTGACAATAAACCCTTTAATATGCAACTTCTCACCATCAATATTCTGAACTAGCTAATAGTATGATGGCTATACAGAACTTCACTGCATCATCAATAACCTACAACTTATTTTATTACAATTTTCTCAATATCCTCGACATATACAGCCTTAAATAAATCAATTCCAATAGTGTTGACATCAATGACAACCACATATCAAGAATATCCAATAATTATTTCATAGATAGATAATACTTAATTTCTTAAAGAAAAAAATTGATGTGAATAGATTCATAGACATTGAACTCAGAAAATAACTCTTTATTGTAAGTGTAAATGAATAACGAAGAATAACACAAAATAACCATTTATTTTATTACAATTGAATTACAATGTCACATTATTACATATATTTTTAAAGATGAGTAGTTGTAGAGCAAGAAAGCTCCTATTTTTTATAAATAACATATGTCACTTTACATAGACGCAATTTATTCCAAGCTATTGCTCCTAAAAATGGATTACAAATTGATTCCAATTTCCAAGCTTCTGCTAGTGACAACGTAATAGAAATAAGACTCTAAAAATAAATCCATGATTCCAAGATTCTGCTGGTGACAACATAATACAAATGTGGCTCTAAAAATAAATGCAAGGGATTTTCTTGGCCAACCATGCTGGGGAAAAGGGAGCTATGAAGATACAAAATGTACTTATCTCCTTTGAGAACCAAAGTCATGCAAAAGATGAGGGGTAGTAAAATTGCTCCCATCTTCTACCTGTAGCCTTCATGCATTGGGATAGCACTTATCTCGATCAGATCTCCTCGTCCTAGTTCAAGACCTGTTTGAGAGGTCAGGTCAACCAAATAAACTTCTTTCCAATTCCACCCATTTTGAACTTGAAGGAAATTGGTCTTTTACTCCGTAACTACATAACTGGAGGCAAGAGAATTTAGAGTATCCCCAATAATACCACATCATCTTCTTCCTAAATCCTTATTAACCCTACAAAATGAAAACCCTTATGACACTATCCACTATCACTATCACTCTTTATGGGCCACCAATGTCGCTACCAACCTGATCCCTATTTACCTAGGCCTTACAAGTACAATTAAAATGTTTAATTTGATTGAAGTCTAGCTACATGCAAACTATACCTCAAGCTGACAAGATGTCAAAATCGCTAGTGACACTCAAACAATATGAAATCACTACAAATATTGTTTCATTAAAGCTATGAGTTGTCTAATCAATTTCTTCGGATGTTCATATGGCATTAATCACCGCCCATAGTATGACTACCACACTTTCTTCAAAAAGATTGAGAATTTCAATTAAATGAAACGTAGTATGTCGAAGCATTGAAAATAGAGGATGAGTAATGAGTAATGAGTGATGAGCCTTGATTTTTCCATGTGTCTACATCTAATGGTTCTAGTGTTATTTTGTAGGTTTCAATTTGAAAGTCTAGTGCTTCAAATATTTACTTCCAGAATGAAACTATAGCCATCCATCAAAAATTCATCAAATGGTCATGTTATATTGATCTACGGTGACATCTAGCTATAGATACAGAATATCTTTCACACTATTATAAACTATTTTATAAGGTTGATAATTCAGCCTTGTTTGGCCTTTACATCCATTGTGTAAAACATTCTTAAGTTTTTAAGCCTTGGTCCTACTTTCTTCCTAGGCGGTCCCTCTTTTAAAACAAACTTTATGCACATGCATATTTCAGTTTTTTCCACTTAAATTCTTGTGTCGCTCATCACCAAAATCCTTCAACCCATCGTGCTCATTACCATGATGAGAAATGAGCCTTGATCTCACCACATGTCCACATCTAATGGTTCTAGTGTTATTCTAAATTTTTCAATTTGCAAGTCTAGTGCTTCAGAGATTTACTTCTAGAATGCAACTATAGTCATCCATCGAAAATTCATCGAACGGTCATGGTTATATTCATTTGCACTGACATTTCACCACTATTTTTTTTTTATTAGTTTGAGATTATGTTTAACTCGCCAAATTTTTTTCTTATTCATTTCAAAATAGGTTTCATTCGCCAATGATTTTTTTTTTGGTTTGAAAAAAAAATTTAATCACCAACAAAATTGTTTTTTCTATTTTGAAAACAAGTTTTAATTCACCAATGGAAACATTTTCTAGGTTTGAAAATATATTTTAATCACCAATGAAAATATTTTAATGGTTTAAAAAAAAATTCAATTCACCAGGATTTTCCATAGACTTCTAGCGATTAGAAAAGATTCGCCTATTGATATAAAATTTTTTGTTGAAAAATGAAAAAATTCGCCACTAAAATTAATATTTTTATTGGGAAGTATACAAGATTTGCTATGCTAGGATTTTACACCTTTGCTGAGGGGGGGGTGGGGGGGGTTCTTAAATTTATCCCTATATAATACAAAGTGACTTTTCTTGGTGTGTGGTTTTTTCTCCCGTAAGGGTTTTCCCATGTAAATCTGGTGTTCATTTTGTGATTGTGTTAAATTTGTCTACTCTGTTATTCTATGAATGTGCATCTTAATGAACTATACTCAAAATTGAATGACAGATCTGCATTTCTCTTCTAAGAGTAGGTATTAGGAAGGCATTTTTGCACCCAACTTTCCTTTCAAGTGGTATCAGAGCTTGGCCAGTTGTGTTATCCTTGTGGGTAGGACGAGTTTTTTGTGCTAATTCTATAGTGGGAGTCTTATAGAGGAAACTAGTAGTATTGATTGTAGATTGAGATGGAAAGTACATCAGGAAGAGTAGAAATTGAAAATTTCAATGGTGGAAATTTTGAGTTGTGGAAACTCAAAATGGAAGACCTATTGGTGGATAAAGATCTCTAGATTTTTATGTCTAGAACTAAACCATCAGACATGAAACAAGAATATTGGGACCTCACTGATAGAAAAGCCAAAGGGTTGATTAGACTCTACCTAGTAGACTTTGTTTGCCTAAACATCCATGAGGAGAAGACTACATCTTCATTATGGAAGAAACTTGGTGATATTTATCAAGGGAGGTCTCTGGTAAATAAGTTTTTGTTGATAAAGTATTTATACTCCTTGAAGAAAAAGGAAGGTACATCTATAGCAGACCATATGAATTCATTTAATAGGATTGTTGCTTAGTTGACATCTGTGGGTGTGAAGATTGATGACTAAGATCACTATATGATTTTTTTATGCTCCTTTCCTGACACATGGGACCATCTAGCGATGGTTATTGCAAGTACAACAACCACTTTCAATATGGAAGATGTGGTTGCTTCGTTATTGTTAGAATAAATATGAAGTAAATATTCTAAGATGGCTAAAGAGGCCCTTGTTTTTTGAGGCAGATCAAAGGATAAAAACAAGAAGAAAGACAAAAATTCTAAATCCAAGTTTGAAAAGAGATCAAAGTCTCCAACCAAGAAGTCCAAGGTGAAATGATAGAATTGTGGGTAGACTGGACATATCCAAAAGGATTGCAAAGAAGCGAAAAAGAAGAAGAACAACAACAATTCTTCAGATAACGATTCTTCTTTGAGTGATACAGATGCCTTTATTGTTGCCTTAGCGACCGAGGCATCAGATGATGTTTGGCTAATTGACTTGGGTGCATCTTTTCACATGACATCTCACAAAGATTGGTTCATGAAGTATGAAAAGTATGCTGGTGGAAAGGTCTATCTGGCAAGTGACCCATCTCTTGAAATTTTTGGCCATGGAAGAGTCAGAATTCAATTTCTTGATGGAAGAATCAAAGGAATTGATGGTGTAATGCACATACCAATATTGGCTTGTACTTTTCTTTTTGCTAGTAAGTTGAATGATGTTGGCATGCAAGTTTCATTATCGAGTAGTGGTTGAAAAATGACTAGAGGCTCAATGGTGTTGGCCAAGGGTGCATGTATTGGCACTTTATACAAGTTGGATGCATGAGTTGTTCATTGTAACAGTGTCTCTGTAAAGTTAGAAAGATTTTCTCATGTAGGGAAGAAGAACGTTGTCCCTTTGGGTGCAAACTCTTTGGATGTGGAACTCGCAGCAGAGAAAACTATGTTGTGGCATCATAGACTTGGTCACATAGGAGAAAAGGGCTTGAAAGCCTTGAAAAATAAAATCTTGGTTGAAGGGATCGATGATTGTAACCTAGAGTTTTATTTTTGCAAACATTGCATTTATGGAAAGCAACACGACATTTATTTTTATTCTAGTCCTCATATATCTTCTAACATACTAGATTATGTTCATTCTAAGGTATTTAGTCCTTTGAATGTTCTTTCGTTATCAAAGTCTAAATATTATGTTTCATTTATAGATGATTATTCAAGAATGGAATTTGTGTATTTTCTAAAAATTAAATTAGAAGTGTCCAGTCGGTTTAAGGAGTTTAAAAACTTGGTAGAAATTCCAACTAGAAGGAAAATTAAATTCTTGAAGATGGATAATGGTGGTGAATTTTGTTTTGCGGAATTTTGAAAGACATTGTAAATACCATGGGATTAAAAGGCATTAAACTAAACCTTATACTCCATAACAAAATTGAGTTTTTGAAAGGTTAAACATGACATTGATGGAAAGGGTGAGAAGTACATTGAGCAGTGTTGGTCTAGAGCATAAGTTCTAGGCTGAGGTAGTGGCTACAACATGTTACTTGGTAAATCGATCTCCCTCTTTGGTGCTCATGGAAAAAATACCTACGGAAGAATGGTTTGGTAAGAATCCCTCTCTGATACATATTTGAGTCTTCAGTTGTGAGGCATATGTATATGTGCCTAGTGAGAAAAGAGCTAAATTGGAGAACAAGGCTACTAAATGTATCTTCATTGGCTAAGGCATTGGTGTGAAAGGATAGAAGATTTGGAATCTTTTTATTGAGAAGGTAGTATACAGAAGAAGTGTAATATTTCGTGAGCTAAAACCTTCTACAGTGGATCTGTAGTCAAAGATGAAAGAGAAGGAAAATATGTAGTTGAAATTCCTCTAACTCCAAAAAAAAGAGGAACTATGAACACCAAGTGTACCTAAATATGAGGAAAGCTCAAGTAGTTCTAAGAGTTCTAAACAAGAAGAAGAACCACAACCTTAGTCTTAGCCTATGAGGAGGCCTACACCTGAAATATGATAGCCTGAAAGGTATGGGTATTCCATGTTGGATTTAAGTTGTGTCTATGCTTTGATTACTAGCGATGATGAGCCTAGGACTATGAAAGAGGAAATTAAAATGTCATTCAAATTCCTAGTTGGAGGCCATGAATGAAGAAATGGCATCATTGAAAAATAATGAAACCTGGGATTTGGTACCCTTTTTTGAAGGTTGAAAGCTTGTTGGTTGTAAATGGGTATTTAAAAAGAAAATTGGTCCGGATGGTAGTGTGGAGAAGTATAAAGCTAGGTTGGTTGTGAAAGGTTATTCCTAGATAGAGGGAATTGATAATGGAGAAATATTTTCTCTTGTAGCTAAGTTGATATCTATTGGATTTCTATTGTGACCTTTAGCTATGTATGACTTAGAGATTGATCAAATGGACGTGAAGACAATGTTTCTTCATGGAGATTTGGAAGAAGATATTTATATGTCCCAACTAGAGCACTTTGTTGAAAGAGGTAAAAAAATCTGGTTTTCAAGTTAAATAAATCTTTGTATGGTTTACAAAAATTGCCTAGAATGTGATACCAGAAATTTGACACATTTGCGTTGTCTTTAGGATTTGTAAGATCAAAATCAGATCATTGTGTGTATTTTAAATCTAAAAATGGTTAGTTGCTTATTATTGCCCTGTACATGGATGATATGTTATTCTCTGGGAATAGTAAGAGTATGATTTCTGATTTAAAATCTCAGTTGTCAGCACAGTTTGAAATGAAATATTTAGGTGCAGCAAGGTATATTCTAGGGATGGAAATCATAAGGGATAGAGATGGTAGAAATATTTGGCTCAATCAAAGTAAGTATATTAATGATATCCTTGAGAGATTTAACAAGACAAATTGTAAACAATTAGTTGTTCCAGTATTGTAGGGAACAAAACTCTTTGTTGAGGATTGTTTGAAATCTCCTACTGAGATGGAGGACGTGACTAGAGTGCCTTATGCAAGTGTGGTTGGTAGTTTAATGTATGTGATGGTCTGTACTAGGCCATACATTGCCCAAGTAGTGGGATTACTTAGTCGATTTATGGCTAATCCTGGGAGGCCGCATTGGGATGTTGTGGAAAGCATTTTCAAGTATTTGAAGGGTACCTCTGAGTATGCTTTATGTTATCATGGTAACTCAATTAGATCATAGAGTTCAATTAGCATTGGTGGATATGTGGATTTTGATTGGGTAGGGGACATTAACAATAGAAGATCCACCAGTGGATATATTCACATTGTTTGGTGGTGCCATAAGTTGGATGAGCAAGTGACAAGATGTAGTCGCTTTATCTACTACTAAGGTAGAGTACATGTCAGCAACTCATGCCTGCAAGGAAGTGGTTTAGCTTAGATGTGTGTGTTCTAATATTGGGTTTAACGCAAGGCAGATTAATATTTGTTGTGACAATCGAAGTGTTATTTGTTTGGAAAAAAATCTAAATTTCCATGCCAGGATGAAGCATATCAATGTACAATACCATTTCATTTGTGATATGGTGGAGGATGGAAAGGTTAATATGGAAAAGGTGGATACTCTATAGAATGTTGTAGATGCATTAACTAAGCCTATGAGCACAAATAAGTATAGGTGGTGTACCATTTTGATGGGCCTTAGGGCCTATGATATTCAGTAACTTCAAAGCTTTGGAAGAAGTCAGTAAGTCTTCGTCAAGTGGGAGCATGTTGGAAATCATGCCTCAACTTACTATTTTTTGTTTTACACTTTCAACATCATGTCTACCTTCCTTATTGGGCTAACTTTCCTTTGTCAAAGACACCTTGATGGATCGAAGACATTCCATTTGGTGTGGTGTATTCTATCAGTGGGAGTTGATCACTTTGGTAGGAGTCTTCTTAGCATCTCCTCGATACTCCAATGAGAGTGTATCGGCGAGACATTGTGATGTCACTAGGACATAGAGTCATGTCCCCTCGACATACCAATGGGAGGCTAGGGGAATATTTTCAATGGGACTTTATAACTTCACCAAGACTTTTAAGTCAATCCCTTCAATGAGCTAATAAGCCTCATCAAAATGAAATTTCTAATCGGTGGGAGTTGATATTAAGTCCCCATGATATGTCAATGTGTATGAACCATGATCCCATGAGTGATGACTTGGTGAGACCCGATCGTGCCAAGCCGAAAAGTGATAATTGGTTAGTAACCATTAAGGTTTGTTTGATTGAATGATTTGGCATGTAATACAGACATCAAAGTGACTTGGTGAATTGAAAGAGAGCATGAATAGGGTCTCTTCAATGGTCCAATATGGAAAATAGTTAGACCATTTACTGTAGTTACTTGTGGAATTCAAGTCAAATAGTTCCTTAGTAGTTTGGAATGTAGAACGAATGTTGTATCAACATTGTATGTTCTATAATGTTTATTTGTGTTGTTCAAATTGAACTGAAGCAAGGTTGATCAGGGAAATGTAATGCTACTGAAGTAGGAACTGTGAATTTACATATGGAAGCATGAGTTTGTAACTCTATATGTAAACATCTTTTATTGTAATACAAAATGACTTTGCTTGGTGTACGGATTTTTCTCTCGTAAGGGTTTTCCCATGTAAATATAGTGTTCATTTTGTGATTGTGTTAAATTTTTCTAGTCTATTATTCTATGAATGTGCATCTTGATGAACTATAACTTGAAATTGAATAACATATCTACATTTCTCTTCTATGAAAAGTCTTTAGGAAGGTGTTTCCGCACTTAGATTTCCTTTTAGCACAATCAGGTGTGCCAAATAAAAGATATTCTTCCTCAATGGTTTAGGTATATTCTCTTCAACTTCTTTCTACTTTACCTCACATCTGTACTGACACTTATACTTGCTAAAGTGGGGGGAAAATATAATGGTGTGAATTTGCACCCTAGGAAAATTCCCCATTTCCATAACCCTTACCTTACAAAATGTAAATCCAATGATGTGAATTCCACGTCCACCACCTTTCTCCATCCACCTAGCCACATCTTTTTGTTTTGGTGGAAGAATCTTTGTCGGGGATGAATGTACACCGCATAGACATCTATGCACCACATTATCATCCTAACAAGATTCCTACCTCTAGAATCTATAGATATGTCACGTTTCCTATTAGACATCAAGAATACTATCCCTTTCCTCCTTGACCAACAAGAAATGGGTATTTTACCTCTCTTTTTCCATTTAAATGAACCAATTCTTCATTCCTTCACTTCTTCTAGACCCTCTTGATCAGTTCATTCTTTCTTAGATCCATTCTTTCATTCTCGAGCTTCTACATCACTATTTTCTTAGCTGAAAGTTGTTGGTTTTTGGCTCCTACACCATGTTTTTTGTGACAATGCTACTATTGGAGGACTTGCAAGCTCTCCCCTTCCACTACTTTCCTTGAGCGCTCATAGCTATGAAGGTGATATTTTCCATTGCTATTTTCTCTTTGCATCATTTTGATCATTACATGGCATACTTGTTGTTGGTTCTTTCTCTTAGTACCACCATTTCCTTTCTGTCTCTTTATCATTTTCTATAACTTGTGGCTATCTAGTTATCCATGGAGGTGGAAAACTGAAATAGGGGGACTAACTAAGGCAGTCCGCTAAACATAGCCACATCATTTTTCTCATTTTGATGTGTAGTGCTTGTGAATGGAGCCACTTGAAGATTCAACTTGTGGGTAGAAAGGTCTAATTTATCACCCTTTATTTGTTAATTATAATATAGTTTAGTTGTAGTATTCCTCTCATTATATTTTTAGTTCTATACTTTTCCAAAATTCTGCCATAGTATAAAACACTTAACAATCTGACTGTCAGTAGGTTTCCATGTGTTTCAACCTATTTTTTGAACCTCTATCCATACAGATGCCAGTACACCCCTGAGGCACTAGCACACCATGCTGGAGTGTGATCTGTGTTGTTGTCCTTAGACAGTGATTTTTCTATGCAACGGTTTGAACCTTCAAAACTGGATCTTCTACATTGTAAAACATTTGTCTTAGTAGAAGGAAAGTAGTACTCAGATTACTCTTCCTTTTTAGCCTTAGTACCTCGACCCTTCCAATTCTCTTAGAAAAATTGAGGTAGATTAGGGTACCTCATTTCATAGGACTCTCTCGTGACCTAGAGTCCTAGGGCAATGAGTCCCCCTCCTCTACATCTATTTTTATCTATATTGCAAAATGAGTCAAGCTAGTGAACCCTCAAAAGAAAAACCCAAGCCTAGAAAGATAAAACCTAAAACTGAGAAGAGTAAACCTGAGGCATCAAAGGCTAAAACTAAAACAAAAGGGGTTAAGTGATATTTTTCAAGGTTTATGGAGGATGATCTTATGGAGTTGTTCCCTGGGGTGAAGACTATTGGTAAAAGAGCCATAGGTGAGGTAATTCTAACATATCAGCTTCAAGATTAGGCTAGAGGTATCAGTGATATTATAGCTCACTAGAGTGGGTGGGATTTGTTCAAGTATGCATACAAGACACAAACTTTCCTTCATCCATCCTGCAACATATGGATGTTTGATCTTGGAAAACTCATTATGCCAAATGTTTTTGTTGAAGTAGATTTGATCGAGGAGATTACAAAATGTTATATAATCCTAAAGCCAAAATCATAAGAAGTGTTTAAACAAAACTGTGGATTGATATTAAAGATAAACTATCCTTGTAATTCTATTAAATTGGAAAATATAATTAGATCAATCCTTAGGAATTCTATAGTGTTTTCCTTATTTTTTTCATTAAGTTTTAATCCAAGGATCATACACATATTTCCTACACTTAAAATATTATGCCAGAGACCCTTGACATAAAGAACATCATTTGTATTATGCTTTCCATCAAAACTAATTGAACCTTTTCCACATATCTTAGTAGATGTATCATCACCAAAATTAACAAGATCACCTTCAAACTTCTCAAGTTTAAAAAACTTACTCTTATTACCTGTCATATGATTTGAGCATCTGTTATCAATTATCTAGTGATTTTTCTCCTCTCTAGCATGAAAAATAGTCATAATAGTTCCTTTGATATTGTGACCTATTTCTAGAGCAATTTCCTTCACACATCTTTTATAGTTAGTAGAATTATTTCCAACATTCAGAGCCATGAACAAGAATTCATCATTTTCATCATCCAAGTAGTCAAATTCATCACTAGATATGCTATCATCTTCTTTAACATAATAACTTATCTTAACATATTTACCTTTATTATCCTTATATTTGTCATTTGAAACTTTGGTTGGACATCTTGAAGCATAATGACCTATCTTTCCACAATTGAAATATTTCAAAAGTAACTTACCTCTATAATTTCTAATCTCCTTTTTTCAATCTCCTAACAAAATTTGCTTCTATGTCATCAAGAACATTCATATCTAATCCATCATCCTTCTCTTTTTTGATAGCTTTAAAATCAGTCTCTTTTCTTGAATCATTTTGACCAAATTCTCTCAATTCAAAAGTAGTTAACACACCAAACAACTGATCTCTAGAATAATGATCTAAATCCTAAACTTCTTCAATAGCATAAACTTTATGACTATAAGATTTAGGAAGTGTTATTAATACCTTCTTTACCACCTCATCTTCTAGTAGTTTTCTATAAAGGTCATTGGTGAAATTGACAACTTCATCCACTCTATGCATGTAGCCTACAATATCTTCATCCTCTAGAATCCTTAGGGTTTCAAGCTTAGTCTTCAAATTTTTCATCTTTTCTTGCTTGACCTTATCATCTCCTTCCTAGAAACTTCCAACTTCTTCCAAATTTCTTTAGCAGATTTGTAGCTCATAACCTTCATTAGCTCTAAATCAACAAGACCACTCAAAAGAAAATTCCTTGCTTTGCCATTATTCTCATAAGACTTGATCTCATCATTAGTTGTAAACCATTAGTAGGCATGGTATATCCATCACTTCAAAACTCCAAACCCTATGGAAATAAGGAAACCTTCCATCTTAGTTTTCTAGAATGCATAATTCATTCCATCAAACAAGGGAGACTCCTTGTGTGTCATCTGGATCTACCTCAACTAGTTAAGCTTCTTCCAAGGAACCTTGCTCTGATACCAATTGTTAGATGCATAGGACAATTGAGAGGGGGTGAATTAGTTGTACATTAAAAAATCAAAACCCTCATTAACATTTAGATCTTTATTAGCCCTTAAACCCTTAATCAGATTTAGCATGAAAGTAAACAGGTAAACATCAACACATCAAAATACCATGCACAATAGAACACTAGATTCATGTGGAAAACCCAAGAAGGGAAAAACCACGGTGAGGATTAGCTCACAATATAAATTAATAGCAACACCAAATATAATAGGCTCACAAACAGAGGGATCAATTCCCAAAAGAAAGAAGGGGTCATTGCCAAAGGACTCACTATCTAGAAGAAAGAAGATAGAAGAAGGGGTGGATCACTACCAATTTGAACTGCTAATAATACATCTCTCTTATGTTGAAGGTATAGTTTCACTGAAACACAAACAACTCATCAAAAGACTAAAATATAAACACCTTCTCACTACATCTTGCAATCATAGGCATTGAACCTCGCACTCATATCACCACACTTGATCACTTTCACATCTTTTGAATCACCTACACACTCTTCTCAATCCACACAACTCCCATTGTATTTATACCATTCACAACATAAAATAATCTTAATTAGGTTGGCCTTAAGGAAATGTATGCACCTCAATTGTTCAATATCAAATAGGTTAGAACCAAAAACCTCCATTATATAAAGAAGTGAAGTCAACCCATGTCAAAACTTAATTGGGACCCAAATCTACACTAAAACACTTCTCAAAACTTACAAAAACAACAATCATCCACCACAAATAGCACTAACAAGCCAAGTTAGCCAAACCAACACTAACACTAATAAGCAATCACAAGCACGCCTCTCTAAGTCAAGAAACATCTCACGGACCACACAAAAACATTCTAAAAAATCTTAGAATTTTCCACATCATAAAAATATTTACCACAACTACTTCAACCACCTAAAACTTAAGAACACCTTCATTTTGTGCAACTAGACACATTGGCATAGATTTCCAACACACCAAAAAACCTTGAAAAACAACACAACAAATAAAACTTCAAGGAAAGGTAGATATAGACAATATAAGAATGTTCCTAGATCTTCAAGACAATAACATTCACTATGGAGAAATATAGAGTAATCTCATTTCTCCCAGACACCCTGTTTCACCAAACAAACATATTATCAAACACATCTTCCACTGCAGAATGATCCAAAACCTAAAAATCTAGATATATAATCTCTAAACACCTCTAATCATCATATCCAATCCACTTAGGTATATCTTCAACCATAAATAATTTTAGAGTAGAACAATGAACACCACTTTTCCACACTAATCTCTCTTTTATTCATTTTTTTCAAAAGAACATGGAAACCAATTGAACCAATTGCATTAGCAACACTAATAACACCTCTGCAACACATCTACAATAGATGTAACACATCTTATTAACCATAACACATCCATGATACCAAAAATCTCATCAAACACAACTTTTGCAACTATACTAAAGTAAGAAATTAATGACAATACTAGCAACATTATGTTGTCATCAATGCCAACAACTAAGGGTTGACCTCATCAACACTAACATCATTCCAACACTCTCTTAATACAAGGGGTTCACATGAATTAAAACACCAAAACAACTCAAAAATAACTCAAGCTTCCAATAGGAAAGAGGAGAACGAGGTGCTTGGACAAGACAAAAAACAAATGGACAAGAAGGGTTGCATGGAGTTACAAAGAAAGAAGTTCAATTTTAAAAAAAAAAAAAAACAAAGATGCTAGGAAAAGGTTGGGCATGGCATAAGGTAAGTTGGAGAATATAGAAAATGTGATAAGAAGAAGAGGGAAGGTTGTATAAAGATAAGGAGAGTTGAATAGAAGCTAGCACAAAACCTTGTGCAAGCTGAAGAATAAAAAAATAGGGGTAGCCATGTTGGCTAGAAATAATATGATGAATTGAAGAAATATTTTTTGTCACAAGAAATTGAACCTTGTTGAACACGAAGTTCAACATTCTAATGACACAATGGAAACAACCTCAAGGTGTGGAACCTTTGCACATATGAGGTTGAATCTCTAGAGAAGGCCAGATTCCTATTTTGATCCAAGTGTAATGTGTTGGTCTAACCCAACACATGAAAACCTACCACTATCCCACTCTAATAGATCATAGGGGAAAAGGGGAGAAAGAAATCATGAAAAGGAAATGGAGGTGGTACACCAATATAGAAAGTTGTTTATTCCTGGTTGATATCGCACAATAATTTTGTCAAAGAGGGATCAAGGGACTCACACATATCTCTATTTAGTCAATTCCCAAAGGAAAATATGGAGGTTAGGGTTTGACAAGGTGCTGGAAGGAAAGGAAGATTCTCAAATAGCAACTGCAAATGATTTAACTTAAACATGCATGCATAGAAAGAGAGAACAAACACTTAGAGATGCAGGTATTGAACTTACACAAACATAAACAAGCTGAGAGAGGCAAGCTTGATAGATTTCAATGATGTAGAGGCAACAAGACAATATTTACAATTGTCAATTGCAAAATACAATTCTACCAAAGAAAAATTCCAAAGGAGATAGAGGAAGAACCCTTGAAATGAATACATTTCTTGCCTTTATATACTAGGCATAACTTAGAACCACAAACCTAACCCTAAATCTAACCAAGGTTAATAATGAAATCTATGCGTGAAAGGAAGAAACCCTCCCATGAATATCATGATTAGGGAAAAGATCCATAATAAAGCTCAACAATGAGAAATAAATGAGCATGGGCACCCATAAAATCCACTTGCAAAACTTAAGGGGGGAAATAAATGTCATCCTTGAAGTCCTAAAATCAAAACAGGCCACTCAGAAGTTGGATTGAGCATTAATGGTTTCATTTAGAAAACACATCAAATTCATTGAAAGGTCGGTGCATCAAGCCCAAAAGAAAACCTTTGCTATGCATTGAATGGTTTGGAGCTGCAAAAAAGAATCTTTGCTAGGGATCGGGCATCAGGCCCACTTAATACTATATGAAAATATTGGCATCAAACTATCAAAGCTCAGGCTTTACGAGTTCACCATACCACATACCAGAAGAAAAGAAGAGGGAAGGTTGAAGGAGAAAATTGTGAAGTCTGGAAGGATCACTCTTTTCAAGCTTCGAAGGTCAGGAAGGAGGCTTACGCCTTATCAAAAATGCAAAAAAGGGTAAAAAGGAAGACCGAAGGACAAAGTTTGAAACGAGAAATGGGGCTCAGAGGGAAGAGTTACCTCTTACCAAAGAAAGGTAAGTGATAAAGGATAAGGCCAAAGATCGAAGTCTGACAATTCAACACAGCCAAATTTTTGAAGGAAGGAGTGAAAGTGAGAAGGAATAAAGGAGGAAGATAAAATTTCAATGCCTGAAATGCTAAAGATGTTTTAGGGATTAGGGGTCAAAATGAATCTCTACTTCTTTTAATTAAAATATGGAAAGAAATAAGAGGGAAGACTGGCCCCTGATGTTTGAAAAATCAAGACTTAGACAAACCTTGAAAAGCCTCTTCAATACTTCGGTGATTGGGGTAAGGGTTAAAGGGGGAGGCCAATTATCAAACCCTGAAACACTTAGAAGGAAAGGAAAGAAGAAGCAAAAGAGATGGAGGAGTGGGAGTGATGATGAAGGAATGTGAGTAGAGATGTATGTGAAAGCCCGAAAGCTCAAAACTTTAGGACTTATCCAATTTTAGGACCCTTCAAGTAGAACTCATGCAAGATGGCCCGTGTAGGATCTCTCAAATTAGTTATCAATGATGGGCCATCAAAGGGTGGCATGAAATATCAACATTTATAGAAATTTTTTTGAGATGATTGCCTCCAAATCATGGAATCCAAAGGCCTTATTGGTCCATTGTGCATAGTTTCATAAGGGAAAAACTTCAATAGTTAGGCCTCCCAAGGGGAAAAAAAAAATGTGGAAGCTTGCACTTGGAGAGAAGCATGAAACTAGGAACATACATTCCCTTAAGGATAATGTAGGGTGTGCAAGAGCACTTCATAGAAAGGAAAAAAATTACAATATGTACATCAAACTAACAAGAAGAAGAAAAATAGAAATTTTCCTTTGTCAAAGATGAACCTTCTGAAGGAGTTGATCTCCCTTAGACCATAGTTATATGCCTCACCCAATTGCAACCACCAAACACTACTACCAACATGCATGGAACTACACAAAATTCCTGCAAGGTGAAGGATCACTTTATTGTATTTTTTTCCATTGCAAGGGAACTATATGATGCAAGTGTTAGATTCATTTGACACTAGTGCCTTAGGTGAACATATAGCAACAAGGGTGAAACTTCATAAAGAAAGATCAACATCCAAGAAAAAAACTTTTGTAGAAGGAAGAGACCTCGCCTCAAAAAGTCATAGGCCAATGTCATCACAGTTGACCTCCTGATTGCATGAACTAAAAAAAAAAGAGAAAGCTTATAGCTTACATGGTGATGTAAAATATGCCAAACCTATTTTTTGATCTACATAATGAATCTCTTCTTCATGCACCTCAAATGAAAAACTTTGAAGCTCGGGCATACTTTCTAATTGAGCAATAGGAGCATCACTCTCCCAGAAGATGTGTTGTTGCTCAATAATTACTGAAATACTTGTATTGATGCACACTCCAACATAAACCCCATATTTTTGAGACACTTAAAGTTAAGGACTAAATTCTCCATATTGCCTCTTTCTGTTCATTTCTTATTGGCAACATGTTGCAATAAAATCATACTTTTGGCATGTAATGGTTGCCACATCCTCTGTTATCTCCTTACTCTTATGTTGTTGCCCAAAAGCTCCTCTCCTAGGGGTGAAATATTGATAGCCAAGATTGAAAAAAAAATATTCTAAATCATCCCAAAATAGGTCCTCCACCTTAGAAATATAGAATTCAATAGATAGGGGAGTTTCATCCACCAGAGTAGGGTATAAACATGTGGTTGTTACTCCAAAACCATGGAGTTGTCTTCATCAATCAAGCTAGGACCAAGCTTCTCAAAATATTTTTTTGATGTAGGCATATGTGATCTATCCTCCTCATTTTCAATAAAACAAGGGAGGACATTAAATGAGAGTACTAATTCTTGTACTATATCAATTTTTTCTATCTTTTTAATGCCTTGCTACTGCAACTTATTATCTTCAACTATTTCTTGCAGAAAATCAAGACACTCATTGTTAAGAGCACATGAAGGCTCCTCAAGAACAATCTCTTCACTCCTAGCCCAAAATATTTCCTTCTTTTGCTCTTCTAACCAATTAGGATCCCATACCATAGGTCCACCTTTAAAGAGTGAAATAGTAATAGGGGGAGAAAAATGGTCAAAAAGGCATTGAAACTTGTGTTGGGATGTTGGAAGGAGCTTCCCAATAGGATTAAAAATAGGAGCCTCCTCAAGGATTGGTTCTTGTGAAGAATGTAGGCTCTCAAAACATGGGGTCTCCAGCATAGGAGATCTACTTTATGGAACAGGAGGTTTAATAGGCTGATTGGGGTTCTTGAAACTAAATTTTTGGTGCTTGCATACCTCCTGCAAAATAGGTTGTTTTGGAATTGGTGGAGGTGTTCGTTTCAAACTAGGCACACAAGGTGTTACCTGAGTCTCAGGAATTTGTGCTAGAGCAAGGGTAAGTCTAAGTTACTCTTGCCTAGAACCAACATCCTTTTTTGTATACTCCTCTTGTTTCCTTCTTTGTGCCTCCAACTGCTGCTCATGCGTCCACTGATCTTCTATATTTTTCTTCTGGATAGTGAGCTTTATGGACAAGATCATCTTGTTGTGGGGAATAACCTTGCTTCCCCTAATAGGCTTTGTAGACACTGAAAAATGTCTTAGTCTTCGAGCAACATTTTTCCACTGTCTTGGTCTTCCTCCTTGCATAATTAAATAATTTTAATAATTTAATTATAGTCAGTGTTCATATTCCTCTATTAATTAAATAATTTTTAATTATTTAATTAATTCATTTCTTTATCTTTATTTCCCTTTGATCAATAAATAAATTAAGTATTTATTTAATCATGTCACTAACAATCCTTCCTTCTATAATTAAATAAATTATCATTTATTTAATTATTTACTTTCTATTATTTGTCTATAGTTAAAAAATTATTTGTCTATAGTTAAAAAATTATTCTTAATTATTTATCTATTCATTTGTCCTTTCTTTCTTCTATGGTTAAATAATTATTAAAATTATTGAACTCCCTCTTAACACCTTCCCTCAATTAAATAATTAATTCAACTTAATTATTTAATTCTTCCTTCATTTGCCTCTATATTTAATTTAAATAGTTGCATAATAACTATTAAATTATATATTCTTTTTTCCTTTCTCCATAAATAAATAATCTAAAATGATTATTTATTGCTCCATATCTTTTACCAAATTAAATAATATGGTCAAAGATGCCCTCCATGAATTAAATAATTTATTTAATTCCTCCACTACCTTCCCTCCACTTTCTCTTTTTGAATTTGGTCCATTGATTCCCTCTAGGCTTCCTTTGATCTTGACCATCCGTTCATAGTTGTCCCTAGCCCACCACTTTGTGGTACATGAATCCTCCACCATTGATCTTGGAATCTTTCTATAAGATTGATCTTAGTCATCCATTCGAATAGCTCTTCTACAAAAGAAGAATTTCTCCATCATTTTTTATTTACAACCACATTCTCCAACATTTGTGCTATGATGGGTAGGGGTCGTTGTTGTCACAATTCCCTAATCATTTAATCTTTTAATTATCGACCTGGGAGTGTCTAAAGCTATCTATGGCAAGAATTGGATTGGTTTTGGGGGGGGGTTTGTTTTGGTTCCGCTTTATTAGGAGCGGTTATATTTTGTTTCTTGTATATTGGAAGTGTTTCTACACACTACAACAAATCCCTGTGATTAGCTCCCTTTTTTGCTCCATTTTTTGCTTCCACCCACTATTTTAATGTATTTTTCTCCAATTTTTTAAAAAAGTTAGTGCTATTTATCGGGTTGGCACCATTTTTGGAATTTTTTGCATAGATCAAGACAAGTAGGTGCTAAATCAAGCGCCAGATTTAGCACCAGATTTAGTGCTGGATTTAGCACCGAATTTAGCACTGGATTTAGATAGTGGCATATCAGCAAGAGATATTAACTTGTCACATTGACACTAGCAACCAACATCAAAGGAAAATAAGATCTAATGTCGATGAGACATTGAGATATCAATAAGACAAATAAGATTGTCTCATCGACACTCTTCAAGTAATGATCAAAAGCATACACCGCTATACCGTCGGGAAGGTGAGCAACATATGCGGTAGAGTGGTAAGTACTGGATTTAGATAGTGGCATATCGGCAAGAGATATTAACTTGTCTCATCGACACCGGCAACCAACATCAGAGAAACATAAGATCTAATGTCAATGAGACATTGAGATCTTGATAAGAGAAATAAGATTGTGTCATCGACACTCTTCAAGTAATGATCAAAATCATACACCGCTATACTACCAGGAAGGTGAGAAACATATGCGGTAGAGCAGTATAAACTACAACACCGCTACTAGAAGGCTTCTGTGGGGTGGCGTTATACTATGCTACTGCCAGATAGTTGGAAGCCTCTCCCAGTATGGTAGTATACACCACACTACTGCCAGACAATCAGAAGCCTCTCGCGGTATGGTGGTATACACCGCACTATCGCCAGGTAGTAAGAAATCTCCTACGGTATGGTGGTATACCGTGCTACCACACCTCTCTCACAATCATCCAACAGTATAGAGGTAAAAGCATGAACTTAACACTTATGAATTTAATAGATAATAGTAATTTTTTATTATAAAATATATGTATTTTATTTTCTAAATTTGTTTGAATATTAAAATATTTAATGATTAAACATATTTGAGTTTTTTCACATAAATATTTTTGCCACCATGATGAGTTAGAACAAAATACCCAAGCCCTAATTTTTAACTCTCATTTTCACTTGGTTTTTTTGAGCTCCCTTGCCTTGCACATGCCACCATCATTAGAGTTTGAAACCTCGAGCTTTCTAAAGGAGTATCTGTCAATTTTCTCACTAATTTTGAGAGTTTTCTTCATAGAAATTTTTGTTGAGGCCAAAATAGGTAAAGCTTTCATGGTTCATCATTTGTTTCCACTTATCTGAATGTGTTTTCAAAGACATTCCTTCTCGAATTCTCATGCATTTTTCTCTTGCTTTACTTTGTCGATGCCTTGCTTGTTTATAAGCCGACATCAAAGAACTTATGGAGCTCGCATTTCTTCAAACAACAAGAAGTTGAGTAAGTTTATATGTGCCATTTCTTTGTATCTTACCTTCGTTTTCTGTCAAAAAAATCTTGATTTGAACTCAATAGATACAAATGAATGGGTGTTTTATTTCTACCATGCATCCTTATTTTGTAACCCTTCAATCTTGGCTCAGCTTCTCTGGACTTAGCTCACTAGTAAAAGAAATGAAAAAAATCATACTCTCCATATTTGGTTTGATCAAACGATGAAAGATTTTTTTATTTCTGCATTTTTTCTCTTTCCTGGTGATAGCTTGGTTGCAGCCTCTCTAGAATATTTTTTATATTTCCAAAAAGAATAGAGTGTAAAATTTTATTTATTATTTTTTTGAGCCTCCTTCATGGCTCCATGATTATGGTCACAAGCTCTATTCAATGGCATTCTGGGTTTGTCTTTGATTTGGGGTTTTTTGAAAACCCATGACTCCTATTATAGATAGGAGCTCTCAGAAAAATGAGTGTAAGCCTTTTGGCACGATCTTTCACTTCTCAGGAAGAAAAATAAATCCTTCCACATTTGGGGCTCAGCCCAGAAACCCTAAACCATGGGTTTATAATATTCTGAATATCCTTCTCCTTTCTTGCAAGTATTTTACATTTTCATTTTTCAGAACCCACTTCACAAGACAATTACACTATTTTTCTGTATGTTCATTTTTCTCTGAACAAGACAAAAATGGAGATGATTGATGCAGAGCATGGTGGGCTTCAAAGGTCTTCAAAGACACAAATCCTGCTCCCATAGCTCTATTACTCGCTTGACAAATCCTTGAAACTCTGCATTGATTTTATTTTTCTTGTCCCTCTCTTGTTGTTCTTCCTCAATTTCATTAGGATCATACATTGACCTTCTTTCCCCTCCTAAATTTTGGACCACATCCATTACCTCCACATAAAATTGGACATCCTTGGTCTTCTTGTTTCACACCATGATATGGTTATACAAATGAAAATGAAGCAAAATAATCATCTCCTTCTCCACTGGCTGGAAGAATGCATGCTTAATGTTTTGATACATGATATCAACTCTCTCTTCTACTCTCATGGTTGAATATAGAAATCCATTACGGTGGGCCTCTAGAGTTCCAGTCATCTTTCTTCCTCTTCCACCAAATGTTGGCATATTTTACTAACATTTATTAGAATTGTTGCATGTTTTACATTATTAGAATGACATATTAGTTGTAACATTTTTGAAATTTATTATGGTATGTGCACTTTCATATGATGTAATATGATTATGGTTTCATTTCACATGTTGTAATATTAGATATATAACAAAAAAAAAAATTATTGCATGAAATAAATAATAATTTTTCATTTTAAATTATTTTTTTTGCAGAAAACGGGTCTTCCAGAAGATCAAGATGATCCTCATGATATAGATCTAGAATATGTTGGTTCTGGTATAGATCACATGGTAGAAGATGATGATGATGTAGATACAAAAGACACCGAGGCCGATGACGATGATGATGATGAGGCAGCTACTAGTAGTAGTCAGTGACATTCATGATCATATAGACTACATCATGGATCATTGTTGATATATTGTTATGATGCCTCTTTTCATGGTTACTATAATATGTATCATTTTCATGGCTTGCAGTACCATATTATTAAGTTGTACCATTTTGACTTATATCATTTGGACATGTATCATTTTGACTTGTATCTTTTTGAGCTATATAATTTATCATTTTTACTTATATCATTTGTATTGACATGTTATTAATCTAGTGACATATTTGACTCACTTGTTTTGATCTACTTATATAGATATTTGAATCACTTTTTTTAATTATAAATGATGATCATTTTATAATAATTATCTTTTTATTTAATCATATGAGTTATTTAAGAGGCATGATATATTTAACTAATTAAATTGAAATAAAACATATTAAATTAATAAGTGGAAGCAAAACAAGAATAATTTTTAGAAGCAAAAAAGGAAGTAACAATGGAAGCCAAACTAGTCAAAGAAAACTAGAATCAATCTTGGAAGAAAAACTTGGCATTATCTAGGAAGCAAAAATAGAAGCAATTCAGGTAGCAAACAAAGAAGTAATAATGGAAGCAATTTAGGTAGCAAACAAAGAAGTAATAATGGAAGCACTTTTAGAAGCAACAAAAGATGCAATAATAGAGGCCATATTAGAAGCAACAAAAGATTCAAAAATGGAAACAAAGATAGATGCAAGAAGCGACGTTATATCAGAAGCGTAATTAGAAGCAAAACTGGAAGTAAAATTGGAAGCAAAATTGGAAGCAAAACTGGAAGCAAAACTTGAAACAAAATTGGAAGCAAAACCAGAAGCAAACCTGGAAGCAAAACCCGAAGCAAAACTAGAAGAAAAATCAGAAGCAAACCTGGAAGAAAAACCGGAAGCAAATGTAGAAGCAACACAAGAAGCAAAACCAGAAGCAAAATTGGAAGCCAAACTGGAAGCAACAAAAGTCGGTGCTAAACCCGACACTAAACTTGGTGCTAATTCCGGCGCTAAATCTGGCACCGAAGTGAACATACCAGTTTGCACCGATTTTTGCACCAACAAAAGTGCCCAATTCATGAAATCAAATGCACTAAAATCCGGTGCTATTTTAGGTGCTAACTGCCTATTTTTTTGTAGTGACACTATTCTCCTAAGTCCTTCTTTACTTAAACTTATTCTGAAATTTTAAAATGAAACAAATATTTCAGAACATAAAATGTGTAGAGACAAGATGTGTTTCAAGTTGGATCAGATTATTAGGAATGGATTCTAAACTTAATCTATTTGCATGAAAATGAGAATCTATTTTAACTTGAATTCAGAATCTAATTAAGCAACAAAATGGAAATCTAACTAATTTAGAAGCAATCTATTCCATTCTATATACATCCAATCTATCAAGTAACAAATATTTCGATGTGCATGATTTGTTAAGAATGTTAAGAACGTAACTATTTATCAATGATGAATGAACTATTCTTCCTTCAATTTAATTAACTGGAATTTTAACTAAATTAAAATAGAAAGGATTCTATTTTATCAACACAACAATGAATTAAGATCATAATGATGTAATTCCAGTTTTAAGATATATTCTAACATTTACTTATGAAAGTAATCTAACTAGAAACAAGAATGAAGATGAACTAAATAGTTAACAAGATCACTTTCCTTCGATAGAGTGGGCCCTGTTCTGCCTCTAGAGGGATCTAACACAAAATGGAATCAAATTCTCTTCTTTATTCCATTGAATTGGCCCAAGAAAGGGCGAAGTAAAAATTATTTCAATTGGGAATTGAAAAATGACTGAAAACATAAAACTAATACAATCTTCTCCTACTCGCTAACTAACTTCGAGAGTGCATACATATATCATTCTCTTTATTTGAAAAGCAAGAAAATGCAGGAAATTAAATTAAATCTAGATTATCAAGATATTTTGGAGCGCTTGAATAACCATCATGGGGAAATTTTTGGTCATCTTCAGTTAACTTCAAATAGAATTGCAGAGGTGGATTGTGTGTAAGATAGAAGAGTTGTTTGATCACCAAGTAAGTTGATCTAGGCTGATAAGTCATAAACAACAGGCTGCTAGTTTCATTTTGAATGACAAAATAGTTATAATTTCTCTTTATCCATAATTGCTTCTTCTAGTCATAAGTTAAACACATATCCACGAAACATTCATACATTAAATATAATTTAATAATGCATTCAAAGAGAAATAAGCATTTATATAAAAGTATTCATATTCTAAGTCTTCATGCCTAATTATGTCCATAAATGAAGCATATAAAATATAATACCATAAGTTTTAAAGCCAAATATACAGTATCAAGTGTAAAATTCAAAAAATATATGAGGTCTCCATGAGCCCTCATCATGCTACTTTATCACTGTCACTTGTAGGTGCTAGAATACTTCAAACTTGAGGGCAAGCTTTTAAAAGTATATTTGAGGAGAAGCAAGGAAGATTAATCAATTTTGATGAGGGAGTTTCTATTTCATTTGATTTCTTCATTTTCATTTGTGCTTGCTTGCTTTAGATTTGGGATTTTAGCTTTGATCTTAAGTAGAGGGGTTGCTACTTGATCTTAACTGTTATGATTTTCAAATTTCCCCATCTAATAGGCTTGATTATCCCACTCCTCCTATTGTAGTTCAAACTCTTGTTGTCTTTGAATATCATCCAATCCTCTATTGAAATCTAGCAATATGTGTGTAATTTCACTTGCACGCATATTACCAAAACTTTGAGGATGACATGGAGAGGAAAAAGGTTGATTTTCAAAATGATGAGTCTCTTGGGGTTGCTGATAGGAATATGTGGGTGTCCAAGAAGACTGAACAAGGGGTGGGTGGTAAGCATTTTGATAAGGTTGAGAACCCACAATAGCAGGGTTTTGTTAAATGAAAGGGGAGGCATAACCAACCTAATATGGTTGATGGGGAGGTTTAAAGTTGGTATTTTTGTGAAATGGGGGAGTATACAAGTGGTTTCCATTAAAATTGACATATTTAAGCATGGAAAAGACAAGCAATACTTTGAAAATTTGAGAGGAAAGCAAAGGACTACCCAACCAAATATTTTGGGTACATACTAGCAAAGTCACCCAAATGATATTGTAGAGTTGCTAGGTTCTTGAAGAATGCCTCCAAAGGATAAAATGTTGAAGAAGGCACCATTTCCTCAATGGTATGAAGTAAAACCAACACTTCTTGAACTAATAGATATGAATGTATTCAAGATGGTGTTTGAAGACATGCCTCAAAAGGTAAAATTCATTGAAGAAAACACCAAATTCTTCAATGAAGAGAAATTAGTCCCACCGAGCATGCCAAAAATTGTTTTCACATGAAATTGCACCCTGCTAAATACAAAGTTCAACATTCCAATGACACAATGGAAAAAACCTCAAGGTGTGGGACCTTTTCACATATGAGGTTGAATCTCTAGAGAAGGTGAGCTTCCTCTTTTGATCCAATTGCAATGTGTTGGTCTAACCCAACACATGGAAACCTACCACTATCCTACTCTAATAGCTCACAAGCAAAAAGGGGATAAAGAAAGAATGAAAGGGAAATGGAGGTGGTACACCAAGATGGAAATTTGTTTCTTCCTAGATAAGATTTTACAACAACACCATCAAAGAGGGACCAGGGGACTCACATAGATCTCTATTTGGTCGATTCCTAGAGGAAAACATGGAGGTTATTTTTTGATAGGGTGCTAGAAGGAAAGGAAGATTCTCAAACAACAACTATAAACAAATTAACTCAAATATACATGCATGAAAAGAGAGAACAAACACTTAGATATGCAGGTAATAAACTGATGAGGGCCACACCACTTGAAACCCACACAAATCACAACAATAGATACTAACATAGAAGATGTGAGACAAAATTATTTTACTTTCAATTATTTTTCAGAAAATGAAATTATGGATTCAAAACTTACATGCTACAGCCTCATGGACTTGATTCATTACAACAAAATCAAATCTGGAAACAAAATATATTATTCAGAGCCACAATCTACACTCATGGAGCCACCTTCTACAACCTCAAATTAACCCTTTTTATTTTACCCTATAACTACCCTTGAATGTTCCAGAAAGTTCAACTTTCCCTTTTGTTTTGGCACTAAAAGTCTCGCTGATTGATTTCTTGCCTAGGAAGATTTTTTAAATGAAATTCACTTTTTAGTGGGGCAACTTCGCGAGGCCATAAATTTTGATCCGGGTGTTTGATTTTCTATTATAACATATCATTGGAAAGCTCTCAAAGAGATCTACACAATTGAATCAATTGGAGATCGTTCATCAATTTTTCGAGTTGTTGAAAGGCCTCTAAGGTTTTCATATATATTTGAATTTGAAGCTGCATTGGAGAAATTTCCTCAGTTGAAAACTTTAATATCTCCCAAACCGTGCAAGGTAATGAGATGATTCTTTTAGGACCGATTTTTTTTCAGTTTTGCTCCTTGGGATAAATTTTCACATCCATATGAGCCTGTTTAGGCTAACTTAATAAAAATATTAAGTGAACATTTTTTCCCTTTTCTAACTTCTGACTATCTTACACCCTTTAAGTGCCATCATGGGACACAAAAAAACTAAATAAAATAAGGAAAACATATTTTTGGGTGATGCAATATTTCCCTACACCATTGGATGCTCCTACATTAGACACCCAAGGTAATTTGGAATGTGACCATGTCACTTCTTAGGAGTTAGATGGAAACCAAGACGATTAACCTTAGCCTCAGACAACCACAATGAATCTTCAATATTCCTTCCTCTCCATTTCAACAAGTACTCTACATATTGCCTATTTCTTGTGCTTCTACCCATGCGACTATCCAAAAAAAATTCTATCTCCTCCTTTTTTGAAGTAGGTGTTGGAATATTCCATTGTGCTTCTATTTTTTCTTCATCAATTCCCCCTTCATGATATTTTTTTAAATCTGAAATGTTAAACACAGGTGAAATATGAATTTCATCAAGCAACTCTACCTCCTATGCATTTCCTAAATTATGCTTCTTCAGGATCTTGCATGCTCCAAACTTCTTCATCTTTAACTTATTGTATGTGCCAACTGCAAACCTCTCCTTTCATAAATGAACCATGAATTCATCTCCTACTTGAAACCCATTATACCTCCTTTTCTGATTTTCCTTAGCCTTATATTGTGAGTTCATCTTATTGATATGTTTCTTCACCTCTTCATGCAAATTCTTCATGTGCTCAACAAAATCTTTAGCCTCAACACTATTCTTCTCCCCCTTATCCATCTTTCTCAGTTCAAAAGTAGTTCTTGGACTACTTCCATACACAATATGGAATCGTGATTTACCAGTGCTCTTGTTGATAGAATTGTTGTAGGAAAATTTTTCCTATGGTATAATCAAATCCCACCCATTGGGCTTATCTCCTACTAAGCATCTTAGAAGGTTACCCAAACTCCTATTCACCATCTTTGTTTGTCCATTATTTTTTGGATGGTGTGTAGAACTAAACTTCAAATATTTCTTCAAATTCTTCCATAATGTCCTCCAGAAATAACCAACAAATTTGGTTTCTCTATCTGAAACTATACTCTTCAGTAGACCATGTAGTCTCACCACTACTTTGAAAAACAAACTCTGCAATATGAACAATATCACTAGTCTTATGACATGGAATAAAATGTATCATCTTTGATAATCTATCCACATCCACAAATATGGAATCATTCCCTCTCTATTCTCTTGGAAAGCCAAGAAAAAAATCCATGTTAATGTCCTCCCATGGCCTCTCAGGTAGAGGTAATGGTTGATACAATCCAATATTCTAGCTTGTTCCCTTCACCATCTGACATACTCTACAAATTTGTACAAACTTATTCACATCATGTTGTAATTGTGGCTAGTAATAATTCTCACTAACAAGAGAAATGGTCTTATCTTGGCTGAAATGTCCAACCAATCCTCCACTATGCTTCTCCTTGATTAGATTATCTCTCATAGAACTCCTTGGAATGCACAATTGGTTTCCTCTAAACAACATCCCATCTTGGATTAAGAAACCCAACCATCTTGTCCTATCCAATGTAACAGGTTCCAAACAAGCCTTCCAAGCTTCTATAAAGTCTGGATCTTTAGGATACTAACTCTTGAGTTCATTGAACCCAACAACCTCTATATTCATCTTTATCAATAAATTTTTCCTTCTACTCAAGGCATCTCTAACTCCATTTGACCTTTCACTCTTGTGCTTCAAAACAAAATTATAACTCTGCAAAAACTCAACCCATTTTAAGTTCCTTTGATTTAACTTTTCTTGACTATTGAGATACTGTAAATCCTGGTGGTCAATATATAAAAAAAAAATCTTTTGGCAACAAATAGTTTCTTTGTTTCTTCAAATCCTAAACTTTAGCATAAAACTCTTGATCATAGATAGAATATTTCTTCTTAGAATCATTCAACTTCTCACTAAAATAGGCAACAGGCTTACCTTCTTGACTCAAAAAAACTCCTATGGTAGTCCCACTAGTATCACATTTACTTGAAAGACCTTATTGAAATCTGGAATTGCCAAAACAGGTTGCTCTGTGACTTTCTTCTTCGACATATCAAAACTCTTTATTGCTCCTCTAGTCCATTTAAAATCATTTCCATCTCATCTCATTTCTTTAGTTAGAGGTGCACAAATACTACTGAAATTATTAATAAAATTAATGTTAAGACTTACTAGACCATGAAATGACCTTACCTCTGTAACACTCCTCAAGGTATTTCATTCAATGATAGCTCTCACCTTCTTTGGATCCATTTTAAGACCCTCTATTGAGACAACAAATCCTAGATACACCAACTCTCTCTTCACAAAACTACATTTCTTCAAATTAATCAATAAGTTCTTCTCCCTTAGCTTCTCAAAAACTCTTCGAATATGCATCAAGTTCTCCTCCAATGTCTTACTAAAAATCAAAATATTATCCTCCAATACCTCATTTATAAGCCGCATAAATGTGCTTGGTGCATTGGTTAGCCCAAAAGGCATGACAAACCACTCATACAAGCCCTCCTTGGTTTTGAAGGTTGTCTTCCATTCATCTCCTTCTCTAATTTGGATTTGGTGATATCCACTCTTCAAATCTATCTTTGTGAAGTACTTAGCTCCACTCAAACAATCCATAATATCATCCATCCTTGGCAAGGGAAATCTATACTTGATAGTAATCTTGTTGATAGATTGGGAATCTATACACATCCTCCATTCTCCATCCTTCTTCAGTGCTAGTACTGTTGGTACTACACATGGACTCAAAATTTCTCTGATCAATCCCTTCCACAACAAATCTTGCACTTGTCTATTCAACTCTTCATTCTCTACTGGAGTAATTCGATGGGCTACCTTATTTGGAAAACTAGCTCCAAGAATTAGGTACATCTGATGACTAATCTTTCTTATAGGTACGTTATCAGAAACAATATCTTGAATCTCATTCAACATTTCTGAAACCTCTATGAGTACCTCATTAGTATCTTCTTTAACAACTCTAGGGATCAATGCAAAATGCATATACTCATGTCTCATACCTTCTAGGAACATTCTTCCATCAACCAAAAAAATTCTTACACTATTGCATACATTTTCCTCTACCTCTTTCAAGGACTTCAACTTATGATGAACTCCATCCTTTGTCAATGAATAGGTGTTGGCATGTCCATCATGTACTACTCACCAAAAAAACTTCCACAATCTTCCTAACAACATATGAAAAACATCCATTGGTTTAATATCACACAATACCTCATCATGGTAATTTCCAATCTGTAACTTTACCAAACATTGTTCATTTACCAAAGCTTTATGTTCCTTCTACAACCAAGCAACCAAATATGGATTCGGATGCCTTCTTCTCTCCAACTGCAACTTACTAACCATATCTTCTAAAAAAAGGTTATCAGTACTATCTCCATCAATTATAACACTGCAAAATTTACCTTCACACTTACATCTACTCCAAAACAAATTATTCCTTTGAGTTGGTTCCTTCTCATTCAACAAGGATCTTCTAGTAACAAGAACGTCTCCTCTTTCTGCACCCTTAGAATTTGAAGACTCAACATATTCATCTACATGTGCAACTTTTGAATTTCCCTTAGGTGTTCTATTTTTCCTTCCTTGATGTTGAGGACACTCATAGCCTCTATGTCCTTCTACTCCACAATGGAAACAGGTTCCACAAAAGCCTCCTCTACTTGGTCCTCATCTAGATCTTCATCTTCCTCTTTAGTCTCCATTATTCTAATCATGAGGATTTTAGGTGTTATCTCGTTTTTGGTTCTGGCTACTACTGGATCCTTCCCTTCTTGTGATCTTCATTTTGACCTCCATATGACCATCCACTAGTCTTTCCACCACGACCCCCACCTCTTAGCTCACATTCAAATCTTCTATCAACTTTTCTTCTACCTTCAAAGAAAATTGATATGCATCTTCAATGGTATACATTCTTACCAGACCCAACTCTTCTTGAATACTCAGCTTCAACCCATTTATGTAACAGGAAAATTTCTCCTTATTGGCCTCAGAATGGCCTGTTTTGATCAAGACATAGTAGAATTATTTTGTATACTCCTTGATGGATTTCCCACCTATTTCAACCCTTGCATCTTCTTCAACAAGTCTATCTCATAATCCATATGAATGAACTATCTTTTTAATTTGTCCACCATATGATCCCATCTTGTTATTTTCTCTTCTCCTCTTCGATTTATCTCTAGTTTTACCTCTTTCAACCAAATATTTGCATGACCCTTTAGCTTGGTCTTTGCAAATATGACCCTCTCAGGATCTTCCACCTCCTCATACTCAAAGTACTCCTCCATATCATTGATCCAATCAATAACCTCTTATGGGTTAAGATTTCCTGAAAATGTACAAAAAATGATCTTCGGCCTTTTCCCAATCTTAGAAATGGCCTTCAATAATCTAACTTGCTCTAGATCTTTTGCATCTTGTTCTTCTTCGAACTGTTCCTCATTTTCAACTCCTCTTCTTGGCTCAAACCCTTAATGTAACTCCTCTTGTAGTGCTTGAACTTGTCTCTACAGGGCTTTAAAACCCTCTTTTGGTACAATAGTATTCCTTCCACCACCACAATTTCTTCGTGGAGGCATTCTGATCACTTTTCTCAGAAACCCACAACCACAAGTCCTAGTGCAAACTACCTCACGTTCGATGATCTATTTACATGCTCAGTAAAACTTGTTCTAATACTACTTGATGAGGGCCACACCATCTGAAACCCACACATCACAACAATAGATACCAACACAGAAGATGCAAGACAAAAAATATTTCACTTTCAATTATTTTTCAAAAAATGAAATTACATATTCAAAACTTACATGTTACAGCCTCATGGGCTTGATTCATTAAAACAAAATCAATTTTGAGAAAAAAAAATTATTTGGAGCCACAATCTGCACTCATGGAGCCACCTTATACAACCCCAAATCAACCCTTTTTATTTTACCCTATAACTGCCATAGAATGTTTTAGAAAGTTTAACTTTCCCTTTTGTTTTGGCACCAAAATTCTCGTTGATTGATTTCTTGCCTAGGAAGATTTTTTAAATGAAATTCACATTTTAGTGGGGAAACTTCGCGAGGCCATAAATTTTTATCCAGGTGTCTGATTTGCTATTATACCATATCATTGGAAAGCTCTTGAGAATATCTACAACATTGAACCCATCGAAGATTGGTTCGTCAATTTTTTAAGCTATTTCAGTGCCTCTAAGGTTTTCATATCTGAATTTGAAGTTGCATTGGAGAAATTTCTTAGGACAAAAACTTTAATATCTCCCAAATCATGTAGGGTATTGAAACGATTCTTTTGCGATCAAATTTTTTTTCACTTCTGCTCTTTGGCGTAAATGTTTGGGTTCATATGAGCCCATTTAAGCCAATTTACTAAAAATATTAAGTGATTGTTTTTCACCTTTTCTGAATTCTGACTATCTTACACCCCTTAAGTTCCATCATGGGACACAAAACAACTAAATAAAATAAGAAAAAACATTTTTTGGATGATGCAATATTGTCCTACACCACTAGATGCTCTTGCATCATAAACTCGCATAAGGATAAACAAGTTGAGAGAGGCAAGCTGGATCGATTTTATGGATGTAGAGGAAACAAGCCAATATTTACAATTACAAAGTGCAAAATGCAAGTATGCCAAAGAAAAACCTCAAAGGAGCCAGAGGAAGAACTCTTCAAATGAATACATTTCTTTCCTTTATAGATCAAGCATAACTTAGAACCACAAAACAAACCCTAACCCTAACTAGGGTTAACAATAAAGTCTATGCATGAAAGGAAGAAGCCCTCCTGTGAAAATCATGATTAGGGCATGAATCTATCCAAAAGGTCAATAATGAGAAATAAATAAGCATGGGAGCTCATAAAATCCACTTGAAAAAGTTAGGGGGAGCAATAAATGTCATCATTGAAGTCTAGAAATTGAAATAGGTTGCTCAGAAGTTAGATCGAACATTAATGGTGTCACCCAAAAAATATGTCAAATCCACTTAAAGGTTGGGGCGTTAGGACCGAAAGAAAACCTTTGCTATGAATTAAATGATCTGGAGCCATGAAAAATCATCTTCGTCAAGATCAGGCATTGATTTTTCTTCATACTTTATGCATATCTTGGCATTAGGCCGTCGAAGATCAAGCTTTGAGATTTTTCCATACCACATACCAGAAGAAAAGAAGAGAGAAGGTCGAATGAGTGAATCACAAAGTCCAGAAGGATCGCTCTTTTTGGGCTTCAGAGGTCAAGAAGGAGTCTTACACCTTATCTTAAATGCAAAAAATAGGGTAAAAGGGAAGATCAAAGGTTGAAGTCTGAAAGGAGAAATCAAGGTTCAAAGGGAAGAGTTACTTCTTACCGAAGAAAGGTAAGAGGTAAAGGATAAGGCTGAAGCCTGAAGTTCAACAATTCAACACTTAGCTAAATTTTTGAAGGAAGGAGTGGAAGTGAGAAGGAAGAAAGGAGGAATATGAAAGTCTTATTCTCGAAAGGCTAAAGATGTTTCAGGGATTGGGGGTCAGGAGGAAGCTCTACTTCCTATGATGAAAAGATGGAAAGAAATAAGAGGGAAGATCGACCCCCGAAGTCTGACAAATCAATACCTAGACAAATATTGAAAATCCTCTTTGGGTCTTCGATGATCATGGTAAGGTTGAAGGCTTTCCATAAGATATTGGTAGTGGTTAATGAGGAAGGTCGATGGCCGACACCCGAAACACTTAGAAGGAAAGGAAAGAAGAAGCAAAAGAGATGGAGGAGTGGGAGAAATTAGTAAGGCATGCAAGTACAGAGGTAAGTGAAAGCCTGAAAGCCCGAAACTTTAAGACAGCCAATTTTAGGACCCTTCAAGGAGAATTTATGCAAGATGACCCACATAGGATCTCTCAAATCAATTATCAATGGTGGGTCATCAAGGGGTGCAATGAAATTTCAACAATAACAAAAGGTGAATGGAGTTGGTTATTGTAAATATAATTGCAAAATAACTTCAGGATTTAGCCAATTTTAGGACCCTTCAAGGTGAATTCATGCAAGATGACCCATGTAGGATCTCTCAAATCAGTTATCAATGATGGTTCATCAAGGGGTGGCATGAAATGTCAACAATAAAAAAAGGTGAATGGAGTTGGTCATTGTAAATGTAATTGCATAAGTTGCCTATTTTGTAGACATAAGTTGAGTGAATTTAAAGTGCGAGAAAAATCAAGATCAGAGAAAAGTTTGAAATCATGCAAATTGATTTTTGTAAGAGAATTTAATTTTCTAGTTGTACATGCATATGAAGGTAGAAGAATAAAATGATGAAGTGGAGATTTTTTTGTTATAATGCAAAGAAATCATGAATGAATTCACAAGTTATTTATTTTTAAGTCTTCGGTTTGTTATGTCAATGTGGTAATAAGAAATTAAATGAAATATTGATTGAGTTGCGAATTTGAATTGTCTGATAAGGTACTTCCAAATTTCATCTATGTTACACCTTCAATTTCTGGATGAAAAATAATAGATGGTTACTAAAAAATAAATTATGAAACCAACTTTAGGATTAAAGCCTTAGATATTTATTTGGTTGCTTCAACAAAAAAAATTAATTAGAATAAATCCAACATCTTTTTCTTTAATACTCTTAAGGATATCCATCAAAGTATTATGCATATTCTTAATTTTAAATTAGAGAATATCCCTTTTGATTATTTATGGATTCTATTTTTGGGTATTATAAATTGATTTTTTTTAGTTTGGATCAAGTTTGTGATCATAAATCTAATATTGGCTTTGTCTAAGATAGTCCAGATTCAATTTTCAAGCTTTGGATACCAAATTATATTGGAGGTTGTGTAAGAACCCAAAATACTCATGGGTGAGAATTCTTAATTCTAAGTACTTGGTAGGATTTTCTAATTAGAATAGTCTTAGAATATATTTGGTTGGGAAAGGTTTTATGGTCTTTAAAACTATAAAGAAGGGAGTTTCAATTGTTAAAGAATGTATATTCTTGATTATTAATAAAGGGGATAAAGCTCTTTTTTGGAAGGATTATTGGGATCTTCATCCTCCTATTATTTTAGTTTTCTCTCATCTCCAATTCCTAATTCAAAAAATTTATATAGTAGATTGGTCTAAAGTTGATGATTTTAAGAAGTATACTCACTTTGGAAGATCTTAAATAATACCATTTGAAGGACCACAATATTTTTCCTAGAGGAGGATCATCTACAACTAGGGGTACTCTAACTTCCATTCTTTCAAATAGTCCTTGTAATTTTTTGGAGGAAATAAATGTTCTTCCATGGGGTAATGACCCTAAGGAAATTAATTCAACTACTTGTGGCTATTAGCATCTTGAATAAAATAAAGTTATGAATACAGATTTTCCTTGGTGATTTTTCTTTGAAACAAATTTAGTTGGCCCAAATGTAATATTTTTATTTTATTATTTGTGAGATAGACTCTATGATGAGGACTACACCACCCAAACCCCACAAAACACAATAACAAATAACAACACACAAAAATGCAAGATGGAAAACAACCCACTTTCAATTATTTTCTGAAAATGAAATTACAGATTCAGAAATTACAGGGTTATAGCTTCATGGGCTTGATTCATTACATCCAAATCAACTATGAAAATAAAATCTATTATTCAAAGCCACAATCAACACTAATAGATCCACCTTCTACAACCTCCACTTAACCCTTTTATTTTTACCGAATAACTGCCCTAGAATGTTCTAGAAAGTGTAACTTTCCCTTTTGTTTTGGCACCAAAAGTCCCACCATTTGATTTCATGCCTAGGAAGATATTTTAATGAAATTCACATTTTAGTGGGGTAGCTTCATAGGGCCATAAATTTTGATCTGGGTGTCTAATTTAGTATTATAATATATCATTGGAAAAATCTTGAAGAGATCTACAATGCCAAAACCATCAAAGATCATTTTGTCCAAATTTTGAGATGTTTTAGGGCTTCTAAGGTTTTCAAATTTGAATTTGAAGCCTTATTGGAGAAATTTCTCAAGACGAAAAATTTAATATCTCCCAAACCGTATAGGGTATTGAGATGATTCTTCATCCATTAGAAATATTTTTTGGTTCCACTCCTTGGGGTGAATTTTTAGGTCCATATCAACCCATTTAGGTTGACTTACTAAAAATAGTAAGTGATCATTTTTCACCTTTTCTAACTTTTGACTGTCTTACACCCCTTAAGTTTCATCATTGCATTCAAAACAACTAAAGAAAATAAAGAAAAAAAAAACATTTTTTTGGGTCATGCAAGATTGCCCCTATGCCACTAGATGCCCGTGCATCAAACACCTTGGTTAATTTGAAAAGTGACCCTATCACTTCTTAGGAGTTAGAGGGAAACCAAGATAGTTAACCTCATCCTCAAACAACCATGATGAATCTTCAACATGCCTTCCTCTCCATTTCACCAAGTACTCTGCATATTACCTATTTCTTGTGCTTCTACACACATGACTATCCAAAATTTCTTCTATCTCCTCCTTTTTTGAAGTAGGTGCTAGAATATTCCACTATGCTTCTATTATTTATTCATCAATTCCTCCTTCATGATATTTTGTTAAATCTGAAATGTTAAACACGTTTGGAATATGAATTTAATCAGGCAACTCTACCTCATATGCATTTCTTGAATCATTCTTCTTCAGGATCTTGCATGGTCCAAACTTTCTCATCTTTAACTTGTTGTATGTACCAACTAGAAAACTCTCCTTTCACAAATGAACCATGACTTCTTCTCCCACTTGAAACTCCTTATACCTCCTTTTCTGATCTTCCTTAGCCTTATATTGTGAGTTCATCTTATTGATATGTTTCTTCACCTCTTCATGCAAATTATTCAGGTGCTCAACAAAATATTTAGCCTCATCACTAATCTTCTCCCCCTCATCCATCTTTCTTAGTTCAAAATCAGTTCTTGGACTACTCCCATACACAATCTAGAATGGTGATCTACTAATTCTCTTGTTGATAGAATTGTTGTAAGAAAATTCTACCTGTGGTATAATCAAATCCCATCCCTTGGGATTATCTCCTACTAAGCATCTTAGCAGGTTACCCAAACTCCTATTCACCACCTTAGTTTGTCCATCAGTTTGTGGACGGTGTGCAGAATTGAACTTTAAATTTGTCTTCAACTTCTTCCATAATGGCCTCTAGAAATAACCAACAAAATTTGGTATCTTTGTCTGAAACTATACTCTTCGATAGATCATGTAGCCTCACCACCTCTTTGAAAAAAAACTTTGAACATGAATAGCATCATTGGTCTTATGACACAAAAGGAAATGTGTCATATTTGAAAATCTATCCACCATCACAAATATTGAATCATTCCCTCTTTGTGTCCTTGGAAATCCAAGAACAAAATCCATGCTAATGTCCTCCCATGGCCTCTAAGGTATAGGTAATGGCTAATAGAATCCAGTATTCTAACTTTTTCCTTTTGTCATCTGACATACTCTACAACTTTTCACAAAATTATTCACATCTTGTTGTAATTGTGGCCACTAATAAAATCTCACTAACAAGATCAATGGTCTTATCTCAACTGAAATGTCCAGACAATCCTCTACTATGGTTCTCCTTGATTATATTATCTCTCGTAGAACTCCTTGGAATTCACAATTGGCTTCCTCTAAACAACATCCCAACTTGGATTAAGAAATCCAACCATCTTGTCGTACCCAATGTAATAGGTTCCAAACAAGCCTTCCAAGCTTCTACAAAGTCTAGATATGCAAGATATAAACTCTTGAGTTCATTGAACCCAACAACCTATATATTCATCTCTTTCAACAAAGTTTTTCTTCTACTCAAGGCATTTGCAACTCTGTTTGACCTTCCACTCCTATGCTTCAAAAGAAAAGTATAACTATGCAAAAAATCAACCCATTTTAAGTTCCTTTGATTCAACTTTTCTTGACTATTAAGATACTGCAAAGCCTGATGATCAATATATAAAACAAATTCTTTTGGCAACAAATAGTGTCTTCATTTAGTTAAAGCCTAAACTATAGCATAAAACTCTGGATGATAGACATAATATTTATTCTTAGTATCATTCAAATTCTCACTAAAATAGGCAACATGCTTACCTTCTTAACTCAAACGAACTCTTATGGTACTACCAGTAGCATCACAATCTTCCTGAAAGACCTTATTGAAATCTAGAAGTGCCAAAATAGGTTGCTCTATGACTTTCTTCTTCAACATATAAAAACTCTTTGTTGCTCCTATAGTACATTAAAAATCCTTTCTATCCCCTCTCATTTCTTTAGTTAGAGGTGCACAAATACTACTAAAACTCTTACTAAACTTTTTGTAAAAACTTGTTAGACCATGAAATGATCTTACCTCTATAACACTCCTCGAGGTAGGTCATTCAATGATAGATCTCACCTTCTCTAGTTCCATTTTAAGACCCTTTGTTGAGCCAACAAATCCCAAATATACCAACTCCCTCTTCACAAAACTACATTTCTTCAAATTAATCAACAACTTCTCCTCCCTTAGCTTCTCAAAAACTCTTCAAATATGCATCAAGTTCTCTTCCAATGTCTTACTAAAAATCAAAATATCATCCAAATAAACAATAACAAATTTTCCTAAAAATGATTTTAATACCTCATTCATAAGCCTCATAAATGTGCTTGGTGCATTGGTTAGCCCAAAAGGCATGACTAACCACTCATATAAGACCTCTTTGCTTTTGAAGGCTATCTTCCATTCATCTCCTTCTCTAATTTGGATCTAGTGATATCCACTCTTCACATCTATCTGTGTAAAGTACTCATCTCCACTCAAATAATCCATAATGTTATCCATCCTCGACAAGGGAAATCTATACTTGATAGTAATTGTGTTGATAGCCTAGGATTTTGTACACATCCTCCATTCTCCATCCTTCTTCAGTGCTAGTACTATAGGTACTGCACATGAACTCAAACTCTCTTGAATCAATCCTTTTTGCAACAACTCTTGCACTTATTTGTTCAACTCTTCATTCTCTATTGTAGTCATTCAATGGGCTGCCTTATTTGTCAGACTAGCTCTAGGTTTTAGATCCATTTGATGGATAATCTTCCTTATTGGAGGAAAACCTTCAAGTACATTATTAGAAACAATATCCTAAAACTCATTCAACAAATTTGAAACCTTTATTGATACCTCATTAGTATCTTCTTTATCAACTCTAGGGATCAATGAAAAACACATTTTCTCATGCCTCATACCTTCTAGGAACTTCCTTCCATTGACCAAATAAATTATTGCATTACTACATACCTTTTCTTCTTCCCCCTCAAGGGTTTCAACTTATGACGAACACCATCCTTTTTCAAGGAATAGGTGTTAGCATGTCCATCATGCACTAATCATCGATTAAACTGCCATGGTCTACCTAACAACATGTCACAAGCATCTATAGGTATAATATCACACAAAACCTCATCCTTATAGTTACCAATATTAAACTTTACTAAACAATGCTCATTGACCAATGCCTGATGCTCCTTTTGCAACCATTCTATTTGGTATGGTTTTGGATGCTTTCTCCTCTCCAACAACAATTTAGTGACCATTTATTTTGAAACAAGATTACTAGTGCTACATCCATCAATGATAACATTACAAAATTTACCTTCACACTTGCATCGACTACAAAACAAGTTATTTATTTTATTTGGTTCCTTCTCCTCATTCAGCAAGGCTCTTATGACAACAAGGGCCTCTCCTCTTTCAAAATCTTCAGAATGTGAAGACAAGCATCTTCATCCACATGGAAAACTCAAGCATTACCTTCAAGTCTTCTATTTATCCTCCCTTGATGCTGAGGACACTCATAGGATCTATTTCTATCTTCTCTGCATTGAAAAACAAGTTCTAAAGAAGCCTCCTCTTCCTGATCCTCGTCTAGATCTTCCTCTTCCTCTCATTATTTTAATCTCAAGGACGGTATGTGTTATCTCCTTTCTAGTTTTGGTTGGTATTGGATCCTTAACCCTTCTTTTGATCTTCATTTTGACCTCCATTTGATCATCCACTAGTCTTTCCACCATGACCCCCACCTCTTTGCTTGCTTCCGAACCTTCTATTCAACTTTTCTTATACCTTCAAAGAAAATTGATATGCATCTTCCATGGTGAACATTCTTACCAGACCCAACTCTTCTTGAATGCTCGACTTCAACCCATTTATGTAACGAGCAAATTTTTCCTTGTTGGATTGAGAATAACCTATTCTAATCAAGACATGGTATAATTCTTCTATATACTCCTTGAAAAAATTTCCCGTTTGTTTCAACCCTTGCATCTTCTTCAAAAAATCTAGCTCATAGTCCATAGGAATGAACTATCTTTTTAATTTGTCCACCATCCAATCCCATCTAGTTATTTTCTCTATTCATGTTCGATTTATTTTTAGTTGTACCTCTTTCCAACAAATATTTGCATGACCCTTGAACTTGGTCTTTTCCCCTTCCACCTCCTCATACTTAAAGTATTCCTCCATTTCGTTGATCTAATCAATCAACTCTTCTAGGTTGAGATTTCTAGAAAATGTAGAAACATCAATCTTTGGCCTTTTCCCAATCTTAGAGATGGCCTTAAATAATTTTACTTGCTCTAAATCTACTGTATCTTGTTCTTCCTTGAACTATTCCTCATTTTCAGCTTCATCTTCACTTTCATCTCCTCTTCTTGGCTCAAACCCTCGATGCATTTTTACTGTTATTTTTTTTGGGGGGGAATTGTTCATCACTTGTAATGTCTATAATAATAATTTTATATTTAAAATATTATAATGGTCATAATCGTTTAATATTTATAATTTTATATTTGATAGTTATAATATTATTTTATGTTTGTGTTTCTATATTAATGTTTTCTTATCTTGATGTATTTGTCTCATTCATTATCTTTGGCCACTCCAATATAATTGTTGCCCTTTATACATTTATATCAATGTTTATTATTTTTATATCAGTCTTATATTATATATATATATAACATAGGATGATAATAATAATAATATTTTGATGATTATATTTATAATATTATCTCAAGATTATTATAATTATTATAATATTAATCTCTTTATATATATATATATATGTGTGTGTGTGTGTGTGTTTTATTTATTTTATTTGCTTATTTTTATTTCAATGTTTGGTTATTTTTATATTTTTGTGTTGCAATTCGGGGGAAATGATGGTCCACCCCACCCAAGATTGCTTGTCCTCAAGCAATCACAATTGAGATTTGTAAGATTATTGTTCCCTTTTGTATCGCAAATTTTAGGGAGTCACACCTTTTCACTTCAATAGTCACAACTCTTTATTATTGGATTTGGATCTAATAATAATTTAGTTTTAGACAAACTAATTTGTTAGTGCCTCCCAACCCCATAAGCATTTTGACAGAAAACATTAACATTTTCATGGTTTTTAAGCATAAAGTAAACACAATGATGAGCTCCACATGAACAAAAAATCAAAGCAAACAATCAAGTAGCTCAACCAAGAAAACAAGTAGCTCAAGCAAGCAAAAAAGTAGCTCAAGCAAGAAAACAAGTAGCTCAAGCAAGCAAGAAACCAACTCTTGAAAGCACACAACCAAGTATCTCAAGCAAGAAAAAAAGTAGCTCAAGAAAGCAAGCACACAACCAAGTAGCTCAAGCAACCAACCAACCAACTCAAGCACACAGTCAAGTAGCTCAAGAAGGAAAACAGGTAGCTCAAGCAAGCAAGAAACTAGCTCAAGAACACATGCAAGTAGCTCAAGCACATAGGAAAGTATCTCCAATAGAAAAGAAAGTAGCTCAAGCACACATGCAAGTAACTCAAGTAGACAAGCACGTAGTTCAAGCACACATGTGAGTAGCTCCAATAGACAAGCAAGTAGCTCAAGCACACAATAAACCAACTCAAGAAATTAGGTAAGTAGCTCAAGCACGCAACCAAGTAGATCAAACACACAACCAAGTAGCTCATACACACAACCAAGTAGCTCAAGAAAACAACCAACCAACTTAAGCAACTTGATAGACAACATTTTTAACATTTTCATAGTTTTTTAAGCATAAAGTAATCATAAACACAATGATGAGTTCTAAATACATAGTGACTAGCTCTAACATTCATCACATACATAATGGCTAACTAGCCCATCACAATGGTTGAAACACACATGTCCCTAATGCATTTTACTATCCTTGGAGGGTTCAACCATAAGAGAGTATGGGGAATCATGACTTGATGGGGAGCCTAAGATCCATCATGTCAACTCTTGCCCTTTCTCTTATGATTTAGCCTCTTATTCAACTTGGTCCCCTCTCCTATTATAGAATGCATTGGTTCTCCCTTATAAGACACATTGGTCCCCTATTATAGAACACTATGCCTTTCATTATAGGACACAATGTCCTCCCTTATAGGTTGAAATGACCCCCATTATAGGACACAATGTCCTCCATTATAGGTCACAATGACCTCCATTATCGATCGTAATGACCATCATTATAGGATGTAGTGTCCTCTATTATAGGTCACAATGACCTCCATTATCGGTCACAGTGACTACCATTATCAATCGCAATGACCACCATTATAGGATGCATTATCCTCCATTATAGGTCACAATGAATTCCATTATCGATCGCAATGACCAACATTATCAATCACAATGATCGCCATTATAGGATGCAATGTCCTCCATTATAGGTTGCAATGACCTCCATTATTGGTCGCAATGACCACCAGTATAGCTCGCAATTACCTCCTTTATCGATCGCAATGACCACCATTATCGATTGCAATGACTGCCATTATCGATCGCAATGTCTTCCATTGTAGAACACATGGTGTCTCAACTCCTCTAGACCCAAGGGCAGTACCCTCGGATACCCAGAGATAAGTACCCCCTTGGCCCATGTGGGCTCAACTTGTCCCCTCTTGGGTGGTGTAGCTAGAAGAGGACTTCATTGTCTTGGTGGCTCACCTCCTCTAGACCCAAAGATAGTAACCCCAAATACCCCAAAGGCAAGTAACCCCTTGGCCCAAGTGGGCTCATATTGTCCCCTCCTAGGTGGTGTATCTATAAGAGGACTTCTTTGTTGTCTCCCTTTACAATATCCTTGTAAGGTCTTTTGATTGTAGTGATTCCTTGGTTTTCGTACATTTCCTCAATCATGACAAAGTCCTTCCTCCTTAGTTCCTCTTGGTCATGGTGTGGTCCTTGCATTCTTTCTTCCATGAAAGTGTTCCTTTCCTTTTCTACTTGGGCAGTGTCCCATTACCAATAACCTTTGAAATTTAAATATATAATCTTCAATAGATCCCTCTTGTTTTAACATTCTTTCATAGAATGGCAGGATTATGCTCTGATACCCCTTGTAATGTCCCCTTGTGGATGACCCTTAGATTTACTTTTAGTCTTCTGAGATGAGATAATAAAATGGACCTAGGATAAATAGTTTAATAGTAGACTCTTAATAACAACCTTCAAGATTGCCTCACTTGATTTACTAGTCTTTATATTGATTAGTAACAATAATTTATAAAGTGAGGGAGATGAATGAAATTCTGATATCAATGGTGAAAAATATATACATATACTTGGCGATTTTATAATGATATTAAGTGTGCAGCATAGGCACCCGAATACAGTGAAATTTTTTATTTAATTATATGTTTCCATGCACATATATATAATGGAATAGATAAATGCTATTTAATTTTTTATCTCTATTATGGTTTCTTAAGCCCTGCAATTTAATGGTGGCTGATTCTGATTTGATTCCCTTGAATATATGCCTTAGAATAATGAAAGGTGGATGCCTTATTTCAGATCACTATTTCTGAGTACTCCTTTGCACTTATGCAATTTCTTGATGTTATTTCAGATTGAATTGATTAATACCTACATCTGAGTGGAAGCTAATTGGTTCTTATGAATGCACCCATGAAATTCCCTTAGGTCTTCTATTTGTCCTTCCTTGATGTTGAGGAAACTCATAGCCTCTATGTCCTTCTACTCCGCACTGGAAACAGGTTCCGCAAAAGCCTCATCTACTTGGTCCTCATCTAGATCTTCATCTTCCTCTTTAGTCTCCATTATTCTAATCATGAGGATTTTAGGTCTAATCTCCTTTCTGGTTCTGGCTACTATTGGATCCTTCACCCTTCTTTTGATCTTCATTTTGACCTCCATATGACCATCCACTAGTCTTTCCACCACGACCCCCACCTCTTAGCTTACATTCAAATCTTCTATCAACTTTTCTTCTACCTTCAAAGAAAATTGATATGCATCCTCAATGGTATACATTCTTACCAAACCAAACTCTTCTTGAATACTCGGCTTCAACCCATTTATGTAATAGGAAACTTTCTCCTTATTGGGCTCAGAATGGCCTGTTCTGATCAAGACATAGTAGAATTCTTCTGTATACTCCTTGATGGATTTTACCACCTATTTCAACCCTTGCATCTTCTTCAACAAGTCTAGCTCATAATCCATATGAATGAACTATCTTTTTAATTTATCCACCATACGATCCCATCTTGTTATTTTCTCTTCTCTTCGATTTCTGTCTAGTTTTACCTATTTCAACCAAATATTTGCATGACCCTTTAGCTTGGTCTTTGCAAATATGACCCTCTCAGGATCTTCCACCTCCTCATACTCAAAGTACTCCTCCATATCATTGATCCAATCAATCAACTCTTCTGGGTTAAGATTTCCAGAAAATATACAAAAATTGATCTTCGGCCTTTCCCTAATCTTAGAGATGGCCTTAAATAATCTAACTTGCTCTAGATCTTCTGCATCTTGTTCTTCTTCGAACTGTTCCTCATTTTCAACTCCTCTTCTTGGCTCAAAACCTCAATGTAAATCCTCTTGTAGTGCTTGAACTTGTTTCTACAGGGCTCTAAAACCCTCTTTTGGTGCAATAATATTCCTTCCACCACCACAATTTCTTCGTGGAGGCATTTTGATCACTTTTCTCATAAACCCACAACCACAAGTCCTAGTACAAACTGCCTCATGTTCGATGATCTATTTACACACTTAATAAAACCTGTTCTAATACCACTTGATGAGGGCCACACCATCTGAAACTCACACAAATCACAACAATAGATACCAACACAAAAGATGTGAGACAAAAAATATTTCACTTTCAATTATTTTTCAGAAAATGAAATTACATATTCAAAACTTACATGTTACAGCCTCATGGGCTTGATTCATTACAACAAAATCAATTTTGAGAAAAAAAAAATTATTTGGAGCCACAATCTGCACTCATGGATCCACCTTATACAACCCCAAATTAATCCTTTCTATTTTACCCTATAATTGCCATACAATGTTTTAGAAAGTTTAACTTTCCCTTTTTTTTTGGTACCAAGATTCTCGTTGATTGATTTCTTGCCTAGGAAGATTTTTTAAACGAAATTCACATTTTAGTGGGGAAACTTCGTAAGGCCATAATTTTTTATCCAGGTGTCTAATTTACTATTATACCATATCGTTGGAAATCTCTTGAGGATATCTACAACACCAAACCCATCAAAGATTGGTTCATCAATTTTTCAAGCTATTTCAGGGCCTCTAAGGTTTTCATATCTGAATTTGAAGTTGCATTGGAGAAATTTCTCTGAATGTAAACTTTAATATCTCCCAAATCGTGTAGGGTATTGAAATGATTCTTTTGTGATCGAATTTTTTTTCAGTTTTGCTCTTTGGCGTGAATGTTTAGGTTCGTAATGAGCCCATTTAAGCCAATTTACTAAAAATATTAAGTGATTTTTTTTCACCTTTTCTGACTTCTGACTATCTTACACCCCTTAAGTTGCATCATGGGACACAAAACAACTAAATAAAATAAGAAAAAACATTTTTTTGGTGATGCAAGATTGTCCTACACCACTAGATGCTCTTGCATCATAAACTCGCATAAGGATAAACAAGTTGAGAGAGGCAAGCTTGATCGATTTTATGGATGTAGAGGAAACAAGCCAATATTTACAATTACAAAGTGCAAAATGCAAGTATGCCAAAGAAAAACCTCAAAGGAGCTAGAGGAAGAACCCTTTAAATGAATACATTTATTTCCTTTATAGATCAAGCATAACTTAGAACCACAAAACAAACCCTAACCTTAACTAGGGTTAACAATAAAGTCTATGCATGAAAGGAAGAAACCCTCCTGTGAAAATCATGATTAGGGCATGAATCTATCAAAAAGGTCAATAATGAGAAATAAATGAGCATGGGAGCTCATAAAATCCACTTGCAAAAGTTAGGGGGAGCAATAAATGTCATCATTGAAGTTTATAAATTGAAATAGGCTGCTCAGAATTTAGATCAAACATTAATGGCGTCGCCCAAAAAACATGTCAAATCCACTGAAAGGTCTGGGCATTAGGCCCGAAAGAAAACCTTTGCTATGAATTAAATGGTCTAGAGCCATGAAAAATAATCTTTGTCGAGATCAAGCATCGATTTTGCTTCATACTTTATGCATATCTTGGCATTAGGCCATCGAAGATCAAGCTTTGAGAGTTCACCATACCACATACTAGAAGAAAAGAAGAGAGAAGGTCGAATAAGCGAATCACAAAGTTCAGAAGGATCGCTCTTTTTGGGCTTTAGAGGTCAAGAAGGAGTCTTACACCTTATCTTAAATGAAAAAAATAGGGTAAAAGGGAAGATTGAAGGTTGAAGTTTGAAAGGAGCAATCAAGGTTCAAAGGGAAGAGTTACCTCTTACCAAAGAAAGGTAAGAGGTAAAGGATAAGGCCGAATCCTGAAGTTCAACAATTCAACACTTAGCTAAATTTTTGAAGGAAGGAGTGAAAGTGAGAAGGAAGAAAGGAGGAATATGAAAGTATGATTCTCAAAAGGCTAAAGATGTTTTACGGATTGGGGGTCAGGAGGAAGCTCTACTTCCTACAATGAAAAGATGGAAAGAAATAAGAGGGAAGATCGACCCCCGAAGTTTGACAAATCAAGACTTAGACAAATATTGAAAATCCTCTTTGGGTCTTCGATGATCACGGTAAGGTTGAAGGCTTTCTGCGAGAGATTGGTAAGGGTTAATGAGGAAGGCCAATGGCCGACACCTGAAACACTTAGAAGGAAAGGATAAGAAGCAAAAGAGATGGAGTAGTGGGAGAAATTAGTAAGGCATCCAAGTAGAGAGGTAAGTGGAAGCCTGAAAGCCCAAAACTTCAAGACTTAGCCAGTTTTAGGACCCTTCAAGGAGAATTTGTGCAAGATGACCCACGTAGGATCTCTCAAATCAATTATCAATGGTGGGCCATCAAGGGGTGGCATGAAATGTAAACAATAAAAAAAGGTGAATGGAGTTGGTTATTCTAAATATAATTGCAAAATAACTTCAGGATTTAGCCAATTTCAGGACCCTTCAAGGAGAATTCATGCAAGATGACCCACATAGGATCTCTCAAATCGGTTATCAATGATGCGTCATCAAGGGGTGGCATGAAATCTCAACAATAAAAAAAGGTGAATGGAGTTGGTCATTGTAAATGTAATTGCATAAGTTGCCTATTTTGTAGACATAAGTTAAGTGAATTTAAAGTGCGAGAAAAATCAAGATCAGAGAAAAGTTTGAAATCATGCAAATTAATTTTTGTAGGAGAATTTTATTGTCTAGCTATATAGGCATACGAAGTTGGAAGAATAAAATGATGAAGTGGAGATTTTTTTGTTATAATGCAAAGAAATCATGAATGAATTCACAAGTTGTTTTTTATTTTTAAGTCTTTGGTTTGTTATGTCAATGTGGTAATAAGAAATTAAATGAAATATTGATTGAGTTGCGAATTTGAATTGTTCGATAAGGCACTTCCAAATTTCATCTATGTTACACCTTCAATTTTTGGATGAAAAATAATAGATAGTTACTAAAAAATAAATTATGCAACCAACTTTAGGATTAAATCCTTAGATATTTATTTGGTTGCTTCAATAAAAAAAATTAATTAGAATAAATCCAACATCTTTTTCTTTAATACTCTTAAGGATATCCATCAAAGTATTATGCATATTCTTAATTTTAAATTAGAGAATATCCCTTTTGATTATTTATGGATTCTATTTTTGGGTATTATAAATTGATTTTTTTTAGTTTGGATCAAGTTTGTGATCATAAATATAATAGTGGCTTTGTCTAAGTTAGTCCAAATTCAATTTTCAAGCTCTAGATACCAAATTATATTGGAGGTTGTGTAAGCACCCAAAACACTCATGGGTGAGAATTCTTAATTCTAAGTACTTGGTAGGAGTTTCTAATTAGAATAGTCTTAGAATATATTTGGTTGGGAAAGGTTTTATGGTCTTTAAAACTATAAAGAAGGGAGTTTCAATTGTTAAAGAATGTATATTCTTGATTATTAATAAAGGGGATAAAGCATTTTTTTGGAAGGATTCTTGGGATCTTCATCCTCTTATTATTTTAGTTTTCTCTCATCTCCAACTCCTAAGTCAAAAAATTTATATAGTAGATTGGTCTAAAGTTGATGATTTTAAGAAGTATACTCACTTTGGAAGATCTTAAATAATACCATTTGAAGGACCACAATATTTTTCCTAGAGGAGGATCATCTACAACTAGGGGTACTCTAACTTCCATTCTTTCAACTAGTCCTTGTAATTTTCTGGAGGAAATAAATGTTCTTCCATGGGGTAATGACCCTAAGGAAATTAATTCAACTACTTGTGGCTATTAGCATCTTGAATAAAATAAAGTTATGAATACAAATTTTCCTTGGTGAATTTTTTTTTAAACAAATTTAGTTGGCCCAAATGTAATATTTTTATTTTATTATTTGTGAGATAGACTCTATGATGAGGACTACACCACCCAAACCCCACAAAACAGAATAACAAATAACAACACACAAAAATGAAAGATAGAAAATAACCCACTTTCAATTGTTTTCTAAAAATGAAATTACAGGGTTATAGCTTCATGGGCTTGATTCATTACATCCAAATCAACTATGAAAATAAAATCTATTATTCAGAGCCACAATCAACACTAATAAAGCCACCTTCTACAACCTCCACTTAACCCTTTTATTTTTACTAAATAACTGCACTAGAATGTTCTAGAAAGTGTAACTTTCCCTTTTGTTTTGGCACCAAAAGTCCCACCATTTGATTTTCCTGCCTAGGAAGATATTTTAATGAAATTCACTTTTTAGTGGGGTACATTCACAGGGCCATAACTTTTGATTTGGGTGTCTAATTTAGTATTATAATATATCGTTGGAAAACTCTCAAAGAGATCTACAATGCCAAAACCATCAAAGATCGTTTCATCCAAATTTCGAGATGTTTTAGGGCTTCTAAGATTTTCAAATTTGAATTTGATGCCACATTGGAGAAATTCCTCAGGACGAAAAACTTTAATATCTCCCAAACCATATAGGGTGTTGAGATGATTCTTCATCCATTAGAAATATTTTTCAATTCCACTCCTTGGGGTGAATTTTTCGATCCATATCAGCCCATTTAGGTTGACTTACTAAAAATAGTAAGTGATCATTTTTCACCTTTTCTGACTTTTGACTATCTTGCACCCCTTATGTTTCATCACGGGACTCAAAACAACTAAAGAAAATAAAGAAAAAATAATATTTTTTTTGGGTCATGCAAGATTGCCCTTGTGCCACTAGATGCCCCTACATCAAACACCTTGGTTAATTTGAAAAGTGACCCTGTCACTTCTCAGGAGTTAGAGGGAAACCAAGATAGTTAACCTCATCCTCAAACAACCATGATGAATCTTCAACATGCCTTCCTCTCCAGTTCACCAAGTACTCTGCATATTACCTATTTCTTGTGCTTCTACACACACGACTATCCAAAATTTCTTCTATCTCCTCCTTTTTTTAAGTAGGTGCTAGAATATTCCAATATGCTTCTATTATTTCTTCATCAATTCCTCCTTCATGATATTCTGTTAAATCTGAAATGTTAAACACATGTGAAATATGAATTTCATCAGGCAACTCTACCTCATATGCATTTCTTGAATCATGCTTCTTCAGGATCTTGCATGGTCCAAACTTTTTCATCTTTCACTTGTTGTATGTACCAACTACAAAACTCTCCTTTCACAAATGAGCCATGAATTCATCTCCTACCTAAAACTCCTTATACCTCCTTTTCTTATCTTCCTTAGCCTTATATTGTGAGTTCATCGTATTGATATGTTTCTTCGACTCTTCATGCAACTTCTTCAGGTGCTCGACAAAATCAATAGCCTCATCACTAATCTTCTCCCCCTCATCCATATGTCTTAGTTCAAAAGTAGTTCTTGGACTACTCCAATACACAATCTAGAATGGTGATCTACTAATGCTCTTTTTGATAGAATTGTTGCAAGAAAATTCTACCTGTGGTATAATCAAATCCCATCTCTTGGGATTATCTCCTACTAAGCATCTTAGCAGGTTACCCAAACTCCTATTCACCACCTCAATTTTTCCATCAGTCTGTGGATGGTCTGTAGAATTGAACTTCAAATTTTTCTTCAACTTCTTCCATAATGGCCTCTAGAAATAACCAACAAATTTGGTATCTCTGTTTGAAACTATACTCTTCGATAGATCATGTAGTCTCACCACCTCTTTGAAAAAAAACTTTGAACATGAATAGCATCATTGGTCTTATGACACAAAAGGAAATGTGTCATATTTGAAAATCTATCCACCATCACAAATATTGAATCATTCCCTCTTTGTGTCCTTGGAAATCCAAGAACAAAATCCATGCTAATGTCCTCCCATGGCCTCTAAGGTATAGGTAATGGATAATAGAATCCAGTATTCTAACTTTTTCCTTTTGTCATCTGACATACTCTACAACTTTTCACAAAATTCTTCACATCTTGTTGTAATTGTGGCCACTAATAATTCTCACTAACAAGATCAATGGTCTTATCTCAACTGAAATGTCCAGCCAATCCTCTACTATGCTTCTCCTTGATTAGATTATCTCTCATAGAACTCCTTGGAATTCACAATTGGCTTCCTCTAAACAACATCCCAACTTAGATTAATAAATCCAACCATCTTGTCGTACCCAATGTAATAGGTTCCAAACAAGCCTTCCAAGCTTCTACAAAGTCCAAATCTTCAAGATATAAACTCTTGAGTTCATTGAACCCAACAACCTATATATTCATCTCTATCAACAAAGGTTTTCTTCTACTCAAGTAATTTGCAACTTTGTTTGACCTTCCACTCCTATTCTTAAAAAAAAAATTATAACTATGCAAAAAATCAACCCATTTTAAGTTCCTTTGATTCAACTTTCCTTGACTATTAAGATACTGCAAAGCCTAATGATCAATATATAAAACAAATTCTTTTGGCAACAAATAGTGTCTCCATTTCTGTAAAGCCTGAACTATAGCATAAAACTCTTGATGATAGACATAATATTTCTTCTTAGTATCATTCAACTTCTCACTAAAATAGGCAACATGCTTACCTTCTTAACTCAAAACAACTCTTATGGTACTGCTAGTAGCATCACAATCTTCTTGAAAGACCTTATTGAAATCTAGAAGTGTCAAAATAGGTTGCTCTATGACTTTCTTCTTCAACATATAAAAATTCTTTGTTGCTCCTATAGTCCATTTAAAATACTTTCTATCCCCTCTCATTTATTTAGTTAGAGGTGCACAAATACTACTAAAAATCTTGATAAACTTTATGTAAAAACTTGTTAGACCATGAAATGATCTTACCTCTATAACACTCCTCGGGGTAGGTCATTCAGTGATAGCTCTTACCTTCTCTAGTTCCATTTTAAGACCCTTTGTTGAGACAAAAAATCCCAAATATACCAACTCCCTCTTCACAAAACTACATTTCTTCAAATTAATCAACAACTTCTCCTCCCTTAGCTTCTCAAAAATTCTTCAAATATGCATCAAGTTCTCTTCCAATGTCTTACTAAAAATCAAAATATCATCCAAATAAACAATAACAAATTTTCCTAAAAATGATTTTAATACCTCATTCATAAGCCTCATAAATGTGCTTGGTGCATTGGTTAAACCAAAAGGCGTGACTAACCACTCATATAAGACCTCCTTGGTTTTGAAGGCTATCTTCCATTCATCTCCTTCTCTAATTTGGATCTAGTGATATCCACTCTTCAAATCTATCTTTGTGAAGTACTCAACTCCACTCATATAATCCATAATGTTGTCCATCCTCGCCAAGGGAAATCTATACTTGATAGTAATTGTGTTGATAGCCTAGGATTCTGTACACATCCTCCATTCTCCATCCTTCTTCAGTGCTAGTACTATAGGTATTGCACATGAACTCAAACTCTCTCGAATCAATCCTTTTTGCAACAACTCTTGCACTTATTTGTTCAACTGTTCATTCTCTATTGGATTCATTCAATGGGCTGCCTTATTTATTAGACTAGCTCCAGGTTTTAGATCCATTTGATGGATAATCTTCCTTATTGGAGGAAAACCTTCAAGTACATTATTAGAAACAATATCCTAAAACTCATTCAACAAATCTGAAACCTCTATTGATACCTCATTAGTATCTTCTTTATAAACTTTAGGGATTAATGGAAAACACATCTGCTCATGACTCATACCTTCTAGGAACTTCCTTCCATCAACCAAATCAATTCTTCCATTACTATATACATTTTCTTCTTCCCCCCTCAGGGGTTTCAACTTATGATGAACACTATCCTTTGTCAAGGAATAGGTGTTAGCATGTCCATCATGCACTGATCACCGATCAAAATGCCCCGGTCTGCCTAACAACATGTTACAAGCATCCATAGGTATAATATCACACAAAACCTCATCCTTATAGTTACCAATCTTAAACTTTACCAAACATTGCTCATTGACCAATGCCCTATGGTCCTTTTTCAACCATTCTATCCGGTATGGTTTTGGATGCTTTCTCCTCTCCAACAGTAATTTAGTGACCATTTCTTTTGAAACAAGATTATTAGTGCTACATCCATCAATGATAACATTACAAAATTTACCTTCACACTTGCATCGAATGTGAAACAAGTTCTTTATTTGATTTGGTTCCTTCTCATTCAATAAGACTCTTATGACAACAAGAGCCTCTCCTCTTTCAACATCTTCAAAATGTGAAGATTGAGCATCTTCATCCACATGGGAAACTCAAGCATTACCTTCAAGTCTTTTATTTATCCTCCCTTGATGTTGAGGACACTCATAGACTCTATTTCCTTCTTCTCCATATTGAAAAACAAGTTCTACAGAAGCCTCCTCTTCTTGATCTTCATCTAGATCTTCCTCTTTGGTCTCCATTATTTTAATCTCAAGGATAGTAGGTGTTATCTCCTTTCTAGTTCTGGTCAGTACTAGATCCTTAACCCTTCTTTTGATCTATATTTTGAACTCCATATGATCATCCACTATTCTTTCCACCATGACCCCCACCTCTTTTCTTTCTTCCAAACCTTCTATTCAACTTTTCTTATACCTTCAAAGAAAACTGATATGCATCTTCAATGGTTTTACATTCTTACCAAGCCCAACTCTTCTTGAACACTCGGCTTCAACCCATTTATGTAATGAGCAAATTTTTCCTTCTTGGCCTGAGAATAACCTGTTCTAATCAGGACATGGTAGAATTCTCTTATATACCCCTTGACAAATTTTCCCACTTGTTTCAACCCTTGCATCTTCTTCACCAAATCTAGCTCATAGTCCATAGGAATGAACTATCTTTTTAATTTTACCACCATCCGATCCCATATAGTTATTTTCTCTTTTCCTCTTCGATTTCTTTCTAGTTGTATCTCTTTCCAACAAATATTTGCATCACCCTTGAGATTGATCTTTGCAAATTTGACCCTCTCATGATCTTCCACCTCCTCACACTTAAAGTATTCCTCCATTTTGTTGATCCAATCATTTGGGTTGAGATTTCCAGAAAATGTAGAAACATCAATCTTTGGCCTTTTCCCAATCTTAGAGATGACCTTAAATAATTTGACTTGCTCTGGATCTACTGCATCTTGTTCTTCCTTGAACTATTCCTCATTTTCAGCTTCATCTTCACTTTCATCTCCTCTTCTTGGCTCAAACCCTCGATGCATTTTTACTATGTTCTTTTTTTGGGGGGGAATTGTTCATCACTTATAATGTCTATAATAATAATTTTATATTTAAAATATTATAATGGTCATAATCATTTAATATTTATAATTATATATTTGATAGTTATAATACTATTTTATGTTTGTGTTTTTATATTAATGTTTTCTTATCTTGATGTATTTGTCTCATTCATTATCTTTGGCTACTCCAATATAATTGTTTGCCTTTATATATTTATATCAATGTTTATTATTTTTATATCAGTCTTATATTATATATATATATTTAACATAAGATGATAATAATAATAATATTTTGATGATTATAATTATAATATTATCTCGGGATGATTATAATTATAATAATATTAATCTCTTTATATATATATATATATTTATATGTGTTTTATTTATTTTATTTGCTTATTTGTATTTCAATGTTTGGTTATTTTTATATTTTAGTGTTGCAATTCGAGGGACATGACAGTCCACCCCACCCAAGATTGATTGTCCTCAAGCAATCACCATTGAGATTAGTAAAAGTATTGCTTCCTTTTGTATCGCAAATTTTAGGGAGTCACACCTTTTCACTTCAATAGTCACAATTCTTTATCATTGGATTTGGATCTAATAATAATTTAGTTTTAGACAAATTAATTTGTTAGTGCCTCCCAACCCCATAAGCATTTTGACAGATAACATTAACATTTTCATGGTTTTTAAGCATAAAGTAAACACAATGATGAGCTCCACATGAACAAAAAATTAAAGCAGACAATCAAGTAGCTCAACCAAGCAAACAAGTAGCTCAAGCAAGCAAGAAACCAACTCTTGAAAGCACACAACCAAATAGCTCAAGTAGGAAAAAAAGTAGCTCAAGCAAGCAAGCACACAACCATGAAGCTCAAGCAACCAACCAACCAACTCAAGCACACAACCAAGTAGCTCAAGAAGGAAAACAAGTAGCTCAAGCAAGCAAGCAACCAGCTCAAGCACACATGCAAGTAGCTCCAGTAGAGAAGAAAGTAGCTCAAGCACACAAACAAGTAGCTCCAGTAGACAAGAACATAGCTCAAACACACAGGCGAATAGCTCCAATAGACAAGCAAGTAGCTCAAACACACAACCAAGTAGCTCAAGCAAACAACCAACCAACTTAAGCAACTTGACAGACAACATTTTTAACATTTTCATAGTTTTTTAAGCATAAAGTAATTATAAACACAATGATGAGTTCTAAATACATAGTGACTAGCTCTAACATTCATCACATACATAATGGCTAACTAGCCCATCACAATGGTTGAAACACACATGTCCCTAATGCATTCTACTATCCTTGGAGGGTTCAACCATAAGAGAGTATGGAAAATCATGACTTGATGGGGAGCCTAAGATCCATCATGTCAACTCTTTCCCTTTCTCTAATGATTTAGCCTCTTATTCAACTTGGTCCCCTCTCCTATTATAGAATGCATTGGTTCTCCCTTATAAGACACATTGGTCCCCTATTATAGAACACTATGTCTTCCATTATAGGACACAATTTCCTCCCTTTTAGGTTGCAATGACCCCATTATAGGTCACAATGATCTCCATTATAGGACATAATGTCCTCCATTATAGGTCACAATGACCTCCATTATCAATCGCAATGACCATCATTATAGGATGCAATGTCCTCCATTATAGGTTGCAATGACCTCCATTGTCGGTCACAATGACTTCCTTTATCAATCACAATGACCTCCATTATCGGTCACAATGACTTCCATTATCAATCACAATGACCGCCATTATAGGATGCAATGTCCTCCATTATAGGTCACAATGACCTCCATTATCGATTGCAATGACCAACATTATCAGCCACAATGATCTCCATAATAGGTTGCAATGACCTCCATTATCGGTTGCAATGACTGCCATTATAGCTCACAATGACCTCCTTTATCGGTTGCAATGACCACCGTTATCAATCGCAATGACCGCCATTATATGACGCAATGTCTTCCATTATAGAATGCATGGTGTCTCAACTCCTCTAGACCCAAGGGTAGTACCCTCAGATACCCCAGAGGTAAGTACCCCCTTGGCCCATGTGGGCTCAAGTTTTCCCCTCCTGGGTGGTGTATCTAAAAGAGGACTTCATTGTCTTGGTGGCTCAACTCCTCTAGACCCAAAGATAGTACCCTCGGATACCCCAAAGGAAAGTACCCCCTTGGCCCAAGTGGGCTCATATTGTCCCCTCCTAGGTGGTGTATCTAGAAGATGACTTCTTTGTTGTCTCCCTTTACAATATCCTTGTAAGGTCTTTTGACTACAGTAGTGCCTTGGTTTTCGTACATTTCCTCAATCACGACAAAGTCCTTCCTCCTTAGTTCCTCTTGGTCATGGTGTGGTTTCTTGCATTCTTCCTTTCATGAAAGTGCTTCTTTCCTTTTCTGCTTGGGTAGTGTCCCATTACTGATAACCTTTGAAATTTAAATATATAATCTTCAATGGATCCCTCTTGTTTTAACATTCTTCCATAAGATGGCAGGATTATGCTCTGATACCCCTTGTAATGTCCCCTTGTGGATGACCCTTAGATTTACTTTTAGTCTTCTAAGATGAGATAATCAAATGGACCTAGGATAAATAGTGTAATAGTAGACTCTTAATAACAACCTTCAAGATTGCCTCACTTGATTTACTAGTCTTTATATTGATTAGTAACAATAATTTATAAAGTGGGGGAGATGAATGAATTTATGATATCAATGCTGAAATATATATACATATAATTGGCGATTTTATAATGATATTAAGAGTGCAGCATAGACACCCGAATAAAGTGCAATTTTTTATTTAATTATGTGTTTCCATGCACATATATATAATGGAATAGATAAATGCTATTTAATTTTTTATCTCTATTATGGTTTCTTAAGCCCTGCAATTTAATGGTGGCTGATTCTGATTTGATTCCCTTGAATATATGCCTTAGAATAATGAAAGGTGGATGCCTTATTTCAGATCACTATTTATGAGTACTCCTCTGCACTTATGCAATTTCTTGATGCTATTTCAGATTGAATCGATTTATACATGCATCTGAGTGGAAGCTAATTGGTTCTTGTGAATGCACCCGTTTGAATCTATTCAAATGAAATTCCCACCTATTCGATACCTTCTATCATTAACTTGGCTTCTTTTAATACCTTCGTTGGACCAAGAATCACATCACTTCATGGTAGCCATTCGGTCAAGAGACATGTCTTTTGTCTTATTGTAACTTATGATCTTTGCTAATTAATTGTTGTTATTTTAGTCGATTAAGGGACAATTAATTTATTAAAATTTTCCCTTATATTATTTTGCGTTGGAGATGCATTTTTACTATGTTCTTTTGTTTGGGGAATCGTTCATCATTTGTAATGTTTCTAATAATAATTTAATATTTAAAATATTATAATGGTCATAATCGTTTAATATTTATAATTTTATATTTGATAATTATAATACTATTTTATGTTTGTGTTTTTATATTAATGTTTTCTTATTTTGATGTATTTGTTTCATTCATTATCTTTGACTACTCCAATATAATCATTTCCCTTTATACATTTATATCAATGTTTTTTATTTTTTATATCAATCTTATATTGTAAAATTCACATCTTGGACATGACATTTTTTTCTTTCAAAGACATGACATTTTTTTCTTTTTTATAGCAATGCACAACTACCAACTTAACCAACCAAGCATATTCTGTATAAATTAGAAGTTTTAATTCCAATAGCTCTACATTCACCATGGTGGTAACAAAAATAAACATCACTGTTGCAAATTATATGCTTGCACAAAAGAGTGTTAAGGTCCCAAGATTAAGGTCTTTCCTAGACCTACAACCTAAGCCTCGAGGGTTCATGATGACGCTTCCTACGTATCCCCTCATGGGAAATCAGAGGCTTTGTAGTTCACCCCACAATATTAGAGGGATTTCTTTCTCCCCTCTTGCATGAGATCTCTGATCTCACATTTAATCCATGACTATTATTTAAGTACATGTAAGCTATCAACTTAACCAATTATAATATAAAGATAATAACTTTGCCATCAAGTGTTGGGTCCATACCAAACATTAGTCTGCAAACATTCACGATATTAATGGGTGGTCATTCATACCATAATCCCAAAGATCGTATGCAATAGTTGTAACAAGCATACCTCAATATACACAAGCTAACTAGCTCATACACATTCCAAGTATAATAGTGTTTGGATCATACACAGATCACAATTATAATGGTGATTAGCTCATATGTACATCACGAGTACAAAAAATATTTTCATACGCATCACAATTACATTAGTGACTGGCTCCAACATATGTCGTAAATACACAGTGACAATCTCTATCATACATCACCTATGCATAGTGACGAGCTCCTCCATACATCACAAGTACACAATAACGAGCTCCAACATACATCACATCCACAATCATTGATTAACACATCACAATGGTTGACTAACACATCACAAGGGCTAACACATGTCCATAATGCATCCTAGATAGAAAGAATATCGGTGCATTGTGCACTACATTGTAGGTCCTATCCTTTCCACTAGTCTTCTACACCATTAGATAAATGGGAAGATAACTTGGTGCATCCCATACTACACCGAGAGTTCGTCTTCAACCCCATAAGACTAAGTATATATTCTAACAACTGGGAGGGATTCAATGCATCCCATACTACACCGCGGGTCTATGCACCATCCCAAGGGTTTCCCCAAGCACTGAACCTACCAAAACCGATGGATTTCGACTTCAATCGCCTATAGGCCACCAACGACAAGTATGTCCATCTAGGAAGAAGTAGCTCCCAACATATACCACCTTGTGACCTTAGTGATATTGTAAGCTAGCTTCTTCACAATCTTGGGTAACACTTGGCATTGGTCACTTTTGTTCTTATCAGTGACAGCCAGTGAACCCTCTCAATATGCGGTTAGCCCTAGATTACCATTACTCGCATAGATGGGTCCCTATCCATAAAACCGCTATGGTCGTATCATAACCAAGGTATCCCGCTACCTTCACCTTCATGAACCGAGTGAATGTTGACTAATCCCTACCAGTAGCCCAAACATCGGTAATTGGCATGATCCAATGACTGCCTGTCACAACTCAAATATCCTGGAAGTTCACTCTTGGGCAGGTCATACATAACATGAGTCACAATCACAATCAACAGATACATGGTCCTATACATAAATACATCTAGATATGGATTTAAATTACATAGACACATAAGAGATACATGGAACCAACACGTGATGGAATTTACCCAACATATAATCACATATCCATTAAAAAGTAGTTAAATCCCTTACTTCATTCTGTTTAAGAGAAGCCTATTATGTATTAAATATTAGTTATTAAATTACCTTAACTTGATCATACTCATTCGATACCCATTTTAGCCTCAAACTAAAGCTTACAGAGGAGGAAAGTTCAAACCATGTAGGAATAATCCCAACATCTGGGGGTTATCCCCACTAAACCCTCCCCCTTCGGACTTGAGGTCATAGGGATATCCTTATCCTAAGGACCGCCTACATTTCCACTTCCAAATAGATCAAAGTCACATGTAGTTCTCCTTACATGGTCTCTCAAGGATACCTATGCACCAGTTCCCAATTTAGCAAACTTATACCATGACACTTCCATCCATGTAAGACAAGGTCTCAAATCAAATCTCACCCTAGTTATTATTCATTATATAACAACCATGCAAATCCCTCGAAAGTATAATTGGGTTAACGACTACCATGAGCCTGAATGGTAAATTACCTTTACAAAAACCTTAGTAGATAGGGTTCTCTAGCCCACTCACTTAGACATGAAATTACCACCCACAAGGAAATTGGTATTAAGTTACTTTATCATGATTAGATTTTTCTATAAGGATTTATTCATTTTAATCTCTAAGGTTGAGGAGAAACCCAAGAGTATTCCATCCTATTGGAGTATCGATTATAAAAAATGAATTCCCACCTCTCAAACTAGTTTAACTGCTTAACGATTCTATATTGTTTTTGATATACTATTCCAACTTTGGTAATTTGTTTCTCTCTTATAGAGTAACAAGATAATACTAGAATTAATCAAAATGAACCGTTATTATTTTCCTTGCCACTTTATTGGCAATAATTACAAATCTTCTCTAAACATGATCGACATTTGAGTCATATTGGAGACAAAAGGCCAATACCATATCCTTAATATCATCATATGATTATGTAAAATCAATAATATTAATAATGTTCTTAACCCCCTCCCCCCCAAATTTCATTTTCCTTCCAATGCAATCTCACATTCCTATATTAGTGTAGTTTATGGACTAGGTAATATTAACACTTTTCACTTATAGCTAAATACTCCTTATAATTGTGTATACCAATATGCTATGATGTCAACCATACCCTATTATGTTCTTTGATATATTTATCTTATACAAGAAACTCAGGTTTAAAGCTCATCCACTAACCTTAGGCTTATTAAACAAACATCATTTCATATATCATTGAAATAAATGATAGTGTCATCCTATTTATTCATATAAGATTTGGTACAAGTATAGTTTTAGTTTTATTAATGAAGTCCTTATCACCTACATTATTAAGTTATTGAATGCCAAATTGTGTATCAGGTGTATTATATTCTTGGATTATATTATAAGGTTATCTTGTAGCTAAGTATTTGATCTAGGACTCTTTTTCATAGTCTTTAAAACTATTGTCTTCAAGAAAAAATTATATATCATGTAAATTATAGTGCATTATCCATCTTAACCAACTCACCTTTAGGCAACAATACCTTATAAGGATAAATCTTCCAAATCAATCCCATGTACATAAATTATACATAACATCCTAATCGATATAAAGTAAATATTGTCACATCAAACCATAGGATAATATTTATGAAAATATCTCCACAATGATTACGAACTTTCTTAAAGCATGAGCTAATATCTAAGCGTAGTTCCACTTGGCCTCTATTTTTATCAACTTGACAAATGTACAATGTTATTTATTCTCTATTTCATTTAATTTGATGTTTCATGTGTAATCGAGAGTATATATTATCTTTAAGATTGTGCCCTATAATAATATTGTTTTATAGTCAAAATGTACATTATTGTATCTTAAAGTTTGAATTGTCTCCATCATATATTTTAGTTTTGTTTCCCTAACATAACACAACCATTTATGCTTATAAAAAATTCAACAAAAATATACAAGAGATCCCTACTATTAATGAAACCAAATGTTTTCATAAAATAATATGCAAACACAAACAAACTACTATTCTAGAAATACTAACTATCTAAATTTATAATACTTTGTTACTAGGCCACAAGAAAGTTAATAGATTTTTTTTTCCTTTTACTCACATACTTTTTTGGCTTCTTCTCTATCTGAGAATCTAGGATCCCTACATAAGATTCTAAGTAGTGGATGCAACTCTAAGCCTTTGTTTGTGTTAGACTTCATTTCATCTCTCCACTTGAATTCTCTGCATTCTCATAAAACCACCTTTCTTTGGGGGTATTTCATCGCTTCCCTTAAATAATATTATTCCTCTCTCCTTACCACTAACGGGGTATCAGTAACCTTTTCAATCTCTCATTTCCGAATAGGCATGGGGAATGTTGAGAACAATGGTGGAATTTGTTACGCCTGTCGGTTGCATTTGTTTGAAAGTTTCTAAATCCTTTTTCCACAAATCCATTTTGTGCATAACCTGCAATTGTTTCCCTTCTATGAAACCAAGCTCAACACTCAAACACCTTCCATTAGCTGATCCATGCTCTAGATCACCCTCCTCCAATCCTGTCCAACCTCTTCTCTTTCACCTTGTGTGCCATCATTCTCCTGCTTCTCTATTCTTTCTCCCACCTATATTCCCTCTCTGACAAAAATCTTCTACCATTTATGATCTATGAGACATCCTTGGCCCATTTGAAAGCTCCCATTTTATTGTGGGTAAAGAGGATGTTGTCAAAGATTGTGGAATTTAGCTTCCTTCCTCAGAAAATTCCTCCATACCCATGTGATTCCTCCTTCATTTATAGCTAAAAAAATTCTCTTTGTTCTCTCTCCTCATGCCTTACTCTACATTTTCTCTCACATTTTTCTCCATAAAACCTTGGTTGTTGATGTCCTGAGAGGGAAATGATACCTCTCCAATTTACCTAAAATCATGCTATTATGGTGGGTTGTGAGTTCCTCTTCCTCTGTGTGTCATCTCCCTTCATGATTCTTCTTTCTCAATAATTTTCCTCCTTCATTATCCCATCCAAGCCATTGCTACCCCCATCCTCAAGAAAAACTGTGCCCTTAATCTACCCAAACTTTTTTCCTTTATCATGGGTTACAGGTCAATTTTTTTGTACATGTCATTCTTCCCACAACTTGCCCAAAAAATTTCTATTCACGTGCAAAATCAGATGAAAAATATGGGGGAGAACAAGAGAACAAGGGTGCCATGATTTATTTAATGTGTGGTCATCCCTTTGTTTTCTTGCACCTTACCTCATTATTATAAGTTGTCTCCTTGTTGGGTCACCATGCCTGCACCTTCCTCACTAACAAACATTCTACATACATTTAAGAATGCCCATACCTTCATAATTAATTTTTCTATGCTCTCTCCACTAGCCACATTGGTCCCCCTCATGTTACATTAAATTGAAATTCCCTCTCCATTTATTGACTTACCTGACTATGTTATTCCCACAAGATACAATCATATATGGGGATGTGATATATATATAACATAGGATGATAATAATAATAATATTTTGATTATTATAATTATAATATTATCTCGAGATGATTATAATTATAATAATATTAATCTCTTTATATATATATATATTTATATGTGTTTTATTTATTTTATTTGTTTATTTGTATTTCAATGTTTGGTTATTTTTATATTTTAGTGTTGCAATTCAGGGGACATGACAACTTCCAATTTTCTATTATAATATATAATTGGAAATTTATCAAAGAGATCTACAATGTCAAAACCATCAGAGAACATTTCATCCACTTTTTGAGCTATTTCAGGGCTTCTTAAGTTTTCAAATTTTAATTTGAAGTTGTGTTGGAGAAATTTCTCAGGATGAAAATGTTGGATGTTGTGGTTGTATTGCTGATATGTGGTTGTCATTGATGTCAAAACTATTAGCATTGATGCTGCTTAAGGCTGTATATGTCGAGGATATTGAGAAAATTGTAAAAAATATATAGCAGACAACCAATGAAGTTGAGAAGGTCAGAGTGGTGGTAAGTGTTGTAAGCTGATAATCAGGTGGTGCACATTAAAGGGTTTGTTGCTCAATATATCTAGTATGTTTTCTGAAAGTTTTAGTGGTATGCATCAAGAATTGAGGAAGTTATGAAGTTTTGTGTTCCTACAGTTATTCAGCTACTGTAGTAGGTATTCTTGGAAGAAGAAGATGAAAGTCAGGAAACTTCAGTTGTTGTGCATGTTCCTATGATGTTCATGGATGAGTCTAGATCGTGCTCTATCAATTTGGCATGTCCACGTTGATTGCCATGTTCGTAATTGAATATTTTTCATTGTGTGTTCAAGGTCTTCATGTTCTTGGCCGAAATGATGGTGGTAGCGTGTTGCGGACCTTTATGGATCAATATTTTACTGTTTGGCATGTTTGAGGTTATTGTTTTAGGTCCTCACTATGTTGTGACTAACTTGTGTTAGTGAACATTAATATTTATTATGTATTGAGGCCGATAGTTGTAATTTATTCTTTACTTGTGGCCGACAGAGTAGTTGATGTAAATCTGTGTAGCAGATATATAAGAGTAGTTGTTTTCCTCATTTTGAAGTATGCTCGGTACATGTGCGAATAAAGATCAAATCATTCAAGAGAAGAGCAAAGTGTGAAGAAGTTTGTGCAGAGTGTGTAAAGATTTTTTTGTGCCTAACCAAAACTGTAATCAGGGTTTTGTAGAAGCTAATATCTCAGTTCAACTCTATCAGATGGTCTTAATCTAATTTTATTTTGTAAGGAAGTGAGTCTTCCTCTAAGCAATGAGCTCTAGGAAGTGTGCATGAATGCAAGTGCATTCCTTATTTACTCTTCATTATACTTCTAGCAAGGTATAATCTCGTGGACTAACATCCACCATGTTTTTTCACCTAACAGAGTTTCCACGTATCAAATCTTGGTGTTCATGTATCTCTGATATGTTATTGATTTATGCTTGCACTCTTAATTATCAGATCTGAGATTAAAATTTGATTAATGTTGAATAAGTTTGATTTTGGTATCAACTGATTCACCCCCCTCTTAGTTGTCTCTTCTTGTTTTTCCAATAATTGGTAGCAGAGCTAGTTCCTCTGAAGAGAAAGTTTAACAGCTTGAGGTGATCCGAGATGGCATCTTACAAGAAGGAAAAACCTAGATTTGATGGTGCTAATTACTCTCTATGGAAGGTTAGAATAGAATGTAATTGAAGTGCATTGGTGAACCCTTCTGGCAGATTACATTTAGAATGCATATACTATTCCTCATAATGGTCCATCTAATGCTGATGAAATCAAAGAAGCTGAAAAAAATACCATGGCTATTGAAGCATTGTTGAGTGCCTTGACATATTCTAAAATTTCAAATGTGATAGGTCTGAATACTGCACATGAGACCTAGAAAATGTTGGAGATGTTGTATGAAGGAGATCCACTAGTAAAGAGTGCTTAGCTACAAAGTCTAAAAGGAAAATGGGAGGACATGAAGATGAGTGAAGATGAGAACATCCATTATTTCTCTCAAAAGTTAAATGAATTGGTGATGAGCATTAGATGTGCCAGTGGAGTCTTGGATGAAGAAGAGATTGTAGCTAAGATACTTATATTTGTGCCTCCTTCCTACAAATCAAAATAGCATGTTATTGATGAACTTAGAATAGTCACAAAAGTGACAAGAGACATGCTGATTGGAAAACTTGCAGCCTTTGAGCTAAGTGAATTTGGTGAATCTACTCCTAAGAGAGAGCATGCATTCAAAGCTACTGTATCCAGGAAAATCCAACAAAGATCCAATCTGGGAGAGAGTTCCAAAAGGACATCCAAGTATGAAGATGAAATGAAGCAGATTGAAGATGAAGAAAGAGAATTAGAAGAACTGGAAGCATTGATTGTGAAAAGAGAAGCCAGAGGTCATGGTAATTAGAAAGGAAAGCTACCTATTAAATTTTTTTATTGCAGTAAAATAGGCCATTTTGCATCAAGGTGTCCTGAGAGAACTCCTAGGTACAACCTTGACAAGTCTAGATTTCAAAGGAAATGCTATTATGATGAAGAATCTAATAAAGAAACCAGAAATGAAGATGAATGGGTATTTATTGCTATCAAAGAAAATGGTCAGGTGTCCACTGAATCTACTATTAATGTGAATGTTGAGAAAGCTCTTGCAGCAAAAATTGAAGAAAAAGATGAGTGGGTAATTGACAGTGGATGCTCACATCATATGACTGGTGATAAAAGAAAGTTTGTAAGCTTAGAAGACTATGATGGTGGTGTTGTAAGATTTGGAGATAACACTTCTAGTGTGATTCATGGCAGAGGCACTATTTCATTTGGTGGTAAGCATAATGTTGGTATGTGGCGATTGATCATTCTATACCACCTCCGAGAAAAAAATTTGTCCTGCTTTTTCGCAAAATTACTGAAAAGGGGAAAAATCACAAAAAGGGAAAAAACCCCGATTTTGTATAACCCTAATTTATAAAGGGTTTAGGATAGAGTTACAGTATTATAAGAAACAGGTGATTATTCGCGATATTGTAATATAGAGTTTTGCACTGGTTAATAATATCATTGGATGGTTGCGATTTGGTGGATGTAGCCCACATTGGGTGAACCACGTTAAATTCTCTGTGTTAATTTTATGTGTGATTTTATTTCTGGTTTATTTGATAAAACTTGCGTTTAGCTTTTAGATATCTGCCTTTCAAAACCTAACAAGTGGTATTAGAGCGGGTTGTTTTCGATTATCGTTTGCAGGAAAGTCTCACGGTTGAGTGGGAGTCTCACAGTTAAGTGGGAGCAATGGCAGACGAGGGTAAGTTGAAGGTTGATAAGTTCAATGGGCAGAACTATGATTAATGGAAGATGCAGATGGAGGATTATCTCTATCAGAAGGATTTGTGGTGGCCATTGGAAGGGAAAACCAAGAAACCCACAGCAATGATGGATGAGGACTGGGATATTTTGGACAAAAAGGCACTTGGCAGTATTCACTTATGCCTGGCACAATCGGTGGCATTCAATATCACAATAGCAAAGACAACTCTAGAGTTGATGGAAACCCTAGCAAAGTTGTATGAAAAGCCTTCCGCTTCGAATAAGGTATTTCTTATGAAGTGTTTATTTAATATGAAAATGGTAGAAGGTGGATCAGTTACTGATCATTTAAATGAGTTCAATACAGTTACCAGTCAATTAAATTCTGTAAAAGTAAACTTTGATGAAGAAGTTAGGGCTCTTTTGATTCTGTGTTCTTTGCCTGAAAGCTGGAATAGCTTGGTAATGGCTGTTAGCAATTCTATTTCTAGTTCAAATACATTGAAATTTGATGATGTTGTTGGTTTTATTTTGAGCGAGGAAATTCGTAGGAAAAGCTCAGGTGGAACATCCACATCATGCAGTGTTTTGAATGTAGAAAGCAGGGGCAGAACAAACGAGAGACGAAAAAATTTTGGGAGTCGTGGGAAGTCACGAGGAAAATCAAGGGACAGAAGGTCCCAATCTAGAGACAAGAGGGATTGTTGGTACTGTGGTAAGCTAAGGCATGTAAAGAAAGATTGTTGGTCTCAGAAAAATAAAGAAGGAGACAAACAGGAAGGAAATAAAGAGGCAAATGTGGTAAGTAATAAATCTGATGAGGATGCTTTGATTCTTTCTCTTGACAATGCTGATGATTCTTGGGTGTTAGATTCAGGGGCTTCATTTCATGCTACGCCCCATAGAAATTATTTTCTTGATTATGTCCAAGGGGATTTTGGGCTAGTTTATTTGGGAGATAATGAACCCTGTCAGATTGTTGGAAAGGGAAGAATCAAGATCAAGTTGTAGAATGGGAATCATTGGCTACTACATGAGGTAAGGCACGTTCCAAAGCTAAAAAGAAATTTAATTTCTGCAGGGCAACTAGATGATGAAGGTTGTGTTGTTACATTTAGTGATAAAAATTGGAAGGTTACAAAAGGTGCCTTAGTAGTAGCAAAAGGTGCGAAAGTAGGCACCTTATATCTTTGTACAGGTCATACTATTCCTTCTACTTTAGCTATTGCAGATAAAAATCAATGTTTAGGAACAGTTGCTGCAGTTCAGCAGGAAGAAAATCAGATAGTTGCTGCGAATTCTGAATCAGCACTATGGCATAACAGACTTGGGCATATGAGTGCAAAAGGTATGAAAGTACTTCATTCAAAGAATGTTTTACCAGGTCTAAAATGTGTTAATATGGATTTCTGTGAAAGTTGTGTTTATGGAAAACAAAAGAGAGTTAGTTTTCTCAAGGATGGGAAACAAAAGAAAGATGAGAAATTGGAGCTTGTGCATACGGATGTATGGGGACCAGCTCAGGTATCTTCTCTCGGTGGCTCTCATTATTATGTCACATTCATTGATGATGCAACTAGGAAGGTATGGATTTATTTCATTAGGCAGAAATCTGATGTATTTGAAACATTTAAAAAATGGAGAAGCTTGGTTGAGAATGAGACAGGTAAAAAGTTGAAATGTCTCAGATCTGATAATGGTGGTGAGTATTGCAGCAAAGAGTTTGAAGATTATTGTTCCTCTAATGGTATTTGTAGGCAGAAAACGGTTCCAAGGACTCCACAGGAAAATGGAGTGGCTGAGCGCATGAATAGAACAATAATGGAGCGTGCACGGACTATGAGATTGCATGTTGGGTTGCCTTTAAACATGTGGGCAGAGGCTGTAAACACTGCTGTTTATTTAATTAATAGAGGTCCATCTAATCCTTTGGGTTGTGGTATTCTAGAGGAAGCATGGAAAGGTAAGAAGGTGAGTTATTCTTTTCTGAAAACCTTCGGTTGTGAAGCATTTGCACATGTAGATTCTGAAAATAGAACCAAGCTTGATGCAAAATCAAGGAAATGTATATTTGTTGGATATGGCATTGATGAATTTGGTTATAGGCTTTGGGATTTTGAAAATAAGAAAATTGTGAGAAGCAGGGATGTCATATTCAATGAGAAAGTGTTGTACAAAGATCTATTGTAGCAGCATGAGAAGAAAGAATAGGATTATGCAGTGCTGGATGATATTACAAACACCAATGTTCTAGTGGTTCCTCATGCTCCACAACAACAACAACAAGAAATACCACAAACTCCAGTGAATGTTAGGCGATCTTCAAGGTTAAGTAGACCTCCAGAAAGATTTTCTCCCTCTTTGTACTCTATTCTATTAACTGATGCTGGTGAACCAGAATGTTATCATGAAGCTATGCAGGTGGATACCAAGGTTCAGTGGGAGCATGGAATGGAAGAAGAAATGGACTCCTTGCTGAAAAATCAGACTTGGGAATTATGCAAGTTGCCTGCAGGTAAAAAGGCTTTAGCAAACAAATGGGTTTATAGGATGAAAGAGGAGGATGGAGGTAAGAAAAGATTTAAATCCAGATTAGTTGTAAAGGGATTTGCACAGAAACAGGGTATTGATTTTGATGAAATATTTTCTCCAGTTGTTAAAATGACCTCTATTCGTACTGTGTTAAGTATTGTGGTTGTTGAAGATTTGCATTTAGAACAGCTTGATGTTAAAACTGCCTTTCTCCATGGTGATTTGGAAGAGGAAATTTATATGGAACAGCCACAAGGATTTGAGGTCAAAGGTAAGGAGAAACTAGTGTGCAGATTGAAGAAAAGCTTATATGGCTTGAAGCAAGCACCTCGACAATGGTATCTTAAATTTGATAGTTTTATGGCTGAGCAAGGTTACAACAGGTGTAATTCAGACCATTGTGTTTATTTTAAGATGCTAGGTGAAGATAGCTACATTATTTTATGTTTATATGTTGATGATATGCTTGTAGCGGGGTCTAACATGGATCACATAAAGGAGTTAAAACAACAGTTAGCAAATTCATTTGCTATGAAGGATTTGGGGGCAGCAAAACAAATCCTTGGTATGAAGATTACAAGAGATAGGAAAAACAGGAAATTGTTTTTATCTCAGGTTGATTATGTTAAAAAGGTGTTGCAGAGATTTCATATGGAGAATGCAAAAGCTGTCAGCACACCTTTGCCCAGTCATGTAAAATTGACTAAGGATATGTGTCCAAAGACACAAGAGGAGGAAGAAAAAATGTCCAAGGTACCATATGCTTCAACTGTAGGTAGTTTAATGTATGCCATGGTATGCACGAGACCAGATATTGCACATGCTATAGGAGTTGTTAGCCGATATATGAGTAATCCAAGAATTGAGCATTGGAATGCAGTGAAATGGATTCTCAGGTATTTGAGAGGTACACCAGATAAACATTTATGTTTTGAGGGCTCTAATACAGATTTAAAAGGCTATGTTGACTCAGATCTGGCAGGGGATATTGATACCAGGTGGAGTACCACAGGTTATGTATTTACCGTTGGTGGGACAGCAGTAAGTTGGATATCTTGATTGCAAAAGGTGGTTGCTTTATCCACCACAGAGGCAGAGTATGTGGCTACAACAGAGGCAGCAAAGGAGATGATATGGATGCAATTTTTCACGGAAGAGTTGGGAAAACAACAGGCTGAAAATTACTTGTTCACAGATAGCCAGAGTGCTATACATCTTGCAAAGAATTATGCCTTGCACTCTAAAACCAAACACATACAGTTGAGGTATCATTTCATTCGGTCAGTGTTGGAGGATGGCCAAGTAAAGTTGGAAAAGATACATACAGATGTAAATCCAGCGGATATCTTTACTAAGGTAGTGATAAGGGAGAAGTTGAGCTCCTCTTCAGTTTCAGTTGGCCTTCAAGGTTGAATTAAAGTATAAGAAAGCAGCAGGGTCCAAGGTGCTTATTTCCAGTGGGAGCTGTAAGTGCAGCGGTGTCGTCTAGGTTCAGTCTCCAAGTGGGAGATTGTTGGTATGTGGCGACTGATCATTCTATACTGTACACTCTTCATGTATCCTTGTCGGGGTCCAGGGCCGGGCTGGGCCCTGGGCAGGGGTTCAGGGGCGGTCGCCCCCGAGAAAAATTTTTGTCCTACTTCTTCACAAAATTACTGAAAAAGGGAAAAATCACAAAAAGGGAAAAAACCCCGATTTTGTATAACCCTAATTTATAAAGGGTTTAGGATAGAGTTACAGTATTATAAGAAACAGGCGATTATTCGTGATATTGTAATATAGGGTTTTGCACTGGTTAATAATATCATTGGATGGCTGCGGTTTGGTGGATGTAGCCCACATTGGGTGAACCACGTTAAATTCTCTATGTTAATTTTATGTGTGATTTTATTTCTGGTTTATTTGATAAAATCTGCGTTTAGCTTTTAGATATCTGCCTTTGAAAACCTAACACATAATACTGATGATGTTCTTTATGTAGAAGGCTTAAAGCATAATTTTTTGAGTGTTGGACAGATGGTAGACAAGGGTTACAATATTTAGTTCAAGGATGGTAAGTGCAGGATAAGGAGAACTTCTTGAAATGTGATTGCTTCAGGAACAAAGATAAGAGGTAATATTTTTCAATTAAGTGTTGCTAATGAAAGTTGTTTGATTGCTCAAATTGATGTAAGTTGGTTATGGCATAGGAAGTTGTGTCATGTGAACTTTGATAACATTGTCAAAATAAGTTCTTCTCAAGCAGTCAGAGATCTGCCTAAGTTAGTAAAGCATACAAATACTATGTGTAAGGAATGCCAGATGGGAAAGCAGACTAGAAATTGTTTCCGAAGAAAATAGTATAACTCTAATGGATTGTTGGAATTGATACATACTGATCTTTGTGGTCCCTCTAGAATCAAAAGTCTTCAAGGTGAAAAGTATTTCATGTTGATCATTGATGATTACTCTAGAGTGATATGGGTTGCCTTCTTAAGAGAAAAAACATGAAGCACTAAAAAAATTCAAAAACTTCAAAGCTATGGTAGAGAATGAAATAGGTCAAAAAATCAAATCTTAAGGTCAGAAAAAGGTGGTGAATTCACTTCTCGAAAATTCAATTCTTTCTGTGAAGAGCATGGAATCCAAACACAACTTTTTGCTCCCCAGACCCCTCAACAAAATGGAGTTGTTGAAAGGAAGAACAAAACCGTTCTAGACACTACTAGAACCATGATGTTGGAAGCTAATGTTCCTCATTTCTACTAGAGAGAAGTTGTAAGAACTATTGTGTACACCATTAACTGGGTAAATGTCAACAGTAATTCTGGTAAGACCCCTTTTGAGCTATGGTTTGGTTATAAGCCTACAGTCAAGTACTTCAAAAAATTTGGAAGAAAATGTTACATCAAGAGAGATGATGATATAGGCAAATTTGAGGCTAGAAGTGATGAAGGTATCTTTCTAGGTTACTCTACTAAGAGCAAAGCTTATCGGTGTTTTAATAAAAGGTTGAAGAAAATGGTTGAAAGTGCAAATGTCAAAGTTGATGAAGATATTGATAGACCATCCAGATGTAGTGGATATGATTTAGATGATTATCATGATAGTACCAACAATGGATAGAATGTACAGACACACAATCAACTTCAGATTGTTTTGGTGAACCAAGGGAACCAAGAAGAAGAAAATAGTACAAGTAAAAAAGAACCAAAAGTCAGATAACATACTAAAACTCCAAGGTATGTGAGGCGAAATCATTCTGATAGTCAGATCATAGGAGACAAAAACAAAGGTGTGCAAACTAGAAGGAGAATTCTAGAAGAATATTGTCTAATTTCCAAAATTGAGCCCAACAATATCAATGAAGCATGCAAAGATGAATATTGGATGGAAGCCATGAAAGAAGAACTAATGCAAATAGAGAAAAATGATACATGGGATCTTGTTCCCAGACCTTAGAACAAAAATGTAATTGGAGCCAAATGGGTGTTTCAGAATAAACTGAATGAACAAGGTGAAGTGGTTAGAAACAAAGCAAGACTTGTTTGCAAGGGATACTCACAAATGGAAGGTATTGAATTTGAAGAAACTTTTTCCCCTATTTCTAGAATTGAAGCTGTAAGATTATTTCTTTCTTAAGCTACTTTCAAGAATTGCAAAGTCTATCAGATGGATGTAAATTCAGCATTCCTAAATGGTGATTTAGAAGAATAAGTCTATGTTGAACAACCAGATGGATTTCAACTGACTGACAAAGAAAACATGGTATGTCGATTGAAGAAATCTCTATATGGACTTAAGCAAGCTCTTAGGGCTTGGTATGCTAGATTGGATAAATATTTGTTGAAGCTTGGATTTAGTAAGGGTATTGTTGATAGAAATCTATATTTCAAGTTAGATAGGAATAAAGAGTTAATCATTGAAGTCTTTGTTGATGACATTATTTTTGAAGGTGATGATGATTTGTGTATGAAGTTTTTCGACGAAATAAAAAGTGAATTTGAAATTTCAATGATTGGAGAGATGAAATTCTTCCGAGGACTACAAATCACCCAGTTAGAGGATGGAATATTTATATCTCAGTATAAATATGTAAAAGAGTTACTGAAATTTTTTGGTATGGAAGACTCAAAGCCAGTTGGTACACCTATGGTGACCGGATGCAAACTTACACAAAATGATGAATCTCCTAAGGAAAATCAAACAAGGTGCAATTCAATGATTGGCAGATTACTCTACTTGACTCAGACAAGGCCAGATATAATGAATGTTGTATGCATGGTTGCTAGATATCAAGTTGATCCAAAAGAGTCTCATGTAACTATTGTGAAAATAATCTTTAGATACCTGAAAGGAATAGTTGACTTTGGTCTATGGTATCCTAAAGATGATAATCTCATCCTAAGCGCTTTTATTGATGCAGATTGGGAAGGAGATGTGGATGACAAGAAGAGTACTAGTGGTGGTGCATTCTTCTTAGGGAAGAAGTTGGTAGCTTGGTTAAGAAAAAAATAGAATTTAGTTTCCTTATCTACTGTTGAGGCAGAATACATTGTTGTTGTAAACAACTGTACTCAAGTATTATGGATGAACCAGATACTGAGAGATGTCAAAATTGAGTATGAAGAACCCATTGCTATATTCTATGATAACTCAAGTGCCATAAACATTTCTAAAAATTCACTGTTGCATTCAAAGACAAAACATATATCCATAAAGTATCATTTCTTGAGAGATAAAGTGAGTGACAAAGAAGTTAGGCTGGAGTATGTACCTACCAAGGAGAAAATTGAAGATATCTTTACTAATCCATTGCCTAAGGATACTTTTGAGTACCTTAGAGGAAAGTTAGGGGTAATTTCCCCTCCTGATCATAACTAAGTGATGCAGGTCTTTGCATCAGTCTATGAATTCAATGCCATATTTTATTCTGGATTGATGTTGTGGTGGATGCTACTCAGGGGGAGTAGTCAGATGTGCTAAATATGTGGTTCAGAGCTTGGGTACCTTTTCCATTGATGTCAAAGGGGGAGAGATGTAATGTGAAAAACCTTAGTAGAACAAAGGGGGAGAAGTGCAATTAGAGCTAGGGGAGAAGATGGAAAAGCTAGTTGGGTTGATGGTATTATTTTTCACAGCATGTGTTGCCATCAATGCCAAAGGGGGAGATTGTTGGATGTTGTGGTTGTATTTCTGATATGTGGTTGTCATTAATGTCAACACTATTAGCATTGATGCTGCTTAAGGCTGTATATGTCGAGGATATTGAGAAAATCGTAAGAAATATATTACAGATAGCCAGTGAAGCTGAGAAGGTCAAAGTGGTGGTAAGTGTTGTAAGTTGATAATCAGGTGGTGCGCATTAAAGGGTTTGTTTTTCAATATATCTAGTATGTTGTCTGAAAGTTTTAGTGGTATGCATCAAGAATTGAGGAAGTTATGAATTTTTGTGTTCCTATAGTTATTCAGTTACTGTAGTAGGTGTTCTTCGAAGAAGAAGATGAAATTCAGGCAACTTCAGTTGTTGTGCATGTTCCTATGATGTTCATGGATGAGTCTAGATCATCCTCTATCAGTTTGGTACGTCTGTGTTGATTGACGTGTTTGTAATTGAATATTTTTCATTGTGTGTTCAAGGTCTTCATGTTCGTGGTTGACATGATGGTGGCAGTGTGTTGCAGACCTTTATAGATCAATCTTTTATTGTTTGGCATGTTCGAGGTTATTTTTTTAGGTCCTCACTATGTTGTGATTGACTTGTGTTGGTGCACATTAATATTCATTGATGTATTGAGGCCAATAGTTGTAATTTATTCTTTACTTGTGGCCAACAGAGTAGTTGATGTAAATTCGTGTAGCGGATATATAAGAGCGATTGTTTTCCTCATTTTGAAGTATGCTCGGTACATGTGCGAATAAAGATCAAATCATTCAAGAGCAGAGCAGAGTGTGAAAGAGATTGAGTAGAGTGTGAAAGAGATTGAGAAGAGTGTGAAGAATTTTTTGCAGAGTGTGTAAAGATTTTTTTGTGCCTAACCAAAACTATAATCAGGATTTTATAGAAGCTAATATCTTAGCTCAACTCTATCAGATGGTCTTAATCAGATTTTATTTTGTAAGGGTGTGAGCCTTCCTCTGAGCAGTGACCTCTAGACAGTGTGCCTAAATGCAAGTGCATTCCTTATTTACTCTTCATTATACTTCTAGCAGGTTATAATATTGTGGACTAACATCCACCATGGTTTTTCCCCTAACAGGGTTTCCATGTATAAAATCTTGGTGTTCATGTGTCTCTAATATGTTATTGATTTATGCTTGCATTGTTAATTATCATATCTAAGATTAAAAGTTGATTAATGTTGAATAAGTTTTATTTTGGTAACAACCGATTCACAACCCCACCCTCTTAGTTGTCTCTTCTTGTTTTTCCAACATAAAACTTTAATATCTCCCAAACCGTACAAGGTATTGACACGATTCTTCTGCCGTCGGAAATATTTTTAGTTCCTCTCCTTGGGATAAATTTTTATGTCCATATGAGCTCGTTTAGGCCAACTTACTAAAAATAGTAAGTGATCGTTTTTCACCTTTTCTGACTTTTGACTGTCTAACACCCCTTAAGTGCCATCATGTGACTCAAAACAACTAAAAAAAATAAGGAAACAACATTTTTTGGGTGATGCAAGATTGCCCCTACACCACTGGATGCTCCTACATCACTCTATGATCTCAATTTCTCTCTTGAATAAAAGAAAATCTACTTATTTTTCATGGAAGTTGGCTTCTCTAGCTGAGAAAATTAGGTCTTGTTCCTAATTTTGATTTTGTTAAATTATTTGTGCATATTCCTAGGGAATGGAATCTAGTGGCTAATTATTTATTCAAATAGGCTACTAATTATAATGGTAACTAAAGTATCACTAATTGGGGATATTTTCCATCAAATAAAACCAAGGTCCTTCTCCAAATGACTCAACATGATCAAGATTAATGTATTGTCATTGAAGATTATTCAGAGTGTGAGTATTGATTGGTTCAAGGATTATTATGTTTTGTGGGGTTGGAAGTATTTATGAAACCCCCTTAGATTTTTCTTCTTCTATCTTTATTGATAGCTATGATATTTGAAAATCTCTATGTTCTAAATAGATGTATATTCTCTTTTATCATTATAATTTTCATTTTTTTCAAGGAAGAAATAGTCTATAGAATTAAATGCAACCCAATATTACACATTATCACTAAAATTTTAATTTTCAAAAATTCTAAGAAAATAAAAAATATTAAATTATACATATTTTGGGCCTTAGATGGTTGAATTTAGCCCCCCAAAAATTTCTAAATGAAATATAACTAGCTAGGGATTCATAAGGATGTAGATCTCTCTAAGATATTCAATTTACAAAAATAGATCTCAAATGGTTAGTTGAATCAAAATTTGTGGCCTTTGAAAGTTCCTACATCAATTACAATCAAATCAAGTATTATTAGTCGTGACAAGTATAATCATGTCATAAATAGTAATTAACAAAAAGAGAGGTTGCTTATCTTTCTCACTAAATAATGTGTTCAATTGATGAAGACATTGATAACTATAGGACCCAGATAATATTGTATATGTTGATAAAAATAAAAATATTCCTATTTTCTTTGTGCTAGGTTGACTCTGCTATTCTAGATCTAATTTGCACATGCAAAATTTGTCTCTAATAATATTTGGTTTCTCGCATATGAATCATTTTTATTGGACATCAAGTACCAACAAGAAACTAGGACCTACCTACAATTTTGATGTTCTCATTCCAATTTTTCTATCTTGTTAACTCTTACAAATTAGACTAGTAGAAAATAATGTTATCTACCACACTCTTAGGTTTTTCTATCAAGCTTGTAGTATTTAAAAATACGTTGGTAGAGATCATGATTCAAACATGCACATGAATTCTAGAATGGTTGCTAGGTGATTCACATGCAATAGGACGAATAAATGCAAATGATTGTTCTTGAAAGCTCTTGTAGTGAGATATATATTCATATATTTGCATATATCAAGAGATATCTCTATGTTATTGAAAAACATATTGTAGACACCTACAACTTGCTCTCAAAGTTGACCTCAACACCATCACATTTTCATCATCATAACACTAATGTCCTAACCTTTCATCATTTATTAATTAGGCATTTATTTAATTAATTGAATTAACTTCCCTTCAAACATTCCCATCAATTAATTAAATATCTAACTAATTGAAATATTATCATAAATTAATTTAAAACCATGTTTTAATTAATTTGGAAATTTTTCATCCATCATTAATTACTTAAATAAACCTATTATTTAATCAATAAAGCTAATTCTCTTCCATTAGTTAATTAAAAAAAACTAATTTTACTTATTTAATTAGGCCTTGCACATTCCTCTACCACTTTAATTTAAAATAATATAAAGTCAACCCTCACTAAAATCCAAAGAACTCCCTTTTTTTTATCTCCACTCTCCACTCAAATCAGGGTAATCTCCACCATCTATTTTCCCAATCCTTGTATTATTCATTTGCACCTATCCCAAACCACCACTTATAAACATTTCATTTCTTCATGTGGTTGATTTGATCTCAACCCTCTAAAATGAACTTCCCTTGAAAGCTAATCAATTATCACCCTCCAATCCAAGAGTTAATCTCATACCCCCATGTCTCCATCCAAAAATTTATAAAGTCCCAAAGATCATTCAAACAAATGGAAGACAAGCAATTATATGTTGAAATACTTAGCAAAGAACGACTACAAGGCCAAGAACTTTCATCAACACATCTAGTGCAAATCCAAGTCATCAAAGGGATTGAAGTAGTGATAAATTTTTGTGTCCTTGCATTGTTATTTTACTCTCTTTTAGTTGTAAGTAAGGTATATTCAAGTTTCGGATTAGGGTTTTTCATGTCATTCTTCTTTTTTTATTTTAGAATTTGGCATTCAAAGATATAAATTGTTATCCTTTTATAGTTGAACATAATAACAATCACAAAAAATTGTGTATAGTTGGCTTGGAACCAAAGTGTAAAATGGGACTAGTCAGCTAAAATATATGATTTTAATTTAAAGTCAAAAGTATCAAGACTATTGTGATGAGGAAGATCTTACACCATCAAATATGACCTGGGTTAGTAGCTAAATTGAATCTATCTCTAATAGGATTGGATTAATAATCAGAATTAGACAGATAGATGTGTGCATATAAATAAAAGGATAAACAATAAAAACAAGACTAGATACAAGAAAAACTAAATAAATAGACCCAACTATACATAAAACTATGTCATTTATAACTATATAAATACATCAAAACATTACCTTAAACTAAAAAAATAATAATAATTAAAAAAAACATTAAAAATACATTTATTACCATTAGCTCAGATTAGGATAGAGTTGGGAGCGGGGGCCCTAGTTCGGGAGGGGCAGGGGTCCTAGCTCGGTTGGCTAAACCTTTCCTGTTGCAGGTGGTTGGTAACGAAGTCTATTCTACCCCACCCCTGGTACCGAAGGGCATGTCGCACAGCACCGCTGGTCATGTTAAAAAGTTTACCAGACGCACTACAGTTTATAGGGGATCCTATTCCTGAAATCTTTAAAAAAAAGAAGATTAAGAAAGAGTTGTTTTATTTTATTTGCACTGTAGTTAACATACATTGAACATCTCATCTTTGATTTGCGTCCATGTGGCTTGGGTATTACATATCAGACCAGATGAATATTTTTAAGACAAAGAACTACACGTTACAAAGAAATTTGGAGTGTAAAACAAGAACATTGTCTTGTCTTCTCGCTAAAAATAAGAAAGAGAGAATATCCATAATGATCATAGGAATCATCGTATTGAACAATGCCAAAACACAAGTTCTATAAAGTGAAAGCAGAGATCATCTTACATGTTATGAGATCTGAGCAGAGAGGCACCAGATTAGAGATAAGCTTACATCTATGGATACAATATGGGTTACAGCATCTCTGTTGGGTTTAATCCCATTACTTATATGGGTGCTCAGATCCATTAATCAGTGGTGGTATTGTTACCCACTTTTAAAGTCCAATACAGGAGGAAAGCTTCCTCCTGGTGATATGGGCTGGCCCATTATTGGAGAGCTGCTGAGCTTTTTATGGTATTTCAAGTTCACTGGGAAACCAGATGATTTCATATGGAAGAGATTTGCCAAGTAATTTTTCCCATCTTTTCTCTATTTTTCTGTTCAAATCTCATCTACATAAATGATCTGCTGTAATTCAGTCATATTCATATTTTCTTATGTTTTGCAGATATGGAAATACTGGGATTTATAGAACCCATTTGTTCAGCTTCCCTGCAATTATAACATGCTCTCCAGAGTTCAACAAATTTGTGATGGGGACAGGAACAGAGGATGGCAGCTTTCTTGCAGGTTGGCCTGCTCCTAAACTGCTTGGAGAACAGTCAATCACTATGGTGGAAGGAGATCAACACAAGCGTTTGAGACGCTCTTTACTGGAAGCTATAAATAGTCCCAAGTCATTGCAAAATATATTTATCAAATTACAGCCTGTATTCAAGGAAACCTTCGAAAACTGGGCTGTTAAGGGCGAAATTCATACTGCTGACGAAATCAAATCTGTCAGTATTCACTTTTGTTGTTCTGTAAAAAAATAACAATTCTTTGTAGAGAGTAACATGCAAGGAAATTAAATCTCTTATTGTTTTGCTATTGCAGTTGGCATTCTGCAACATAAGCTCTTTATTCCTAAGCTTTCAGAGAAACCCCATGGTTGAAAGTATGGAAAAGTTGTACAGAGGCCTCTTATCTGGACTTAGAGCCCAACCGATTAATATCCCAGGAACTGCATTTCATTCTGCTCTTAAGGTACGTGGTATATATGTCTAAGGGATATGGGAAAACATATCTTAAATAATTAAGGGTTATTATATATGTTTGGATGAAGAATAACATTAATATAGTAAATAATTGTAATCAATAATGATGATTATGTTGAATAGAAAATAAAGATATTTAGTTTGTTGATTGAAGAGTGTATGCTATTGATAGAGATTCATTGATATGTTTTATTTCAATTTTGAAAAATATGATTTCTTTGTGATAATTTGTTTCAGTTTATATGTTGATATCATGTTCTATTTAGGATCAAGTTTGAAATTTTGAGTCAAGTCTCAGAACATGGATTCAGACTTGACTCCATGCAATGTTTTCCTTTTCATTTTTTATTAACCTTCATCTCCTTGCCCCTGTCACTAATCTAAAGATTGAAAATATTTTCAAATACCTTGAAAGGGTTGCCTTTATAATAGAAGGAAATGTATTCAAACCCCAAAAGGAGTACAGAATATTGAAGACAGTAGATAAGCCTCCTTGAATAAGGTATGCAGATTTGTTATTCCTTTTAGTGCACCAAACCCAAATATTTTGCTATTGATTGTTCTTTTCATCCTCTAGAAATTAGAGGATATGTGTATTCTACAAATGTGTAATGAGTTGTAGTAAATACTTTTTAAATACTAGCACATAGCATCCAAATTTTACAAAATGTGTAGTTAGTTAGCTCAAGATGGAAAAATAAAGAGGGTTAGTTGGCCAAATATGAGTTTTGAAATTTGAAGCAGAATAGGTCAAGTAAGTGACCACAAAAATGACCCTTGGTGGGCAAGCAAAAAGATTGAGGTGACTATCATCTATATGGAGGTATGTGTATGAATATGTAAGATAAATGTGAGGTTTAGGGAAATGTATTAGGATATGTACCCATTTATAAGGATATAGTTAAGGATAGGTATGTTGGGATTTGTTTATATATAGATACATAAAGGCTACAAGAATAAGCACAATTTCACATAAGATTGTCATTTATCAATATGTACATGTATCAAGACAATTCCTCAAAATGGCTATAAATCTAAATGGGAAATGGCATGGGTATGCAAACTTTAGCATTGCATTTTTCTCTTGCATTAGGTGCATGTGAATCCTCAAATGATCTTGCATTTACAAGTATGCAGCACTCAAAAACATGAATGTAAATTAAATATTCAAACATCAAAGGATATTGTTTTGGGTCCATATAAAGTAATTGACCCTACAAGGTGTCATTATGTAGGTGTCATTTGGCATACACTACATGGAACCTACAAAATAGAGGGAAAATATGACATTACTAGCTTATATCTCACAAGTCAAAATTAGGTAGAAAATAGGATCTTGCTTAATTATTTTAGAAGTGGGAAATAAGAAATAACTAATATTAGAGAATTTTTCCTATTTGGAAAATGATAATGTTGTGTTTGGCTTGGTGGCCATGGGCTAACAAATTGCATGGAGTGTATGGCATGTCATATGTTACTGATTTGTCTAGTCATTGTGATGAGTCGTTGCAATATTTGCCACTACTTATAAACTCAAAATAGGATTGTTAGTGATAATATATGCCTCCCCTTCAATTAGTCATATCCATAAGATACAAGATATTGAAGGAGGGGGAAAACCATAAAGGATTTAGTAAATGTAGTCTATAGATAAGCATGTAAGCTTGCAATGTTGTAAAGTAATAACAATCTAAAAAATTATGCAAGGAGCATGTAGGTATATAAAATTATAAGGCATGGTAAGTACACATGGATTAGAGATAGCATCAAGGAATGTAGGATTGTCCCTAATATGGGTAATGTAAAATGGTGTTGCATCATACAAGGACTAAAAATACATATTTAAGTACATAGGTGATTGGGATAAGTGCATGCCTCCAGTGTGGCATCTAAATGCATGAGTACATAATCTTGAATGACTTTAAGGAATGTAGGAAAGAAAATAGGCAATGTGGTAGAAAGAGATGATGTTCTTGATGTATAAGCATGGTAAGTTTCCTTCAATATGTGATTTCAATGAGGGGAACACATGGTGTTCCTCATATAAAGCTATAGAAATATAATGCAAGGATGGAAGGAATGATGCCCTTAAAAAAATATGGCAAGGTGAACACACAAGGTGGATAAAGAGTGTTGTCCCCTAAATATGAATACAAAGGATGTTGCAATAAAAGTATAAATGGTTTAAAAGATATATTCTAAAAGTATTATATAGCAAGTTTGTCTCAATAAGTTAATCTAGAAGTGTGATATGTTCATATATAGGACCAATGTATCTCTAAGACTGTGATCTATCAATGTATGTACAATATATAATCTCCAACAAGCAAGATATAACAAAATGTGATCAATAGGATGTAGATAATGGTCAAAGAATAATAACCATGTAATAGATGAAAACAAGCATAGGCAAGAAGAGAAAATGATATATTATGATAAAGGGAAAGGGTAATAAAAGCATAAGGTAACGAGGAAAGTGAAGAAGAAATGAAAAACCTAAGTGGGAAGTAAAGGGAATAAAGCTTAAGTATTAAAAAGGATACAAACAATCATGGTAGGAAAAGTAAATGGGTAATAGAAAAAACATGAAGGTAAATAAGCAATAGCTATAAAAATGGATGTAAATAGTAGCAAAGGGCAATGGAAATGAAAAAATGATCCCCTAAGCGGGGGATATCAAGTGTGAAACCAATTACAGAAGGTGAAATGGATGTGAAAATCATAACAAACAAGGCATACTAAAAAAAGTCAAATCGAAAAGACAAATAGAAAAATATAAAAGATAAAGGTGAAATCTAAGCTATAAGTATATACAGATATACTATATAATGATGCGCATAAATGATTTAACAAAATTTATAGTTTCCACCATTAACACTATAGGTTATGGCTCATCCAAGAGATCACCTTCATTTTCACAAATAAGTTATCAAGGTTTTGTTAATGTTCCTTTGATATATGTTTTACTTTTTTTTTCTTTTTAATTATGTGTTTTTCCTTGATATTACTTCATGCTAGACATCAACACATGTTCAATAGAGATAACATTAGGCACTTATTTTCTTACTCATTCTTGTTTATTAGATTGTGTTTATGATTGAGTGACTTGACCCCATAACTAGTCTAGCTCTGTCTTTTCAAGTTTCCTTCATGAAAAAATTGAACACCTTTTATGTACCACCAAATATAATTATTTTAAATTTTTTAAATATGGGAGTGCAAGTAAGATGGAAAATCTATCCATAAAAAGAATAACATGATCTACATAAATTTTAGTTGTTTGGTATGAAATTTGAGTGATAAGATAGGTTCGAATTGACATCCCATTGATTATCTTTAGAGAACATCCTAGATGAGCATATTGTTAGCATACATTACATCATTGCTAATAATCTATAATTATTTTATATTGTTATAGTTGGTTGTGTGGGTATGCCTGATTTGGTGGTTATTCAACCACCTTATTTTGTGTATATTGAGCTTTTCATTCAATCCAAATTTGAACTCATTTCTTCATGATATGAGAGCCTTGCAAAACCTATGCCCGTTCATAGGTTTGATCCAATAAGCTACGAAGTCGTCCCAAAAGAGTTGCAGTTTCTTGCTCATAGAATCTAAATGTGAGGTCGAGATTGATGCCATATGACTGTAGTAGCGTGAGAAGTGAGGCTTCACCATTTGCATAGAACACAAATTTGAAAGAAATCTTTCATACATTTACTAGAATTTAAATAAATTCAATTGCTTCAAAGATCTAAAACTACTATAAATGATTAATTAATTAAAGAAAGGTCAAAAGATAATAAGTTTTAGAAATGACAACAATATTTTTTATTGTATTTGTTAGATTTGAATGGTTAGATGAGATCAAGAAACCAATATTACCATGATTAGTATTTCATACAGATACAACATTGATGCAATCATCTAAGGAAAAGTAACTTAAGACTTTTCATGTGCAGATTTGAGACACAACTATATGTAAAACATAGTAGATTATAGAGTTCACCTATTTATTCAATTTAGAAAAATGAAACAAAGCATATAATCACCAAGATCAGAACATCATTTATAGGAAAAAAGGTATGATCCTTTATTTCAAAATTTAGCGAAAAAAAAAAGAGTGGAGTTTTCATGTTGAAAAATTATAAGGTTCATTATAGTGAAAATTATTTATAACCCTCAAAAGAGTATCAAAAAGAGATATAAATAATCAAGAGGGCACCCCAAAATTGTGGATCTAAAAATATTATAATTGAAACTAATCCTAGGCAACTTGACCTAACTAGCAGCTACTTATTGAGTGAGAAAATCCAACACCACCTCAACAAACATCAATGTTGAAGTTTATTCATTACAACATGAAATAAATTAAATAAATAATAAATGAATGTTTATTCTTAAAATATTGTGCCAACTTTGGATAATGCTCTAAAAAGCATTGATCAGTTCAATGAGATTTTATTTTTTTTAGATAAAATGCATTAAAGCCTATATATAGATATATTATAATGGAAAAGATTACATCTGTCTGTAAAATATAGTCAAAATATTTCCAAAAAGGATCAAAATTTGCAACTGATTTAGACTATACTTCCTACTAACTATCCATGATTTCATACTAGCTGACATATACAATCTATAATACGTATATCTGCATATTATTCATCCATACATATACCAACTATAGGCTTCTAAAAATAGGCAAAAAAAATTGAACTGCTACTCCTCCATTTGGTCTCCTTCATGCACTGAATTCTCATCTTGACCTTCAGCTAACCCCTGTAAACGGTTTTCATTAGCAAAGAAATCAAACCCAACAAATGCCTCCTTGCCTTTGAAGTCTTCTTGACCAATGGATACCATCATTTTGGAAGGAAAATGTGCACCAACTAAAGAATCTAGCACATTTTGTCTGGAATCAGCTCGATTTCCTCTATACCTGGTGGAGGCATTTGAGTGTCTGGTATCAGCTTCCTTTCCATAATGACTAGTGTAGGAAAAATACTACCCTCATCAATAGCAACAAAAATTGAGTTACGGGTTGGATGAGGATTATGCTCATAGAGGAAAGATATAGCATAATACTTCTCCTTAATATCAAAGCTCATGGTGACACACAAACACTTACCATTCTTCCTCAACACCTTCAAGAGGAGATTACCATTTCTATACTACAAAACTAGCTTTATTGCTTCATATATTTCATCAAACCCCATAAATTTTTTAACATAATCCCTAGGAAACAAACCTCCTAGAAACCCTTCACCAGAAAAAAAATTATACCCTTGCACAACTTGCAATAGAGAATCGACATCAAGCATTTGGGGTTTGACAAACTTACTAAAAATTGATTCCAATTCTGAAAAAGATTGAAGAAGATCCAAAATGCTTGACAAAAACACAAAAAGAACTTGGGAAGGAAAAATTAACCTTCTAGCTCTAGGGCTTGTAAGTTCAATGCGATTATTTATGTTTGGTCCTTTATGATATTTTATCTTTAATTTTTGAGAGAAAATCGATTGCTCTAATTTCTCTTGTAACTCTCCAAATCCTATTAGTGTTTCTTGGAACTTTTGAATGGTAACCTTAATTTTCATTATTCTTCAAATAGCTTCTTTGGACATTGGTTGATGTGATGAATTTGTGAATTCCTTAATGATTCTGGAAGAAATTCGTACCATGGACATAGTCTCCCAAAATGTACAAGAGAGGTCCTCAATGAACTTCTTTATTTTGACCATAGAATAATCCATTGAACTTCTATTTTTATTCAACTTGGCTTTACACTTTTTTAATGTTTTCACCCTCAACTGGCTTTCTTTCATTCATTCTTTTGGAAAATATAGATCCTTTCGATCAAAACGGGATACTTGGTAACTTGAGCCAATTGGTTTGAAGGGATAGCCACTATTTTATGAAGAATGGAGACACAGTCCTCCCATACAAGAAGATCATCATTGAATTTTGATTCTATCTATTAAGATAAACTTGCCTCATCACTAATGTTATGATAGGTTGTCAATGTTTTCTTAATCACCCTAATTGCAAGAGCCCACAATATTTCCTTCCATTCTATAGTGGCTAGGATTTAACACCCTCAAGTTCTCGATGTTGTGCCTCTTTATTTAATGTTTCTATTAGATGATCTATTAGGATCTATGATTGTTTCTTAATGGATGTTAATTTATGTAAACAAGTAATTGAAGGTCTTAAGATTAATTTTAAATGCTTTTAAAAATACATTAAAATGATTAGAACAATAGGAATATGAAAACATAAAAGAGAAGACGAAGACACAAATTGATAATGGAGTTCACCAAACAGCTACGTCTATGGGGCCCTCTCCAACAGAGTGACCGATCCTTGATTATGCTCCAAAATTTGTTTACAAGGCACTTCAATCTGTTACAAAGCCTCCACCTGTCTCCTCGGATGATAATTAAATTCAAAAAAGTCCCCCTCCTTCAAGTATAAAATATCTTGGCTTAAAGCCTCTATGTGTATGGAGTTGAACAAATTCATTACAAGCTCTCAATTCCCTCACCATTGTCCTTACAAGAAAAAAATCCCCCCCTTAAATACTATTTCATATGCTATATGGGGGTTTAAACAATAATATTTCCAAAATATCCTATATCTCTAATTTGAGATTAAAAATCTGTAAAATATGGCTTTCATTTAACAGGCCATAGTAAACCCCTTATTACCAAGCCCCTAAAACTAATTAAATCTTTGCAAAGCTTATACAATACTTAAAAAACACTTCAAATCCCCTTATTGGTCTTATAAAAATTGGGGTATTTAAAAATATTGTATATATATGGGGGAATCGACTTTTAGTTCTAATTTAAATAAATGTTGCTCCCTTTAAATCCAACCAAATTCGCTTGGTGTAGTGGTTGTTGGGAAAATTAATAGGAGGGGGGTTAATGGTTCAAATTTTTCTAACCCTAAAATGGCGTTTAAGAAGTTTCCAAATAAAAAGGATGTCGTCATTTATTCTAAACATAATGCATGGTCTATTGGTGGCTATGCAAATGTATCAAGGGGGAGGTCTTGGGTTCAAACTCCCCAACAAAATTCTGAACTGCCGAACACCTTGCATGGTGACATGTGGTGCCTATCCATTGGGCCATGTGGCACTTTATTATTCACCACTTCATTGAGATGTGTCATCATGTGATTCACTATTCTTTGCTACATCACTTTCACCATTGGATGCCATGTGTCGAGTCAAGATTGGTCCACGTCACCTGCACCTGCCACGTCAACATGTAGCATGATGTCAGCACTATACTGCCATGTTAACATGTTGACATCAGCATGGTCAACCCTTTTTACCACAAACTTTGACCAGCCATAACTTCTGTGTATAGGATTTGTTTGATGCGAAACAAGCAACGTCAAAATCATCTTGATGAGTGCTTCAATTTGATGTCGTCCTTATCCAATTTTGAAATGATCATTTTTTTGACCTAACATCCTTCATCTGGAACCCCTATTTTGATCAAAATTTTCCCAAGCATAACTCGAGCATACATAATCCTTTTGAAATGATTCAAGTTGTGTTGGGTTTGTATCGACGAGCTCTTTGACATGGTGCCAACTCTTGGAGCATATGGAACAATGAAAATATCCACCTAGATCATTAGAGTAGGAGTAGGTGCACCTAAAACTATAGGTCCTACTAAATGGTTGATATAGGAATTTAACTTTCCTACTTGATATTTTAGTTCTTCCTTTGTATTTTCATCTTTTTTTATCCATTAAAGTATAGTAGTAACAAAAAATTGTAGAGACTTTTTTTCCTCTTCCTTAACCTGGGTACCCAAGTTCACTTGTTGAATATCATAGTCCTTAGGCACCATTTATTATTTTGGTTTTTCTACCATGGGGGTAGCAACTTGATCTATCATGTCACCTTGCTCACTTAACCTAATAGTAGAGAGTCTTCTAGCTCTTTTCTTGGTGGGTTGAGCCATGAATACTTTAGCTATAAAATAAAAGTCTTCCTCATCCTAGACATAAGTCCTTGTCCTCTTTTGCACAGTATGATAAGCCATATCAAAAGACTTGAAGTTCTTAAATATTGAGGTTAAGAAGGAGAAGGAGGAGTGTCTGCCCTTACTTATTCCATATGGGGTGGTGATTTTTGTGCTTGATCTTCACCTTGAGGAGATTCTTCTTGCACTAATGTATTCCAATTCTCTTCAATTTGAAATTATTCTACTTTATTACCCTCTTCCTCAAGTTGAACTAGGTGTTCCTAGTGAGATAGTGAAGAAATTGGTACCTGAGGTGGAGAATAAACATGAGATGGAGAACGAGGGTTGAAGGGATGGGAGCTGATTGTAGTGGACTAAGAACTAGAGGTGGAGATGGAGGAAGATGAGGAAATAAGGGTTCATCCTTAGTTTGAGGAGTTTTCCTAGGAGGTGATGGTGGTGGTGAATTATGTGGAGGAAAAGAAGAATGGGATGATTACGAGGAAGAATATTGGGATTGTGATGAATCAGAAGAAGATTGGTATGGAGATGTAGATGTCATAAGAGTATTATGTTGAACTTTAGTTCTCAAGAAATATGTTCATGTTTTTCTTCATCTTCATCAAATTCAATGACGAATGGCTCTTCAATCTTATTTCTCTTTTCTGTAGCTTCTCTGGTTTCTCCTTTACCCTTTTTTTTTTCAATCGCGACACTAAAGGATTATCCAATTTTCCTACTTTGTTCTTGAGTCTTGAGAAATGGCTCAAGGATTGGATATGGTGCCTCCAACATATATTTGACCCAACAATCATGTTTATAGCCCAATTTTCAATGGATGAATCTTTTGGATTTGTCCAATCAATTATATTCAATGGTTTCTTGAAGATTCCTTCAAAATTATATGTAGGATGCAATACCTTTCCACTTCTTCTAATTCATTAGGTACCTTACCAAACTATCCTACCCTCATTATGTCCAAGGAAAATCTACATTAGTCCTTAATTCTAACCTCATGTTCATCTAAACAGTTGTCCCACTAGTCTTCTAGAGAAAGATCATGCTTTTAGTATGCTCCTATGACTAGACCAATCTTCCCCATAGGATCAAACTTGGCTCTCATATCTCCAAACAATTCCATTTTTAAAGAACCCATTTCAGTCTTTGTAGTTTTGGTCATTTGCATGTTGTCACAAGAATATACTCCAACTTTAATAGGAAAAACATATCTTGATTTATGCTTATTTACAATCAACTTATGGAATTCTGCAATTTGTGTATAGAGTTATAACCAGATTATTTTCTCAATTGGGTGCCTAGGTAGTTTATAAGGTGATTTGTGGAAACCAACTACCCTAATGTAAGTGATTTTTTTGAATTGTATGTACTGATTCCCCCAATTCTTCAACTCAGAAGTTGCTTCTACTAATAACATTTTAGAAAAATCATTTTCTATGCCCTGAATTATTACAAAAATGAAGGCATGATTAAGTAGGCAATAACACTTCTTGCTTTCTTTCAACTCCAGTTGGGGATAATGATGGTACATTTTAGTTTCTCTCATTTGTAATGAGCCCACTCTCCTTAATCCTAGAAAATGAGCCTATTAATCCAATAGATACACCAAGTATGATGTCATGTAGAACTTGGTGGTTTACAATAGTTCACTTAACTATCCATGTAGATTATCACTAATTATTATCTCCGAGTAAATTATTTTCCAATCTACTATCTTCAAGATATCATAGCACATCCAATGATAAATGTTTTTGCCATATGGATATACATGTATAATTCTTAATATCATGATGAGATCTTTGGCATCCCCTTTGAATTCACTTATGTGTTGTACATTGGCCATATTTTGTGCAATCTTCCTAGCGACAAGGAGGATATTGTTTTTTTTGAGGTCTTTGGCCTACCTATTGCTTCTATCATAATATTGCAAAGATTATCAATGTTGACTTCATCATAATTAGCATAAGTTGGGAAGCCAAATAATCTTTCAATCATATCAAAACTAATATCTAAACCCATTTCCCTTGATGGGAAAAATATATTTATTCAATTCTTTTTATAATTTTGGGCACATGTTATTACATGCTTTGATGATTGTACTAACACTTGGAAATAATTTTCTTCCACCAATCCTAAAGTTGCCAAGTCTTGGACTAGGTTTGTTCTACCATCTTCTCTATGTACTCTTTGTAATAATTATTCAATGTTCACATGTTTGAGGTCTATAGCTCCAATCTCATTGTATGGAGATAACATTTAGCAAGGAAGGTGATAGCCTTTGAAATCATACTTCATCTTTCCTTGGTCACCTTACATACTTCCTACAAAATTGAAACACTGTTGGTTGATAGATTTATCTTTTTAAAGATTAATTTAGTATGACTCCATATTTCTCAAAATAAATATGAATCAACAACAAACAATTGGAGATATCGCCATTTCATTGGTGATATTCCTTTGAATTTTGATTGAGGTACAACTCCCTCGTAAGATATAATTTTTTGGATTTTTTTTTAAATTTAAGAATTGGGTATACTTTTAATGAGAAAGTATTAAAGGAAAACTAGCACTTGTTCATAGAAATGGCACAAGCATGATCAAAACAAACTTTTGAAATATCAACTCTAATGTGCAGGTGGTAAACTTAAAAGATGACTGTTACTAATACTGCAACTCGAGTACTTAGATAATAATAACAAATAAACAAATAATTTGAATTACAACTTCACTGATTTCTAAAGAAATTAATATAGCACCATCAAACATAGCATCCATAAAGAGAAGTAGTATTCTAGCATCTATCAAATCTCAAAGACTCATTCATAAAAACCAAGTATCACATTCACATTCATATGCTCAAAGACAATGAAATTCTTATGAAATTAGCAAAATTGTAAGAACAATCCTCTCTTCGATCGATTCTCACTCTTGCATAAAAGTGTAATGGGGAGCAAAATTTTGGACCTTCCCAATGTCTTCTTAATGCATATCTATAGATCCTCGTTCTTGAATCTTTTCAGTTATTATAATTGTCATTCTTTCAAGTGGAGTTTCATAAATCATTACCCAAGTCTTTCTTAGTCAAGCCTTATGAGAATTTATGACTATTTTAAAAATGTCATAGTTACATCACTCATATAAATTTGATTTTGATGGGCTAATACATCATCACTCCTTGTATGAAAGCCTCATGGCTTTTAGTACATGTGAAAAAACTGTAACTTCCAAAAATTTCATTTAATTACATCCATTGGTGATCATGTGTGTGTGAGAATATTTAATTAATAGGTTTCACCTTAACACTAAAGCTTATTCAACCAAAAATACAATAATCCCATCACATCATCTGTTGTGTTCATTTAATCCAAGGCATTTGACAACTTCCTTGCATCATTAGTCGCTACTAAAGAGATCTTCTCATGGCTTGGATTGTAGATATGACAACTATCCCTTTTTTCTATAAATCCAAAATAATTTCCTTCATTCTTCACATCCCAACTTCATTTTCAACATGTTGAGCACTTCCAGTGACACAACTTCCAAAGGTGATTTCTTAGTTATTGAAGGAGTAGAATGCAATTATGTGAAGCAGTTGGTGGTAGACCAACTTAAGGAGGTATTCCTTATAAGGAGTGATGTGGAGGAAGGATTCATAAGGAAGATGTTAGGGTTGAATTTCCTCATGTATGTCCAGGTTGATAATGATTTTTATGTATAACATTATATCCAAACTTCCAAAAAGATAGGATGGGGCACCAAAGTCGTAGAGAGACTAGTGAGGCCATCTTACATAGCTAGCATGGAAGCCGCCTTGGGATGCCTCAGTGAGTAATTGCAATAAGGCCTAGTGGGGGATGTTATCTGTATTGCCATAGCTCTCCAGAATGAGCAAGTTAAACAAGTTGTCACTCTCTTGTGTGCTAAACTAGAGAGGAATGTAATGGAGACTTTAGCCCACTATGTTGGATTTAATGAAAAATTCAACATAGATAGAGAGAATTCAAGAATTTGTGGAAAGTATTTGCATCTTGATGTTCACTCTCTATGTGTAAAGTAAAATCCACCTTTTTGATATAATATAATATGTATACATTTATTTTTATGCTTTAATTGCTCTACATAATGTGATGAATTTGATGTTCTTTACTTTTTCTTCATGTGCTTCATCATTTCCATTTCAGTAATGCGGTGAATTTAAACGACTTTTGGTTCTATTTAAATTTCATTCTATAATGTATTGTTTTCACTTTTGACACTATTATATTTCTCTAAATAGAACCTTGAACACAAGATGATGGTTTCAAGAGTAGTGTAAGGAACTAATGTTGGGCCATGGTGAGGTTTTTGGAACCTTGTCAAAATCTGACACAGTTAGAAAAACCTTCTTTTTTTCCACTTCACAATATTCCTTTAAGGTACAATCTAAAACACTTGGATGCTTTCTGAAAAGAGGCTTTGAAAATAATAAAACATTGAATCTTTTAAAAAATATTTTGTTGTCAAAGATAGAATAGGTTTTTGAAACCCTATCAAGAACCAAAAAAGGTTTTGAAACCTCACAAAAGTTCCAAAATAGTGTTAGCCTCACTTATCTTTTTCTTCTTTTAGTTGGTGCTTGCCAAGGTTGTGGAAATTGTTTCAGACTTAGATGCTACTTTTAGAACTTTACAAAGAGCCAATTCAATGACCAAATTTAGGTTTAACTTTAGAAATTCGTGCAAAAATAAGGTTACAACAACCAAAGTGATTTCCAACATAGTTTCAAAAACTACAAGAAGGGGTGATATATTTAACTTAGGTAAAATTTTCATGGGTGGGTGCAGTTTTGAGGGAAAGATAAAAACCATGATAACAATTGGCTCTAATTGGGGATGAGAATTGTAAAGGATGAAGCAAGGGACCTAGAATCATAGTAGTAGACTAGTTCTTTTAAATCCATTGGGAAACAAAGTCAAAAACTTTAGAGAGGAGGATCTAGAGAAAGCTAAAAAAGGACAAGGAAAAAAACACCTAAACTAATAGCACAACAAAATTTGAAAATATATACAAGGCAGGGAAACCCTACCTCCAAGGGTGCTCAAGGTTATTCATGAAAAACCATTGAAATACTGTTAAAATTATGGCCCCATATGAAAAGAAATGAATTTCCATGTAATACTTGTAGATTAAGGAATAACATGTAGCTCCAAAGAAGACTCGCCTGGTAAGAGGAACCTCTACATATAGATTCATCACCAAACAACCACCTTCCATCATATACTTCTATGATTTCTTGTATATAACCTTTCACATTACCAACCACCTCTCCATGTGTTACTTCAAAGGACATAACATATTGAATTATTTCCTCACTAATTGGAATATAGTGCTAATGCACTAGAGACAAATATCGATCTAAATTAATTTACGCCAGCGGTAATTAAAGACCATGACCATCACTGTTTTCCCCAACTGCAAACTTAGCACCGACTATTATATCATTCCTTATTACGGGAAACTTTGGATCTTCAAATGCATGAACTCCCTCTATAAAATGTAATAGAAATGAAGCTATTTCTCCCAACCCTTGATTTAGAATACGAGAAGAAGCATTGACAATGTAAACAATTTCCAGGTATTGATCCACATTCATGTTATTGTCACTCCATAGTTCAATTTTCCTTTCAAGTTCATTATTATGATCCCTATTTTTGAGACCAAATCCATCAAGTACCATATCATTATGAGAAGTAGAGGTAAGTGCATTCAGGTCATCCAATTCAAAATCATAGCATTCAAACAAAGGATTGTCTTCGACTTCAAATATTCCAAGAGGACTATCTAGCAAGAATAATGCATTGAAGCTACTCGACCACTTTACATGACCTTAATTTAGAAAAAAAAAATTCCCATGAGCTATTGATTTTATTATAATGCTTCTTGTTGATCCATCAATGTTTTCAAAAGTAAATATTTTAAGATCTAGGGTTGTTGTGGACATCTGGACTATATGAGTGAACATTTTTTTATTAGTTCTATCTATTGAGTCAAGAGATGCCAATATGTCTTTATATGTCATGGGAAAGAATATTCTTCTTCATCACTTGAACTATTTGAAAAATCTCCCTCCTCTTCATAATATTTTATAGGAATTTCATCATCTTTTTCAATGTTAGGCCCAGTTGAATTATTTTCTTGATAGAAGAGGGTAAGATTGGGAAATTCATCTATACATTGTTGATATTCTATTTTCCTTGATTTCCCATGATAGTCTTTTGAAAGAAATTTCTCATTGAAAATGTCCTAATTTGAGTTTTGGATAAAATATCTAGATATAAACAAATCCTCCTCTATTTTCATGGCTTCTTATTTTACAACCTCAAAATCACATACCTTATTTAACTTTAGGTGGAGCTAGACTTTTGGATTCCCTACTACAATTAAAATTGTTAACAAATTTGATTTGATTGGGCCTATTAGCATGAGGAATCCACTTCAGAAATTGATTAAGATGATCAATGAAGTCTCTCATATCTTTGTTCTCTTTCTTTTGGATTCTAAAAAAGTAAGATAATAAAGTACTTGTATTGATAGCTAGTTTGAATCTTGTGAGGAAATTATCCCTCAATACATCCCAATTTGTGATGCATTCATCTTAAAAATATTGGAATCAGGATGTTTCTTTCTCAACAAGAGATTCAAAAAATAAATGCACAAACACATCTTCCTCAAAAACACCTATAACCCCGCATGTGATGGTAAATGCTTGAATGTGATTTTATGGATCATGTGCATCTTCTCTAGTTAACCTTGGGAAATGCTTTCTTGATTTAGTGAGTAGAGCTATGTATTGTGGTAAAGCCAGAGGTTCGAAGTGAGTTCCCATTGGCTAAGATGTAAATACAACCATCATGCAAACTAGAATTCTCTTACAAAGTCCCCAACTCCCCTCCAAAGGAAGTAACCTCTTTCATTTGGTGTCTTCTCTTCATCTTCAATATTCTTTATGGACTAATTTCTAGGTGGTGTATTTTGATTTTTTCTTGTGGGATAAATTGTGTCTTCTTAAGGGGTTGGGAGGTTTGGGAATTAGATTGATAATACTATTTAATATAGTTTTTGTAACAAAAATTGGGAAAATAACTCTAAAGGAGGAGAACTAAGAAAAAAGGGTACTCTCCTTTATTTTGTTTTACACCTTTTTTCTTATATCTAGATACTATAATTACTTGGTCAAGGGGAGAAAGATCCTATGGAAGGGAATAAATGGAGTATGGGTTTTGGTGAGAAGGTTTTTTCTATGAATATTATTGGTTTCTTGACCATCACTTTACCTCCCTTGCACTCACTTTGTGAGATCCTTTAAAGTATCCCTATGGATTTTCTTATGAATTATATGGATAGAAGAGGCATGATAAAGGATTGGAAATGCTTGGTTCCTAATCCATACAATGAGAAGGTCTTGCAATATGTTAACTAGATTTATGATATTTTGAAGGGATTCTATATGTGACAATTCAAGAAATAAGATAATCTTGTGTGGGAAAATACTCTAGAGGGATCTTATTGTTGCAAGTATGAGTAGTTGGTGTTGTCATTGATGTCAACAAGCTTGTGGTGTCATTAATGTCAATTGTATGAATAGAAGATTGTTGCAAGAATATGTGTGGTTGTTGGTGCTAACTATGTTGTTACATTGATGATGCTTTGATTAGTTGCATTATGTTGTCATTAGTAAGCTACTAGTTTCAACCTCTAGTGTTTCTTTGATAATATTTTGTATATGGTTGAGTTGCTATGTTGTAGAAGGACTAAAGATGATGAGGATGCGTTTTTGGTGCTTGGTTTCCAATTTCTTTTGAGAAAATTTGGTAGTGTTATTATGGGTTGTAGAGTTATGTTTTAGTGTTGCTACGCATTTATTCTATTTTGAATATCTACTTGTAAGGTTTAGATATGTTGGTTATCTAGGTGTTCAGAGGTGTTATATCCAAAATTTGGTGTGTTGGATCGTTGTGCAGAAGAAGTTGTGTTAACTAGTATGTTAACTATGTATTGTAGAGATGACTAGGAGAAATGTTTGTGCTCCACATTTCTCCATAGTTTGGTTTCAAGTCTTATAGATCTAAAGGTGTGTTGATAGTGTTGGTATCTTTCTTCATTTGAATTTGTTCAAGGTCTGGTGCTTTAGACTTCAGTTTCTTAAGTTACAACAAACCAAAAACCATAATTATCACTCTTATCCATAGAGTGAACCATTTCATTAATAATAACATTGATAGAATCTAAGTTTAAAAAATAGAAGGAAGAACCATTTGAATCCTTAGAGTAATAATCTTAGTAATTGTTTTATATAGGTTTTACATAAAATTACTAGTCTAAATTCCTTTTACCCAAATTTATTTGGAGCAAGCACAAGAAAGGTATTATTAATCTCCCTAAATAAATTATTAATTAAAGCAATCGAGACTAAGAGGTTTACATACCTCAAATGAGAAAACAACATACTTAACCTTGTCCAATGTGATAGGGGCAATACAAACTTTCTTATCTCCCTAAATCAAGATAGGGGAATAACCTTAAAATTTTCCAAATTTAAATTTAGATAGTAGGCACTATATTCCTTAAAAAAATGTTTGAAGAAAAAAATTACATCACGAGAGGAAGAGCATCCATTAGGGAGATAAGTATCCTTATTTTTATTGGGTTTCTTATATCTAAGAGTATTAATGTGAAACATGATATTTATCAAAAATCCATAAAACTCTTAATTTTTTCCTCCAAAATTTATCTTCCTTAGTAACTAAAGAGTAATAGTTTCTAAGAAGAGCCTTCTCTTTATGGAAATTTCTCCTAATTTATACTATTATTTTGTATTTTCCTCTCAAGTTTTTCTAACTCTTATTTAATAGGCCTTATTCTATTTCTTAATATTTATCTTAACATTCTTAAGCTTTTTTACCACCTTATACATTATTTTCCTTTTTATATCTATCCCCCACTACTCCTTAAGATTCTTTTCAAGGTTTGGGTAAAGTAGCCACATATTTCAAATCTAAAAGGACATCACTTATTATTATCATTTTGAAGGTTCAATGTGATAGAATTGTGATTATAATTGATCCTAGATAAAGAGGATAAATGAAAAGATAAATTAAGAATCACATATAAAGAAACTAGGGATCTTTCTAATGTAATTCCAATAAATTTACTGGATAGCCTTCTATTTAACCAAGCATAACCGAATCCTCTTAGTTTTACTTCTATCAAATTATAGTTATAAGATAAGTTACCAAAGTACTCAATATTATCAATAAGATCCATTATACCCAACATCTTATTCATAGTTTCAAGAGGCGATATTGGAGTCACCATTTTGTCATGCCCCAAAATTTCACTAGAAAAACCTAATAATTTTTTTTTTTAAAGATAATAATTAAGCTAGTTAACACTCTAAAGGTTTGAGACATAATGCTAATATGAGCATGAGTTGTAAACCTATGAGAAGATGCTTCTGCAATGACCAAATTTGATGAAAGGACAATACTCATGACTAAACTTTTGTTTTTAAACAATGAAATAAATAAACTATAAATAACTCTATCATGCTCCCAAGAGAACATACTATACGCATCAGACAAATTTCCTACTTTTGATTCAAATATAGTCATCACATAAAATATGTATTATTTTTATATAAATTATACATAATAAATTTTAATTTCTTATTTCCAAAATAATAATCATAAAAATATTTATTTATTTAAATGTCATATATAACCCACATATATAATAAATAATCTCACCTTATTACCATAACACAATTACTTATATACATTTATACATGTTTAAGTTTATACCATATTCAATTTTCACTTTAACTTTCTAACTATTTATTGAAAACCATTATTCGTGCTACTTATTTTATTCTATTTTATTTTCCTTTTTCTTTTAAAAAAACTCATGAATAGAACCTCTATTTAATAAACCAAGTTACTTTAAAAGGCCCCAACCTTCTATTTATTTATCTTCAATTCTTTTATCAATACTGATATCAATTTAACTTTAAAACTCAAACACTAATATTATCTAGAGTGAATGTGGGGGTGAGTAAATGGATTCCCTATGCAGCACTTTCTTAGTAAAATAGTGTTTTTTAAAATGATGAAGATATTTATAAACCCACCAATGCAACGTAGAAACCCACTCAACATTTGATATTGATGAGCCAAGAATTAGGGTATGAAGTGACATTATAATCTAAAATAAATTAATATTTTTTTAAACATAGTGTTTTCTTAATATTGTTCACAATATTAATGAAGAATTTTATTTTATTTATTTATTTCTTTATATCTTTTTATATTTATGCCCCAAACAATATTGCTAACAGATATATTTCAATCTGAAATGGAATGCCACTAATATTCGTGAGTGCAATTATTGATATTACTTTTCATATCTGCAATATTATTAGTTACATTTAATAACATTCTATTTTTTTTACTGAAATTGTTAAGACCATATTTGCTCCTTTCTTTTAATTACTAATATAAGATGTTTTACATGAAACACCCCATTTCTATGCTTACGACATTTAAAAAGTTACATCTGTAAATTCTCTATCTTTACTAAAGTAGTAAATTCCTCCTCAAGGATATTTATACTTTTGAATAATTGTTTATGAAATTACCTTCTTGTTATATAAAATGATTAATATTATTATTATTATTTACTTTCAAGATAATATTATTTCTATCATCGTGCATTAATGACAATATCAATAAAGACCAAAATTTACGATAGTAAAAATATTATTATTTAAACTAAATTACTAACAATAATATTATTAAATCTATTATCAAATTTACCATTAATTTCCACCTAATATTTCATAAATACTATTAAACCTACAAATCACTCATAATATTATTACTTGTAGTAGTATTAATATTAATAATAATATTGATATAATAATACTATAACTCCCTTTTTAACCAATATTAATATTATTAAAAAATAAAAATTATTTTTAACATTCATATCAATACAATTATGATAGTTATAGTACAGTTGATAATGTACATTATATTAGCAAATTTATTATTATTTACTAACATGGTAATTAAATATTTTCATTCTAACTAAACATTATTATTTATAAATCAAAATTACTGACTTAGTTTTTACTAGCGGAAATCAACCCGCCCATGAAAAGGGCACTGGTTAAAAAAAGTAGAGACTACTCTCATTTATTTAAGTTACTGGTAATTTCTATTGACCGGTGAGGGAATTGGTAGGTAAATCGATTTGATATTATCAGTAAAACCATCTTAATGTAAGAGTTCCTCGCTAGGTTGGTTGGTCAAGATTGCATTAAATTTTGTGTGTGCTTTACTTCCTCTGTATTGGCTATTGAAAGAACACAGCATGGTGTCCACATATGACGTTCCTTGCAATTAGGTCACCAGTAGTAATAGTTTTCGTACAAAGAGAGGCACCTGACAATAACAATCTGACCCTTTGATTTCTTATGATAATAGAGCTACGCAAACAATAAATTCCTTATCAAGGTAGTGTGTGAAGTGAAAATCCTTAATAGAAAATGCAAAACAAAAGAATGCAATGAAAAGGAAACACAACAATACCTCAAAGATTAGGCCTAGTTGAAACTAAACAAACAACAATGAACAACAAGAATGATTATACATTTTCTTGTTTAGCTTGTTGGAGTGGTTGGCCCTTAAAGATGCTCTTGATGTTTGCTCCTTGATGGAAAACTTGCAATAATGGAAGCGGGTGAATGATGGAAGATGGTAAGTGGGAATGCAAAATGGCTTTGAATTTTTGAGTGCAATAATAGCTTGAATGCAATAATATCCAAATTCTAGCCTCTAACTTGAGGCCAAGGATCTTCACTTAAAAAAAAATGAACGGCTGAGATTGATCCACCATGGACAAGATGAAGAGCTATGGTGAATTGAGGATTCACAAACCCTCACATCTTTCCATGTGGAGAGTGAGATGGAAAAATGACAAGGTGACGTGGAAAAGGCCATGTGTTCGCAAGGTACTTGCAAGTACCTTGGAATTGGAGAGGACCTTCTCAAAGAGGAATTCTTTGTCCCCAAGTGGGGCTGAAAGTGACAAGTGAGGACTTTTAGAAAGTCCACTCTTGTCACCATGGGGATTGAAGAGGACATTGGAGAAATAAAAGTGAATTTTAAATTCACAAGCTTGGAAGAAACCCATGGATAAGACAAGGTCCTCCAAAAGGAGGTCCTTGTCCCATGTACTTGATGTGACCTTTGAGAGGTCATGGGGAAGACAAATGTATGGAGGAAATAAGTGTGATTTTTAATTCGCATGAGGAAGAGGTCAAACCAAATAAGGTAAGTACTATGAAGGGTTGACTTAAGGACATGCAATAAAAGGTAAGTGATTAGGATTAAAATTGTGCAAATAGGTGATTAGGTAAATTAATGAGGATTAGAGGCAAGTGGCTAAATATCTAGGATGTGACATTAATCCCGATTAAGGATGCGCACATCCTAATGAAATTAATTAGATTAATCTAGATTAATGGAAAGGTTATGGAGGATGGGACAAGGAAAGAGAAAAAATGAATTTAAAATTGAAGAAGATAATTGACTAAATTAAATAAATTGATTGATTTATTTAATTTAGAGAAGATATGTTAAAGGATAAAGTATTTAATTAAATACTTTTAGGAACCTTAAAAAATGGGATAATATTAATTAAATATGTCATCTAATTAATATAAACGAATTAGACAAGTAAATGATAGAATTTTGAGCATATGGAAGTGGTCAAATTTGAATGTCTACATGTAGCACTAGATTTTTATTGACAAGAAAATTGGTTTGGTCATTCTTGCATGAAGAGAGATGATAATCAATCACCTTGCCAATACTATTCATACTTGAGAGGACAAGGCTATTTTTTTAATAAGCTCTACACACACATTCATTATCTTGGAAATTAGAGACGAAGTTTATGCGAGCACGAAATACTAAGAAAAGAAGAATTAAATCCTTAAGCCAGTAGTTTAAATCAGACATCCTTACAAAATCTAAAAATTGTACTAATTACTTGAAGGGGTGCGTAGAAGGCGTGAGAAAGGTTAGTTACTTTGGTCTACATTAGGATCTTGGCCGTAATTTCCATTTTGGATAAACATACTCTAAAACCCTATTGCAGCCTTATTTTCAAGTTGTAGTTCGCCAAATTGGAGAGGTAAGAGGTCAATACCAGCGAAGAAGCATGTGGAGGAGCAAAACCCAACAAAAGTGAGGGGAAAGCATCACATTTGTTGAAAAGAAGCCAAAAATAAATGACAGAAAAGGGAATGATGAGCGGCTGGAATTCACTTGATTTAATTGCATTGACACATACGCCAGATAGCAGTCAATGCACTTCTACTAGCCACCCTGTTCATAGGAGGAATGCACAATGGAGGGCTGGCGGTAGCCAGTCATCTCCTTTCTCAAAGATATTCATGTATTCATTTTTATTTTTATTTTGTTTTCCTTAAATGTTTTTAATTATTTTCTTTTTTGTTATCGTCTACATTTGTGATAAGGTCTCTATTGCTTAAGTACATGTAATGCATATGTCCTCTACAGGAGGAAACTATATGAAAAATTCTCGCTCAATTAGGTTTATGACACCATATAGTAGTCACTGTATACCATTAGCAAACTACCGCGCAATAAAAGGATCTTCTTTGATGACCACCGTTCATCACCATCTTCATTGCTTGTTACATTGTTCTCGCTTTCAAGCCAATATTTTCTTAAGCTCAGCTTGATTACCATTCTTACTATTGTTGACCCATGATCATAATAAATTTTAAGAGTGCATTTGGAGGAATATGATTTGAGATATTTTCCTTACATATTTAATATCTTAGTGCATTTACTATTGTTGTGCGAACCTGTGATGCAATGGTGGCATATTCCATCTTCGTGAAGAGAGAGATGTTTTGCAGTATGAACCCATAAAAATCTCGTATTGATGACTGGAACATATTATTGAAAGAGGTTTTGTACTTGCATGTTGACGATGTTGAGGTGTTTCTATTATAGTGAATAGCAATCTAATTAATATTATATATTAAAAAATTTCTTTCTCTTTTTTTTTCCTCTTTTTTTAACACTCATCCAAGGTACTTATGGTATACATGCCTCAATATATATGTATTTATTTCTTTTTCTTTATATATATAAATATATTTAGTTTGCAATATAAAGATGAGTATACCAGTTTTCTGAAACCTCCATTATTAACATATATTGTTTTAATTGAGTAAAATAAAATAATCTCTATTTATAATCTAGTGTGGATGCCACTTAACTATTAATTAGATAATTATGTCTTGATATTTGTAACTATGCTAGTGTTAATTTCTCAAATAGATGTAACTTGTCATGCCCATAATTTTGAGCCAGAAAACCCTACATTTTTTTATCAATCCAAACTACCACCACTTATAAAACATGTTGTAAGTCGAACACCTGTAATAAGTTACCTCTTAATCAAACACCAACCCTAATACTATTTAAGAATTTGATTAATTATTTCCCCAATCTAGGACTTTACCCTTAAACAACAACATTGGGAGACCCAAGTAATTTTAAATAGATGTGTTAGCCCACATTTTAATATGGCTCTAGCACGACCACAATTATACATAAACCATCATAGATTTGCAACCTGATATATTTGTGTAGAATTATACTTCTATAGTCTAGCATGATTTTAAAACGTCACTTAATACCACTTGAGTAAACCGTAGTGTGACTGTTTTCACTAGGATATATCAACTTTCTTGAATAAGATTTCATTTGATCATTAATCAATAATAAGGTCTCTTCTAAATATTATTATTAGTTAACCTTATAGTTTGAGAAATTATGAAGGTATTGTTACTATTAATGTCATTGTTGCTTTCCAATAATGGTTGGTAGGACTATCACCTACTTTCATTAACTTTATCATTATTGCCATGACTTCTTAGTACTATTATTTCCTAGTATCGACCCTATTTATAACTTCAGCTTGAATCAAGATCTCATTAATAATATTATACCCCTATAATGGTAATGATATTAGTATACTTTTATTTACACTTTTATATACAACTAGTGTTATTCCTCATTATTAGTATTTATCATAGATCTCAACATGAGCAAGTACTTTAACATCAATACACTCATTAATGTATTTATTAATATCTAATTAAGATAGATATTTATTTATAAATATATATATATATCTTAAAGATCTACATTATTATTTCCCTTGATGTTCCATCACTTCTTTACCAAGACTTTCATTTCACTTAATAATAATGTTATCTTTAACTGTTAATATTAATAATTTGTTCCCTTATCACCTCCTAATATTATTCCCAACCGTTATGATTAATAATTAACAATTATTGTTGCTCCTAGTATGAATATCACATTTATAATGTTATTTTTATGGGGTTCCTACTTGGACCCTCATAATGACATTATCGTTAACTAGTAAATAATACTCATATTATATCCTAAATTAGCCTCCATATAATACTATGACCTCGATATTAGTCGAATGATATATTATTACTATTAGAAATTTAAAGTTTGCATAGTTTATTTTTGTGTTTCTTGGTCTCTTAAACCGTTTGATCTTGTAGACGTTAGTAAAATCTCATTCATTCATTCACTGATGCCATTAAGATCGTGTATCAAACACTATCAACCCCTCTTCTGATAGTAGGGAAGAACTCCACGCTAGGCTACAGATCTTCTGAGAAAGCATTAAAAAACAAAGGATGATCGCCCATCCCCATTATGAAGTTTGGTGAGATCGGACGATAGCATTGATTATTGGTGAGAGCTTTCTTACACGCCTACCTCAGGAATGGAGCTCGGCGTCCATCAAATCATAAAGGAATTTTGTTTTTTAATATTGGCAGATGTTGTAGATGCGGTTTCGCTAATAATTACGTATGCAAAATGTGAGGCACAGACCAGGCACGTGATCTGTTTGACAAAATGCCTCAAAAGAATTGCGATCTCATGGAATAAACGATTACAGGATAAACACAAGGATGGGTTTGTTCAAAGGCTTTATAAACTTCCAAGCAAATGTGTTTAAGAGGTGTAAGCTAAATTTTATAACCTTGCCAGTGACAAACATCAATTGAAGCATAAAGGCTCCAGGAAAATTGCTAGAAGTTACACTGCCTTGGTTCACATGTATGCAAAAGTACCAAAGCATAGACAAGGCGTGTGAGATGTTCGGAAAAAAAAGGACTCAAGGGGCGTAGTTTCCTTAAATGCAATGATTGCGGGTTATGCACAAAAAGAAAGTCTCAAGAAGGTGTAAACTTGAATAAGAAATTCCTCACGTAAAGGCTCCAGGTTTTCTAATTTTACAAAAATATTGTACTAAATATGAAGTTACACTGCCTTAGGTTCATCTATGAATATCAGAAAACAAAGTAGTATTTCCAAAGAAACATAGACAAGCAAAGCAAGTAGTGATTGATGTTCGGAATAACCAAAAGGTCAACTCAAGAGGGTACGTATGTTTCTCTTAAATGCAATGATATACTTTGCGAGGCTCTCTTTATGCATTCTCAAAATAGCAAGATTAGACTTAACATTTCTCCCTATATCATACTGATTTCAGAAAGTGAAGTCACCCAAAAACTCCATTTGTTCCCAAGGACTTATAAATAATCATACCAAGTTGAACACTTATCTTATTGCAGATAATATTGGGATTACTATTAACTCATGTGCCCATGAAATAAGCAAGATCTATTGCAATTAATATTGAGAAAACTTAATCTTTCATGCAGGTAAAGTGAATCTTGCTCCTTTCCAATTTCTATCAATTACAATGAAACAACAACTTATCATATTACAACCAAACTAAAAGGAATGCAATGAAGAACACACAACTGTTCAAGGCTTGCTCTCCACCCTACCGTAATGGTGTCATGGAGCCTCGTGGGCTCTAGCCATACCCCCGTGCAAGAAAATCACTTTACTCCAAGATGATGAAAAGATCCTTTTCAAATTTTTACAAGGAAATAAGAATGGAATAGCACCAAATCTCATATAATTTAATTTATCTACTCTCTGGTGCAACCATGATCCATGCAAAATACTACTTTCTTACCACAAATAAGAAAAAGAGCAAAATAAAGTATGGGAGAACTTATCTCTTTTCTTAGGTGTGAGAATTCAACACTTTTCTTCCGCCTTCCTCTGCAAGCCAAGCCATCTTGATCACCATCTCTATAATCTCCATTAAGTTCTCCAAAAGGAGAAGTGGGTAACAACCCACTTCTTCTTTCTCTTCAAATATATAGAATTTTCAAAAATTACAACTCTTGGATGGGAAGGTGTGGTGTGTACCTCCCTCCATCAATGAAGGTCCTCTCCCCATTAATGAGAACATGCATTTGGACAACCACTCAATCTTTCCACCCCATTCTCTTCTCAAACTTCGCCACTCTTCATTATGAGAGATTTTCAAGGGTCAAATCATGTTGTAGGGGCACTATTTTATGTCCACTTGACCACTACCACTATGGTATAAACCCTAGGGGCTTTATTTATGCATCCCAACCCAAGAAATTGACCAACAACCCTCCTTAAAGACCCACTTAAGGTTCCATCCTAGTTTCACACTTGGATAAAAGGGTTTCTAAACCTTAACCCCAACTTACATCTCACATGACACACAACTATATACCCCTTTCAACCCAAAGGGATAAAAAAAATAACTCTATTTCCTTCTAAGTTCCAAAATAAGGAAATCAAATACATAACCACCAGAGGATGTCTTTCAATTTGTTCTCACTGGTTTTCCATTCTCATATTGGCACCCTTTCTCACTTGCACATTACCAATGAAATCATAAGTAACAATCGTATATCACATTAATTTGGTAGCTGAAATAAGATTTAATTGTACAATAATTTCTTCAAAGTTCCAATTCATATTAATTGTTTACAAGTGCCTAGTACCTTCGTGGTAATGATAACAAAACATGTAAAAATGAATTACAAGCACATTGTCGCAAAATCACACTATGGATTTTCTGAAATATATCTAAGCATCTATTTAGGAGAAATATATAACAAAATTAAGATTGTATTATTACATGTGAAGTGGGGTCTTACATCCCCCTCCCCTTAGCTTAGACTTTCTCCTGGAAGTCGTTAAGGTTAGGAAATTAATCTCAATATAGCAATGCACATAAATCTATTAGAAGATTAATTACATTACTTTCTTGATGAAGAATCCATAGCATTCAATCATTAATCACATATTAAATAAATCCCTTTCACAAATCAAACATCTAACCGTAGAACATTTATCTAATATAGTCACAATATAACAAATGTTAGTAGTCATCCATGTAGTTAAGACTCTTGATATCATTAATATGTCCAACACATTAACATCCTTAAATATCCTTCAAGGTTTTCTTTTGCATCATAAACATCACTCATGATGTTAGAAAATATTTTTCGTTCTAACACCAATTCATTTCTTGAGAATATTAGCCTCAATTTTTATCTGTCACTTTCTTTCTCACATAACAATCAAGTATTTCCACATGTCATTTATTTTAATAATTTACCCATACATCACATCAATTACACATAATTCACATCACAAGGCTCAATGGGGTTTACGAGGATGGAGATTCTTGGATACCATAGCCATTAGGAAAGATGGTCTCAAGGCTCCTCTAAGGACCCTACCATACATCTCCTAGGTACCTTCCCTTGTTTGTATAAGGGGTTTAGCCTCCAAGAGGAAGGTACAAAAAGAATAATCATAGAACTAGGGGAAGAATGGATTAATGACCATCCCATACTGGTCCCATTTGCAACCCCTTTCAATTAATTCATAATTCCCCAGTGCATCTACACCCCTATATGACCTATCAGGGAAACCCTGGGATATGGTAGTTTTACAAATTTAAAATTACACCACACTTGCCAACAATTAGAAAAACAATAAGAAGCCTCAAATTGAGTAATATAAAATCATAAACCAACATTTCAATGAATAGAGAATTATAAATTCAAGAGGAAAACTAAATAAAGATTAGTTGCAGTTGCATTTCAACATTCCAATCTTAATTCAAAACAAAAATTAAATATGTCCTTGAGGCAATGGACTACGAAAAATTTCAAATGGCTTAATAGCCCAATAAAAGAAATGTAAAATTTAGCACTGCTGGCATAAAATAAAATAAAACAACAATTAAGAAATTTCCAATAAAAACTTTCACATTACAAGCACCACATGACTTTGATAAAGCCACCTAAGGGGAGGAGGGGAATGATGGTTCTCTAACCACATAAGTATAATAGCACACAATAACTAGTGGTCTCTGACCCCATAAATATGATAGCACAAAATATCATGGTGGACTCTTCGACATAGTATCAATGCCCTGCATTGTTGAAGAATTTAAAATCTGTGATCAATATGGCCCAAGTAATTCCATCCTTTACCCATGGGTTATAAACTTCAAGGAGTAGGTTTGCACTATGAACCAACAAGTGTGGTTCTCATACGTGGGGGAGTAGGTTTGGAACATATCCAAGGGAAACCAAGGAGTTCCCACTCGGGGTTCTCTCACCCCTCAACCCCTATTTACACTAGCAATCATCTCAATCTCGTAGGGGAGCCATACACTAGGGGTAAACATTTAACATATAAACAAGACTTACACAAAGAATTATTTCACATCTCATTTAGTAGGCACACATCTACACATACCATGTTTACATTATTTCACAATTAACTGACTCACACAAAGGACCATCACAAAGGGTACACATAAGGGATCGTACTTGACATCCCTCACCCTTATCCCAAGTGAGATACCCTGTATCTTATACTTGGGGAACAATACATTTAATATTTTTTCACTTCACATGTCATAACACAATACACTTTATGATATTCCCCATATTATAGAACAAGGGAAATACATTTAAACACATTCTATTTTCTTTAGATAGTATTCACTTCTCGTCTCAATTTTGGAAACATCTACTAACTTTGTATAAGTACAAGAAACCACTAGAAGATGTGCACTGTAGCTTAACCATACATAGTTCACCACACTATTAACAGAAATTTTGATACACCCATACACACTTTATTTTCTTTACACAATGTTCACTTTGTTTATCTTTTTGTTAACTTCTATCCATTTGCATACTTACATAAAATAAATTGCCATATAATCACAATTGTAATCTAGGTAATACTCAATTTCCTTTCAATTAAAAATACATGGTACATCACGCTCCCCACCTTACTGGCATCACATTTATGATCAAAATTGTTTATATATATATCCATACCACTCTTCCTCTTTTATTCATTGTATTTGTTATGTTCATCGACACACCAATATGGTTAATTCCACTATATTTTTCACAACATGCTAAGGAAGATTTCTCATTTAATAGGGGAGGTAGTCAACCGTTTTCATTTAAAACATTGAAATATGAGAAGAGAAAACACACTCAATTCATAAAACAGATGATAACTTAGGGAAAGGTAATTCACAATTCATTAATATGTTTTATAATTCTTGTATTTTCCTGTCTAAAGTTGAACTATTTACTCATGTGTTGTAATCATCATTGTTACAATTACAATTCCATCTAACCTCATGAAAAATACATAACGAGTAGAAGTCTTGAAATTTCTATCTACTTTTAAGCTTTCTCCTTTCATTCGGGTGTAAATATTCTTACCTCTAAGAGGAGTATAGAATGCACAACATTAGTCAATTTTTTTTACAAGTCTACTTTAGTATCTCCTATATATATAGTTTAACTTTCCACATTGTGAATCATGCATAATTCATTACTTAATTTATAGATTCATACAATTAATTATTCAATCCTTATGGCATGCATACAACCTTCAAGGTCAACACCTATTTGAATACATTATTACTTCCTTTATGACAAGTTTCCTTACTTATTTTTGTACCAATAAGTCTTAATTCTTAGATATGTACAAGGGAGTAGTTATAGTTTGTGCCCTAAGTAACGTTGTAACTCTAAATGCATATTTGACAAGGTCTTTTCACCAAGGTTTCAGATTCAATTACTAGAAGTAAGTTATTTTCACATTACCTAAGTCAATTTCTGCCAATCTCGACTTAATTGTAACTTTCTACACATTCTCACATTTGACATGAATCTTATAAATCATGTTGTTTCGTTAACTATTTAATCTTTAAATAACAATGCACAAAGGTTTGTTAGTTTTTATAGTTCTATTAAGTTAACTAGGTCATTATTTACTTGCACATGTGTTTAAATAACTTTAAAGTTTTCACCATTTAAGTCGAGGTGAAAATTTTGATTTTGATCACTTTTTCTAAATTGGTCTTAATATATAATGCACGACTCCGATTATTAGTTGATGTCATCATCCATTAAATTGTTACCTACCAACCGCAATATGAATCATTTGCTACTTCACGAATCAATCCGTATACACTTATATGGAGATCAAGATCTTTGGGGTAATGGGTTAAGGCCCGGGAAAACTATGTTCTAAGGAATACAAGATATAAGTTCATGTGAATTAATACCAATATGTGAATTCAAGTCCTTAAACTTATGTCTAACAACCTTCACCTTAAGGGTTCGGTTTTTTTTTTTGACAAGATTTTAAATCTCACTATAAGGGCACATAATACATGGTTCAATGGTTTTATATATAATCAATTTAAGTGTTTATAGGTTTAAACTTATTTAATCACAACCTTCCACACATTAATCCCTTTCGTGGTTCATAATTTTTATTTTTTTAATTTTTTTTACTAGTTACATGATTCTATTGATGTTCCATCCTTGATTCGTACTAAGGTTTCTATAATATATGTTGCTCCCAATCACCCATAACTTTAGGTAGTTACTTTATTACTATATTTAGGATTATGGCCTTAATAATTCAACACAATAATGTTTCCTAATGATACACCTCGTGGTGTCCCATTTCACTATTCAAGCACTTGTAACAAAGAATATGCTTCACAACTCACGTATACCTTCCTCCTAAGGTTTAAGAAAAATCAATAGGCTAGATTAACGCCATAACCCTTATCAACTTGTCTAATACATGGCTCTAGGAATTCACCTTGTTCACTTAAAGTAATGCACCATGTTAGATTTGAGTATCTTTTAAAGTTAAATCCGTTAGTTAAATAATTTATTTGACCCATCTATGACAGTCAGTTTTTTGATAAGGAGTTACTTTACAACCTTATTTGGGTCACATAGTTAAACTAAGTTTCTCATTTATCCCAACATGCAAGTCCTTAAGAATTAACATTTTATTCTATCTAGCACAAAGTGCTTTGCTCATTTATCCACACACACTCAATACTTAATACCCAATTTATTCCCAGATTTCCCTAGGGTTGTAACCTAGGGCTATGATACCAAGTGTCATGCCCACAATTTTGAGCCAGAAAACCCAACATTTTTTTTTATCAATCCAAGCTACCACCACTGATAAAACATTTTGTAAGTCGAACACCTCTAATAAGTTACCTCTTAATCAAACGCCAACCCTAATACTATTTAAGAATTTGATTAATTATTTCCCAAATCTAGGACTCTACCCTTAAACAACAACATTGGGAGACCCAAGTAATTTTAAATAGATGTGTTAGCCCACATTTTAATATGGCTCTAGCATGACCACAATTATACATAAGCCATCATAGATTTGCAACCTGATATAATTGTGTAGAATTATACTTCTATAGTCTAGCATGATTTTAAAACGTCACTTAATACCACTTGAGTAAAGCGTAGTGTGACTGTTTTCACTAGGATATATCAACTTTCTCGAATAAGATTCCATTTGATCATTAATCAATAATAAGGTCTCTTCTAAATATTATTATTAGTTAACCTTATAGTTTGAGAAAATATGAAGGTATTGTTACTATAAATGTCATTGTTGCTTTCCAATAATGGTTGGTAGGACTATCACCTACTTTCATTAACTTTATCATTATTGCCATGACTTCTTAGTACTATTATTTCCTAGTATTGACCCTATTTATAACTTTAGCTTGACTCAAGATCTCATTAATATTATTTTACCCCTATAATGGTAATGATATTAGTATACTTTTATTTACACTTTTATTTACAACTAGTGTTATTCCTCATTATTAGTATTTATCACAGATCTCAACATGAGCAAGTACTTTAACATCAATAGACTCATTAATGTATTTATTAATATCTGATTAAAATGAATATTTATTTATAAATATATATATCTTAAAGATCTACACTATTATTTCCCTTGATGTTCTCATCACTTCTTTACCAAGACTTTCATTTCACTTAATAATAATGTTATCTTTAACTGTTAATATTAATAATTTGTTCCCTTATCACCTCCTAATATTATTCCCAATCGTTATGATTAATAATTAACAATTATTGTTGCTCCTAGTATGAATATCACATTTATAATGTTATTTTTATGGGGTTCCTACTTGGACCCTCATAATGACATTATCGTTAACTAGTAAATAATACTCATATTATTTCGTAAATTAGCCTCCATATAATACTATGAACTCGTTATTAATCGAATGATATATTATTATTATTTTATCTCATCCTCATATTACAACTTCTTTCTTAATAAATAATCATTAACCTCAATGAGTAATGAAGTTATTAGCATCATTTAACTAACTCTAAACTTATTGGTAACATTATGAATGCTCAATCAAAATTTTGGTTCTTTGACAAAGATAGTTTCATAATTAAGATATTAATGCCATTATTAACCAATTCACCGGTAATAACATCCTTCAATTTTTATTTATTTTTACTTGCATGCACCTAAATTCCTATCAACAAAATTATCATTGTCCAACCAAAAGAAATGTTATTATTAAACTAAAATCTAAGAGTTATACTAACACCTGACATAATTAGCCGAGTCATGAGCCATAAGGTTATCAACATGCAGGATTATCGACTTAGAATTCTGCCTTTTAAGCCTTTATTTTTTAATTTGGATGATTGCCTGCTATTATGTATTATTAATATATTATTAATTATTTACTCACTCTTAACAATGTGTTTCTTATTACGTAATGCCACCCCTTGTAAAGTTGATTAGTTAATGGCAATAGGGGAATGGCCTCAAGGACTCAAGCGCCTATACCACAAATAAGCAAAAGAGCAAAATAAAGTATGGGAGAACTTATCTCTTTTCTTAGGTGTGAGAATTCAACACTTTTCTTCCACCTTCCTCTCCAAGCCAAGCCATCTTGATCACCATCTCTATTATCTCCATTAAGTTCTCCAAAAGGAGAAGTGGGTAACAACCCTCTCCTTCTTTCTCTTCAAATATATAGAAGTTTCAAAAATTATAACTCTTGGATGGGAAGGTGTGGTGTGTACCTCCCTCCATCAATGAAGGTCCTCTCCCCATTAATGAGAACATGCATTTGGACAACTACTCAATCTTTCCACCCCATTCTCTTCTCAAAATTCGTCACTCTTCACTATGAGATATTTTCAAGGGTCAAATCATGTTGTAGGGGCACTATTTTATGTCCACTTGACCCCTACCACTATGGTATAGACCCTAGGGGGTTTACTTATGCATCCCAACCCAACAAATTGACCAACAACCCTCCTTAAAGACCCACTTAAGGTTCCATCCGAGTTTCACACTTGGATAAAAGGGTTTCTAAACCTTAACCCCAACTTACATCTCACATGACACACAACTATATACCCCTTTCAACCCAAAGGGATAAAAAAATAGCTCTATTTCCTTCTAAGTTCCAAAATAAGGAAATCAAATACATAACCACTAGAGGATGTCTTTCAATTTGTTCTCACTGGTTTTCCCTTCTTGTATTGGCACCCTTTCTCACCTACACATTACCAATGAAATCATAAGAAATAATCGTATATCACATTAATTTGGTAGCTGAAATAAGATTTAATTGTATAATAATTTCTTTAAAGTTCCAATTCGTATTAACCATTTACAAGTGCCTAGTACCTTCATGGTAATGATAATAAAACATGTCAAAATGAATTACAAGCACATTGTCGCAAAATCACACTATGCGTTTTCTAAAATATATCTAAGCAACTATTTAGGAGAAACATATGACAAAATTAAGATTGTTTTATTCACATGCGAAGCGGGGTCTTACATAACTTAACTTTTTGGGGGAACTTGAAAATGACTTGTTATTATGATTATCTCTCCTATGAATAAAATACCAACTTTTATCATCGCAATCATGGTAAGGATAAAAGGAATCAACATGCCATTAAACACACCTTGCTTCAATATTTATAAAGAGTACATGCTAATAAATAAAGCTTAAATTTTTAGATTTGCTACCAGATTTGAAGTTTATTCTTGGGAGACTTAATACATACATATTCATGTTAAAACCAAATCAAATTGATACAATTTTGTCAATGAAAAAAAAAACACATCAATGGGGCGTGCTATCCACCCTACCGTAATGGCTTCATGGAGCCTCGTGGGCTCTAGCCATACCCCCGAGCAAGGAAATATCTTAGCTCCAAGATGATGAATGAAGTCTTTCAAATTTTTACAAAGGAATAAGTTCATGACATAACACCAAATCTCTCGTATCTAAGTTTTCTACTCTTTGTTTCAACTATAATCCATGCAACATACCACTTTCTTACAACAATTAAATAAAGGCAAATGGAAACAAAGAAGAACTTATCTCTTCTCTTTCAATGAGGGAATTCAACTCTTTTATCCTTCTTTCTTCTCCAAGCCAAGCCATCTTGATCACCATCTCCTTCTTCTCTCCTCTCCTCATTCTTTCTACCATCTTCACTAAAGTTCTCCAAAAGGAGAAGTGGGTAACACCCCACTCTTTCTTCCTCTCCAAAATATATAGGAGTTTCAACTTGCAACCTTTGGGTGGGCAGGTGTGAAATGTACCTATTTCCACTAATGAGAGTCTTTTCCTTCTTAAAGAGAAAACATGCACTTGGACAACCCCTCCATCTATCCACTCTTCAAAACTCGTCACTCTCCATTATGAGGACTTTTTAGGGGCCAAATCATGTCCTTGGGGCACTATTATATGCCCACTTGACTCCTACCACTATGGTATAGACCCTAGGGAGTTTCTTTTTGCATCCCAACCAAGGAAATTGACCAAAAACCCTCTTTAAAGATCCACTTAAGGATCCATCCGAGTTTCACACTTGGATAAGGGTTCCTAACCTCTAGCCCCACTTACACCCACATAACACATAATCAATTAACCATTTAATATCAACCCTCACCACCTTAACTTACCAACATATTAACTTATTTCTAAGCTCCAAAATGGGATCAAATTCATGATCAGAAGGTGACGTCTTTTCCATGTGCTCTCAATGGTCTTCCCTTCTCATACTGACATTCCTCCTTTCCCGCACATTACCAATGAAACCATAAGCAACAATCATATATTACATAAATTTTCTAGTTTAAAATCTTAAGATTTAACTACATACAATTTCATTCAAAATTTCAATTTCTATCCCACACCTTATGATTGTTTAAAACTTTCATGGTAGTGACAATGAAACAATGTCAAAATGAAATATAATAATACTATCACACAATATTATTGTTTATTGCCCGCAATACAACTTACCACCTATTTATGGAAACATATAACAAATTAGATTTAGTATTAAAATCACATGCAAAGCGGGGTCTTACACATTTATCATCCATTTAAACTCCTTACATGAACTTCTAAAATCGTTCAAGTTCTTAAAAAAATATGAATCAAGTTGGATTTTGGAGAATAAACATTGGAAATAAATCATTTAGAATTTTCATCTTCTATGGTGAATAAAATAACTAAATTATGAAAGTAACAATTAAATATTTCATCATCAACACTATAATGGTTTTGTATAATAACCAAGATGTTAGATGCCCCTTTATAGCTAAAAACTAAAAAGGCATGCTTATAGACCTTATTCTTAACATTTAAAAACCTACCAAAAGATATTTTAACATCCTTTAGAATAAAAAAACCAAATACTATTATCCATCCTAAAGTTTCTCAAGTTACTTTTGTTATTAAAAATATTGAGCTCCCTTATATTCCAAGTTATTACTTTTATTTGTGATTTTTGGCTATAGGTTTTGAACCACTCATTTTCAAGGCAATGTGTGATGTAGGAGAATCCAACGATGTAGGGAAATCTTGCATTACCCCAAAAAAATAGTTTTTGTTTAATTTATTTAGTTGTTTTGAGTTCCATGATGGCACTTAGGGGGTGTAAGACAATTAGAAGTCATAAAAGGAAATAAACTGTTACTTACTATTTTTAGTAAGTTAGCCTAAATGGGCTCATATGGACTTGAAAATTTACCCCAAGGAGTAGAATTGAAAAACATTTTCGGTCACGAAAGAATCATCTTAATACCCTGCATGGTTTGGGAGATATTGAAGTTTTTCATCCTGAGAAATTTCTCCAATGCAACTTCAAATTCAAATAGAAAATCTTAGAGGCCCTAAAGAAGCTTGAAAAGTTGATGAACCAACCTTCGGTGGGTGTAGTGTTGTAGAGCTCTTTGACAACTTTCCAACGATATGTTATAATAGAAAATCCGACATCCGAATCAAAAGTTATGGCCCCGCAAAGTTAGCCCACTAAAAACAATGAATTTCATTAAAATTTCTTCCTGGGCAAGAAATCAATCAGTGGGACTTTTGGCATCAAAACAAAAGGGAAAGTTGAAATTTCTAGAACATTATAGGCCAATTATTGGGTAAAATAAAAGGGTTAAGTGGGGGTTGTAGACGGTGGCTGAACATCAATGCAGATTGTGGATCCGAATAATAGATTTTATTTTTAGAGTTGATTTTGTTGTAATGAATCAAGCCCATGAGGTTGTAGCATGTAAGTTTTGAATCTATAATTTTATTTTCTAAAAATAATCGAAAGTGATTTATTTTATGTCTCGCATCTTCTGTGATGGTATCTATTGTTGTGTTTTGTGTGAGTTTCGAGCGGTGTAGCCCTCATCAATGTGATTGCCATTAACCACACATTTTATCATTTCTCGTATATGTATATCCTTCTAATTCATCCTTCATCTTTTTGTTTCCATTTGTATGTCTATTGTCTTCTTAATTTTTTTAGGTCTCTTAGCATAGGACTAATTCATTTTCCCACCTGTTATAAAACTCAAGGAATTATCTTTATTGAATATGGAACAATCTCATTCCCTCCCTTTGCATCTCTTTGAGGTAACATAAAACTATTTTATTTTCTAATAAGTTTTAACTTTTAGTTAAAGAACTATTTTATTTTTCAATGATTTTAATACCTGACATAGAACTACTTTAATTTACTAATGTTTATATATAAAACTATAAATTAAATTTAGTATTAATTTTTTTTTTAAAGTATCTTAAAAATAATTTAATTTAATTAAAATTTAAAATTTGAAGAATACTTATGATGAATTTTCACTAGTGTTCTTTAATTACAAGTTTTGTTAATATTATTTTCATTGGTCTATAATAGTAAATGTATGACTCAAATATAAAATACATCTTTTTTAATGAATGTATTAACCCATTTTTCTTGTGAATGCATACATATATAGTGTAGAAGAAGGCTATCAACTATTGTATATTCTGAGATACATCGTAGGAAAGTGAACAAAGAGAATGTGATGGAAGATTTTTTATCAAATTTGATGGGTTTAGTGAAATCCAATGATAGAAAGTTGAATGAAGAAGAAATTGTTGATAACTTAACCTCTATGCTTTTAGCAGGATACGAGTCCACTGCTAGCTCGATGACATGGGCTATTTATTACTTGTCTAAATACCCCAAAGTTCTTTCTAAATTAAAGGTAAACATTTTATTTCAAAATTAAATACTTGTTAATTTGAGACAATATTTAGTAGTATCTATTAATATATTTTTAAAATTGTTTTTATTTCTTTAATAAAATTATTATTTCTAACTTTTCTTAATATGATTTTGTTACTATAGTTAACTTGAACATATTTTTTTAATCTTCTAATAAATACAAATTATATTTTAATTTATTAATTTGAGTGTTTAATGATCCTTACCTTTTATTTTACTCTAATTAACATGATATGAGTGTGATTTAGGAGGAAACTAATACCATCAAAAAGGAGAAGGGAGAGGATACACTTCTCAATTATAGTGATGTCAAGAAAATGACATATACTTTAAAGGTTGTACATAATATGTTATTTATACATTAATTTTATGATTTATAAATATGATGATTCAATAGAATAATTTAAGGTTTTTAATCTTCTCACAAAAATGATGATGGTTACCTAGTTTTTAAAAATTCATTTAAAATAACACATTATGATTATTTGCATCTCAAAATTTAATGCTTGTGCCAATGTTAGTGTAGGTAGTGGATGAAGTTATTAGACTTGCAAATTTAGCAACTTTTATGTTTAAAACAGTGTCAAAAAATACTAAATTTAAAGGTAAATTATCTTGCTCAAGTTAATGGAAGGATAATTTATGTGAGATGTTTCAAATATTATTAAGTTAACATAATTATTTTATTTAATAGGTTACAAGTTTCCAAAAGGATGGAAAGTAATAGTTTGGCTTCGCTCCATTCATCTCGATCCTCAATACTTTAAAGATCCTTTGACATTTAATCCTGATAGATGAGATGTAAGTTTTAACTTTTAAACTCTCATAAAATATTATGATTTAATAAAAATAAAAATATTAAAATATAAAATTAAATTAAAATTTATAATTTAACTTCTAAGATTTACTATTTTTTATTTTTTTTGGTGCAGGAATTTAAATTTAACTCTAGAGTTTATAATGTGTTTGGCCTTGGTTCTAGGCAATGCCCTGGAAATAACCTTGCTAAAATGCAACTCTCAATGTTCTTACATCAAATATGCATTGACTACAAGTAACCTTTATTTTCTTATAATTGTTTTTTTCTTAAGTTATTGACAAATATGAAATTATACAAGTGATATAATTTAAATTGGGATTATTTTAGTTAAGACTTAGTCTAGAATGAATTTATCTAATTTTATACTATAATATATCATATATTTCAATAAATTAAGATCCTTGGTTAATATTCCAAAACTATAACATCTCATTTTTCTTTACTTTTACAGGTGGGAGCTTATAAATCCCAATGAAGCTACCATATTCTTACCAAATCCAAGACTAGCAAATGGAGCAAAAATAATATTTAGCCATGTCTAAATAATTATAATGAAACTCTAGTATATGTCTATAAATAATTAAGATATATTTGAGAAAATTGTGATTTTATCATTCAAATAAAGACACCAAATTTCCCATCATATTGTAGAAAAAATTTAATGGAAGTGCTTGGCCTTAAGACCTTTAAGATTTAAAGGTTCATAAAGTAATTAGTTTATAAAAATTTAATAATAAAATTATTTATTCACAAATATAGGATTTTTAATTTGAAGTTGCATATCATTTGAAAATATCGAATATATTCAAATTAGAGTAAAGTTTCTACTTTTTATGTGTATTCATTCTATCACACATACAAATGATATTGGTTAAAAGTTTGAATAAATTCTTAAAATTTATAATCCTCACATAAAGCATACTTAATTCTTTTACCCTCTAATTGAACTACACAATGTAAAATAGATTTAAATGCAAGTGGTAACAAAAGAACTTAGCTTCACTAGTAATTTAGATTATATGAAAAGAGATTAATCATTGGCTTTGTATAGGCACTTATCTCTTACATTAAGTGATTTTAAATTGGGACTGCATTTAAATGATTCTCTCAATTGCATGATTTCCATAAGCACTTATATTTTCCTTTTTTATCTAATCCATTTATATCCCTTATATGCAATTAATTATAGAGGGGGGCCTATGAGATCACTAATGTTTCTTTTAACTAGGTATGATCACAAGACTATCATATTATTTAAATATTTTGATAGATATTATCACACCTCTTTGGATTCCCCAAGACACTATCTAAAGGGAATTTATCTAATAGGTTTTTTATTGGAAAAAAGCAATAAATTTGTTTTACATCAAAGAACAACAATTCAGCTAAAGCAAAACAACATTGAAATAGATCCAAACAGCAACAAGGCTGCTACAAGACAACAAAAGAACAGCAGCAACAAGATGTTGCAATAAGAAAACTTGATGAGAAATACAAACTAGCATTATGCCAATCAAACCAGTAGACTAGAACATCAGAGATGAGAAAGTCTGAAGAGATGAAAAGGCATAATCTGGGAGCTATAAAATGAAGTGTTGAAACCAACAGAGTAGAACTCACATTCCTCTAATACCAAATGAAGCACTATGTAAGGAACATAGTAGCACTAGACTCATAATACACATGGAATAAAGGACACAAATGTCCCTGCATACTTGCCACCAAGATAGGCATAACTTGAAGTGTTGAAATTGGTTTCCAAAGTAGTAATACAACCCATAGTCACTGTCCATCAATCTGAGCATGAGTACACTAGCACTGAATTAGTCCAAGCCACGACTGAAAAGAAGAAAACCAATCATCGATCCTCTATAGACAACTTTGTAATTGTGTGTAGCTATAGGAGGAGGTTGCGTAAGGTATCCTCAGGAATAAAGAGTGGCTGCTCATTTTGAAAATTCGTTATTTGAAGGACAAGTTAGAAAAAATCATTTGTAGTTCTATCTGGGGAGGGTGGATGGTGTTAGAGAACACAACAAGACACTGAAATTTCCAAAGGTTTTTGATAATCACTTGTCTACAAGTGTGAGACATGATGTCAAAGGAAGGGGAAGCACCCAACAAAGCAGATTTCCAGGTCCATGGCCAGGGAAACAGCGTAGGCAAAGTAGTAAACAACATATGCCATAATTTATGAGCATGGATGCAACTCCAAAAGGCATGTTTTATGGATTCCATTCTATCACAAAATGGATAAGTGGGATGTGGGTACAAAAACTTAAGGCAGTTGCCAATAGGAAGTTTCACATGAAGAACCTTCCATGCTAGGAGCTGAGATTGTGCATCAGCCTTGGACTTCCAGATTTGGTGACTGAGCTTATTCCATTTGGATCGGAGAAAAGCACAATTCCACTTCTGATTGAGGCGGGGTGTAATGGTAATTGGAGGAAGGATTTGCTTGTAAATGGATCACAGGGGAAAGAAGTGGATGCTGCAAGCATTAGGCCATCGCCAATCATTCAAGAAGTTAGCATGACAATCCAAAGATAGCAAGGTACGAAGTTCGGGAGTAACAAGTTGTTGCATTTCTAGAATTGGCTATTTATCACATGCAGAAAGGTGAAACTGCATTTTAAGAGTGGGCCATGATTTCCAATGGAATGTGGTGGAGTCCCAAAGGTCACGAAAAACTTGAATACCTTTTTTAAAAAGACGCTTTCCTTTGAATCTACTAATAGTACCTAAAGGCTTGTTGTTCTGTTGCACTAACCTACTCCACCAAATAGATGAATATGGAAAACTTAAACCATGGCTAAGGGTGTCTTGGGTGGTTTGCTGAGCCCATTCAATTATTTCCCAAGCCAACACAAGGTTGTCAAGGATAAATCTTCCTCCCAAAAAGCCAGTTTGCTTCAGACGCACAATCTTTTGGGTAATAGGTTTAATTCTTCGGGCCAAAGCTTTGGCTATAATTTTGTATGAGGTATTGAGCAAAGTAATAGGCCTCCAACCAGTCATAGATTCCTCATATTTTCCTTTAGGAATGAGCTTGATGAGACCCTGGTTAATGATTGGTCCTAAGGTACCAGTTTCTATACCTTCAAGATAAACATAATAGAAGTCCTCATGAACATAAGGCCAAAGCTTAAGGTAGAATTCAATAGGGAGACCATCCATACTGGGGATTTTCTTAGTGGCCATGTTAAAAAGAGCCTCATCAAGCTCTTCTAAAGAGAGGGGTCTATCAAGGTAATTACTGTATTCAACATCAATTTTACATGGAATACACCCAGCCACACTTTCTTCAACAATGGGAATTAAGGGGTCATCTGCAGATTCGTCAATGAAGAGATGTTTGTAGTATTTCAAAAAAGTTTGCATGATGCCTAAGTGGCTGGTTTGGGGAGTACCATCAGCAAATTTGATGACTGAAATTTGTTCTTTTTTATGTTTATGTTTCAAGTACTGGAAGAAAAATTTTGAGCCACGATCACCATCCTTAATCCATTGAAGACGAGCCCCTATCTGCGCACCTTTACCTTTGTAAACAACCAATTTCCTAAGCTGATTTTCAGCATATGCAACAGTTTGTTGAATGGAAAGATCATGGGGATTGGCAGCAAGAAGAGAGTGACCACGAACTAGCTGTCCATTTAAAGATTTTTCAAGTCTCCTACGTTTAGCAGCCACTCTCCGGCCATAGTCACGAAGGAAAGAGGAGCAACGTGCAATAGTTCTTTCCCACCAACTGATCCATTGATCTTCTTGAGGTTTGGGTTCAACATTCCACATAGCAAGGAGGCCATCAATGCAATCTTGTTGCTGCAAATGAGTCACATTAAGTTTGAAAGGGAGGTCATTAGGAAGAGGAGGAGACTCAAAGAATTAGAGGGTGGTAAAATGGGGAAGTGATCTGAGAGTGTGGCAACAAGGTCAAGATGGATAAGTTGTCCAGACTTTGAAGGAACAATACAGTAGTTAGAGGAGATATAAAATCTGTCAAGGTGGCTCATCTTCCTCAAAGTACCCTCCCGACAATTAGACCACGTGTACCAATGTGGCATGTGAAGGTTTTTTTTACCCAACAACGGATCATGCACACCCAAAGCATTACGAGTAAGAGTCCAAGCATCAAATTCCGGTTGAGTCAAGCGAACAGGGCTGTCCCAACTTCGATCAATTGGGTGCTCCACCATATTGAAGTCCCCCCCTAGCACCCAATATGCATTAGGGAGGTGAGATCTCATCCATTCCCAAAGAAGAGTCCTTTCTGAGGGGGTGTTGGGAGCATAAATTGAACAAAATCCATATACTGTGTCATGGATAATCACGGTAACCCAAATGCAGCAATTATAAGGGTCACTCCCTAAAGCAACCATGTGGTTTGCAAGCCAAGGAGAAAGGCCTAGAACAGCTCCTCCACAATCCTCTGAGTGATTGGTGTGAAAAAAGGTAGCTTCCTACGAAATGCTTGAAAGAATGGCTTTTAGGCGAATACCATTGACTTTCACTTCTTGCAGCATGATAACATCTGAGTGGTGAGTTCGAATGGATTGTTTGACATGATATTAAAGAGAGGGGATTGTTAATCCCCGCACATTCCAAGATTGGATGCTACAATTCATTGGGAAGAGTCAGGAAGAGTTTCCTCCTCCATCAAAAGAACATTGAACTGGTTTTCAGATTGGCAGGCTTGAAGAGCTAATGAGTGAGGCGGATTAGACCTTTCACGAGAGGTGGATCTAGATCGGGAACATGTACACACAAGGGGAGGATCCTGCGAGGGAGAACTCTAGTCAAGGCAAGGCTGGTTGGTGGAGGAGGTGGTATCCTTTCATCTTTTAGCAGCCCTAGAGATGTTGGTACCTAGAGCAAAATCCTTGAAGGAGGGTGAGCCAAGGGAAGGCTGGGGTTGGAGAGAGGAAGGGGTAGCAATATGAGGGACGGTGGTAGAGGGTGCATGGGTGGAAGCAGTCAGAGTTGGGGATGGTGAATTGGAAATAGCACAGGGTTTGGGCGAGGTAGTAGAGGGAGTGGGATTGGAAGGGTGGGAGTCAGAGGAGGGCGAAGGCATAGGGCGTGGCTTACGAATAGGACAAACATGGATAAGGTGGCCTTCTCTACAATAGTAGAAGCAAGCATTTGGCTTATTCAGGTAAGAGATTCGTTGATTGAATTCAAAACCTGGTCCAACAAGTCTGATGGTATCGGAAAGCGGTTGAGTGAGGTCCATTTCAATGCAAGCACGGGGTTGAACACGAAGGCTGGCCCACTTGTCGTTGTTGTTTTTGCACCATAGCACCCTGCCTATTTGGGAGGCTATTTCATTCATGAAGGGATGAAATGCAAGGTTCAAGAACGAAAACTCAACCCACATTGGGTATTTGGATTTCGAAATGCCTTTAGGGTGGAAGTCAATATCCCAAGCTTGAACATAACAAGTCTGCTCACAGATAATCCAAGAACCATATTGTAGGACCGATTGAGCGTGTTCTAAGTTTACAAAGGTACATGCAACGTATCCCCTGCCTAGACCCCTAAATGATTGCATTATCCAGCCCTTAGTTTCCCAAGTATTACGTGTCCATTTGAAGAAATCCTGTTTAGATGGAACTCCTCTAAGGAAAAAAAGAATGATTATCCTAGCTTTGTATTCAGATATAACATCTGTGATATCATCAAGAAATTCAAAGGTAATGATGGTACCTTTAGTACTATCGCCGGTAGGGTTTGAGATGTTTGTATTCTGGGCGACTTTATCAAGATCACTTTCAGGCAGAGAAGGTGCGTTGAGGCAGTCCCCTTTGTGCTGAGGAATCATGGATTTTTGAGGAGGGCTATTGGAGGTCTCTAGTAGGGCTGACTGGGCGTCGATAGAATCTAATTCATCCATAGATGCGTAGTTTGTAGGGCTGATCAGACTTTTATTTTTGTCATTTTTGAGGTTAACTTGCTCCCTCGCTTTTTTCTTCATCGCCAAGGCCTTCGGATTCAGCAACCTGGGAAAGCTAATATCTACCATCCGGGCTGTCTATGGGGCCTTGGTGGGAGCTGTGAGGCCAAGAATGTGTCTGGAGATCGCAGTATTAGGGTTTGAGCAGTGCGCCGTTGCAGCTGATCTAATTCCTTCGAAAGTCTATCTAATAGGTGAGTGTGATATCACTATTGAAAAAACATTGGCAATGCAAGAAATAATTGACCTTGGGCATAGTTGAAATTATAAAACCTTTTCAGGCTAAAATTTTTAGCTCAATTTTGTTTTGGGGAGTCAAACTAAAATAAACATCCATTATGGAAATATAAATCCTCTTCTAGAAAGGATGTTCATTTTTGAAAATAAATATCTATTTCTTAATAATACATATTAATTTTCTATCTAAAATTTAACTTTGGATTGGGTTTGGGAGTAATCATATCCTTTCAATAGAAATTTTGACTTGAGTGGTTTTCATAGACTTTTTTTTTTTTTAATGTGATAAAATGAAAAGGGTTTATACAATAAATTCTTAAGATTCTAAAAATATAATATAGATCTTACTATAATTTTAATATGTAATTATTGATTTTCTACATATACCATTTATATATTCTTAATAAAAATACATATTTAAAATCTCATAACTTTTAAATAGTGTATTACTTTTCAAATAAAAAAGATGTTAACTATAACATATGAAAAGGGGAACCCTAAGTTTAATGCCTAAAACTAGTATTTGTTTTTGCTCCTCTTTCAAAGGTACATTAGGATGTAAATCAACAAGGCATTTAGATTGAATTTCAACCATAAAGGTGAGCCAATCAGACCTAGATCTGATCCTTTGGAGCCTTAGAAATGAACTAAAAAATATTTTCTATAATTAACATAATTAGACTATATGACCGAAAATGAAAAATGCAAAATCTCGACAATGCATAGACTGAAACAGTAAATTGCAAGTAGATCTAGAAAATACAGAGGATTGTGTACCTTTCACCAAAAGTGGGATCTAAGTGCTATAGTAGGGTAGGGTTTCACTAGGGCGAGTGGGTCTAAGTATGACACGTATACTCTATTTTTAGGATCCTCTGATGACAGATATGAACTTCTAATTTTTGGTTACAGAATTATCAGAACACTGAAAATAATTTTGTAGGTAATTTTTTGTGACTTAACAAGATTTAGGGATTTGAATGCAACAATGGACAACTTTTCTTCAATATTCCTTTAATCCTCTTCAAACCTGAAACTTGTAAATTCAAAGAGGGAAAATTTTGGACGATTTAAGGACTTGCCTTAGTCAAATCTCATGTAAGTGTTCCCACTTCCACAATGGCAATGCCAATGATAAATGGATAATTGAAAGGAAGGAATGATGAAATCACAAAGTGTTGCAACTCACCACCCTTTAGTGGCTTCCTTGAAGGACTAGAGTCATACACATCACCTCAAGGTATTAGATATTTATTTTTTGATTACTTGAATTTATTTGGAGACCTACAAAAGGGGTTAGCCTTCACAAAATAATGATAAAATGATAAAATGAACTCAAATACACTTTGGCATGATGCTTGGATCTTGAATTTATATAGTAAATAATTGAAATGCTACTCTTAACTTGCTCTTGACAATAATTATTGCTCATTAAATCTCCTTCTAGTATCAAATGGTGAAAAGACTAGGTATTTATAGGCATTTATTCAATTTCCCAAAAATTAAATCTTGATAGCCAAAATTTATAATTTGAATTTTGAATATTAAGATGGCCACTTCAACATGTCCAAAATTGGGTCTAGGCTAAGTAGGGGGGTCCATAAGCCAAAGGGCGTATGGGTCCTAACCCTAACTTCCAAGACATTAGGTGTCAGAGGCAAAATTCTAATTGGATGCATTTGTTTAATTCTTGTAATTTCTCATAAAGTGGTACAAAAGGGATATAAAATGCATAATTTTAGGAAATTAGGGACCCAATCAGGCTCAATAATTTAAGGAACGTATTATTTAGTTATCCTTGTTTTTAATGGTATGCATTCCACTATGGAATAATAAATTTTTTATGTGGTGATGGAACTTGCAAAAAACTTGTGGTCTTTGGTCTAAAATCTCTCCATTTCTAAGTATCTGAATGTTTATAAGTTAGGGTTTATCAAAATAGTGTTTAGGGTTTTTCTTGCCTTCAAAAAACCTAAATCTTTGGTTGTTTTGATAGCTTGGTATTTTTTTTGCATTGACTGGTTGATTCGGTTCCTGGTCAGTCTAGTTACAACTTGAGTCATTATCCTTGTGTCTTGACCATCCCCTTCCTTCCTAAGTATCATTGTTTGATCCTTCGTCGTGATAATCCTATTAAACTTTATCAGATATGATCATTTGAGTTAATTCAAGTCGAATAATCCTTTCAAATGTCCCTTTATTGAAATATTTGGTTTTATCCTATGTTGGAGTTGTGCAAACAATTTATTAAGTGATCCCTTGTTCATTCTACCTAGTGGAGTCCCCACTTTAAAACAACATATATGCATGTTCCAATTTTCTCACTTAAGTTCTATTATCCACCACCCCACTTGTGCCATGTGGCTACATCCTATTCCATTGCATATCTCCTTCGCATCGCATTTCATATAACATCCACTAGCTCCCTTGATGTGAAGTGCGATGGTACCGTTGATCTCATCTTGAGGATAGTTGTCTAAATCTTATGTCATTTCAGTGAATCCTCACATCATATTTTCAACTATTGAATGCCTATTGCAAAGTGTGATATGCATAGTCAGTTATGATTTTGACATGTGGCTAGATCATACTCCATCTCATAGTCTCTTTGTATCACATTTGTGAACTCAATGGCTCATGATGAAAATGCAATGTCCCATGGGAGTGAAGAAAGGAAGACATGAATGAAGAATATGCTCAAGGAATATTATACATAGGTGTCATCCTCTCTGGTAGCACCTTCAAATTTAGCAAATTTGAAGTGCCCATTTTGAAAAATTTGCCTCTACACTCTCAGAAGTGCCCCTAAAAAATCTGCTTAAATGACCCACTTTGAGGGGTCATAATTCGGAGGCAGTTGATTTTTGTGAAAAAAACCTTCATGGACAAACTCATGTGACATATGTGAATGTGCATGTCAGTTTTTAGCCTCCCACGATGAGTTTTGACTAGGTTTTGAGAAGTGAAATTGGAGGGTTCTAACACTATTTTGTTGTTTGAGAACTTTCAGTTCTGCGAAGTGGCCTCCCATTCAATCTTATATTTCACAAATGGATGAATGTCATGATAAAGGATTGTTGCTCCCCATTACCCCCACATTCATATGCTCCACTTCCTGGTTTCAGAGCCTCGAGATCTGATTTGATATTTTTTCGAGATCAAAAGAAAATGCAGTTTGTTCAGTTTTTGCATCTACATTTCTGACATGTTTCAAGGTGGTCAACTTTGACCCCTAATATCTCACAAAGAATGATGATTCAATAAAATCCATTTTGCACGCATACTCAGTGTACCTAAATGAGCTTGTGTTTCCATTGGTAGCCTCCCAGAAGATGGTTTGATATTTTTTCAAAGTGGTGACTTGGTGAACCCTAATTGATTTTGAACAGGTGTAGTTGCAGAGATGTCTGAGTGAACAAATTTGTCAATTAATATCTTTCACCTCGGTATCTCTTTTTCCAAACTATATTTTTTTTGGATGTTGTTGATATGTGCTTGTCATTGATGTCAACACTATTAGCATTAATGTCTTTAAGGTTGTATATGTCGAGGATATTGAGAAAATTATAATAAAATAAGTTGCAGGTTGTCGGTGATGTAGTGAAGTTCAGTATGTTGGCTAGTTTATTATGTTGATGATCAAAAGTTGTGGATTAAAGGGTTTTTTGTTAGGTATATCTAGTTTATCCATCGAAAGTTTTAGAGATTCACATGAAGATTCAATCAAGTTATGAGTATTTGTGTTCTGACATTTTTTATGTTGCTTTAGTTGGTGTTCCTGAATGAAGATAATGTGATTCTGGTGATGTGAAGTGTTGTAGATGATTCTCTAGTGATTCATGATGATTGTGGATGTTTCTAGATCATTCTCTATCTGTGTTGTTGGCCCACATTGATCGGTGTGCTCACGATTGAATATTTTTCTCTTGTGTGTTCATGTTTTTCATGTTCATGGCCGATAGGGTGATTATAACATGTTGTGGATCTTCGAGGAATAATTTTTGAAGGTGTTTCATGTTTGAGGATGTTGTTTTGGGTCCTCACTATGCTGTAGCTGACTTTGGTTGATTTGCATTGATAATTATTTATGTCTTGGGTGGACAGTTTGTATTCATTTTATATTTTATTGAAGCTGACATGTAGATGTTATTCTTGGTTGCGGATATATATGAGAATTATTTTATATCATTTGAAACATGTAGAATAAAAGTGTGTAAAGTGTGAGTGTTATTCACAAATAAAGTTTAGATCATTCGAAGGTAGAAGTTAAGTGTGAAGAAGAGTGAGCAGAGTTTGTGCTTAACCAGAATTGTAATCAGGCATTAGCAGATGCTATTTTCTTAGTTCAAAATCCCTCAGATGGATTTAATCTAAATATTTATTTAAGACAATGAGCCTTCCTTGGGTAGTAAGCCTTTTTGTATTTGAGAAGTGAGCTCTAGGCAGTGTGTCTGAATGCATGTGCATTCCCCATTTATTCTCTTATACTTTTAGTAGAGTATAAACTTGTGGATTAACCTCCATCGTGGTTTTTCCCCTAACAAGGTTTCCATGTAAAAATTCTTGGTTCTATGTGTGTTTCTGATGTGGTGATGGTTTCTTCTTTCATGTTTAATTATCAGATCTAAGATTAAGTTTAATAAGTATAATTTTTGTGACAACTGATTCACCCCCCCTCTCAGTTGTCTACCCTTGTGTTGCCAACAATTGGTATTAGAGCAGGTTCCTTGGAAGAAGTTTAATAGCTTGAGGTGATCCGGGATGGCGACATATAAGAAGGATATTCTGAGATTTTATGGAACAAATTATTCTCTATGGAAGACTCAAATGGACTATCATTTGAGATGCATTGGTGAACCTTATTGGAACATTACAAAGAAAAAATATATCATCCCTCAAAATGGTCCTTCTACTGCAGGTGAGATTAAAGATGTTGAGTACAATATCAGGGCTAAGGAAGCATTGTTGAGTGCTTTGACTAATTCCAAAATGACAACTGTAATGGATTTGAGGACTGCTTATGAGATCTGGAAAAAGTTGGAAACTTTGTTCGAAGGTGATACACATGTGAAGATTGCTAAGATGCAAAGTCTGAAAGGGAAATATGAAACATTGAGAATGGGTGAAGATGAGAACATTATTTCTTTTATGTAGAGAGTGAATGAACTTGTGTGCGATATCGGATGTGCTGGTGGAAAATAGGAAGAATCAAAGATTGTTGTTAAAGTTCTCAGATCCTTGCCTACTGTATACAAAGAAAAAGTTATTGTTATTGAGGAGATCTAGACTGTGACAAATGTAACTAGAGACATGTTGATTGGTAAGCTTGCTGCTTTTGAGTTAAGTGAGTTTGGTGATTCTCTTCCTAAGATAGAATCTGTATTCAAATCTACTACCTCTAGAAAAAATAAGCAGAGATATGATTCGGGAGAAAGTTCCTCTAGAAACTTTTCCAAGTATGATTAGGAAATGAGAGAGATTGAAGAAGAAGAGAGAAATCTAGATGAGATTGAAGCACTTGTTGTCAAGAGAGTAGCCAAAGGAGAAGGTAAGTATAAAGGGAAATTTCCTCTTAAATGTTTCTCTTGCAATAAGATAGGCCATTTTGCCTCAAGGTGTCCTGAAAGAGTTCCAAAGCCGAGATCTAGCAAGCCTAGATTCCAAAGAAAGTGTTATTTTTTTGTTGATGAAGGTGTGACAGATGATGAATCTGATAAAGCGAATATAAGTGAAGATGAGTTTGTATTTATTGCTATCAAGGAAAGTAATGATGTACCTATTGATTCTACTAGCTGCATGAATGTTGAGAAAGCTCTAGCTACCAGAGTTGAAGAAAAAGATGAATGGATGATTGAAAGTGGATGCTCTCATCACATGATAGGTGATAAAAGTAAATTTATGATCTTGGAAAAGTATGATGGTTGTTTTGTAAGATTTGGTGATGACATAACTGGTGTAATCCATGGCAAAGGGTCCATTTCTTTTGATGGTAAGCATAATACTAATTATTTTTTATATGTGGAAGGTTTGAAGCATAATATTTTAAGTGTTGGACATATGGTTGACAAGGGATATAATCTTCAATTCAATGATGGAAAGTGTAAAATATTGAGGAATTTTGTGTTGGCAACACAAGGGTAGACAACTGAGAGGGGGGGGGTGAATCAGTTGTCTCATAAATTATACTTATTAAAATTAATCTTAGATTTGATAATTAAACATGAAAGCAAAAACCATCACCACATCAGAAACACACATAACACCAAGATTTTTTTTTACGTGGAAACCCTGTTAGGGGAAAAACCATGGTGGAGGTTAATCCACAAGTTTATACTCTATTAAAATTATAGAAAATGGGGAATGCACATGCATTCAAACACACTGCCTAGAGCTCACTACTCAAATACAAGGCTTACTACCCAAGGAAGACTCATTGTCTTACAAAAGTATTCACATTAGATCCATCTGAGAGATTTTGAACTGAGAAAATAGCCTCTGCTAATGCCTGATTATAGTTTCGGTTAAGCACATAAACTCTTCTCACCCTTATTCACACTTAACTTCTAGCTTCGAATGATTTGAACTTTATTCACACATAGAACTCGCACTTCAAACACTTTGCTTCTACATCATATGCTTCAAATGATAAAACAAACGCTCATATATATCTACAACCAAGAATAACATCATCTACATCTCGACTTCAATAAAATATAAAATGAATACAAACTGTCAGCCCAAAACATAAATAATTATCAATACAAATAAACCAAAGTCAACCACAACATAGTGAAGACCCAAAACAACATCCTCAAACATGAAACACCTTCAAAAATTATTTCTCAAAGATCCACAACACGCTACAATCACCCTGGCGGGCATGAACATGAAAAACATGAACACACAAGAGAAAATATTCAATTGCGAGCATACCGATCAATGTGAACCAACAAAAAAAATAAAGAATGATCTAGAAACATTCACAATCATCATGAATCACTAGAGAAGCATCCACAACAACTGAACTTACTAGAATCACATTATCTTCATTCGGGAACACCGACTGAAGCAACAAAAAAATTATCAGAACATAGATACCCATAACTCGATCAAATCTTCATGCAGATCTCTGAAACTTTTGGTGGATACCTAAAAAAAAACCATTTAATCCATAACTTCTAATCATAAACATACTAAACTAGCCAACATATTGAACTTCGTTGCATCATCGATAACCTGCAACTTATTTTATAACAATTTTCTCAACATCCTCGACATATACAACCTTAAAGACATTAATGCTAATAGTGTTGACATCAATGACAACCACATATCAGAAACATCCAAAAATCTCTCCCTTTGGCATTGATGGAAACACATGATGTGAAAAACACCATCAACACAACTTTCTCTTAGCACTTTCTCCTCCTTAGGTTTTGACTCTTCTGCCCAGATAATTCACAGTTTTTCACACAACTCTTCTCCCCCTTTGACATCAATGACAAAGATATAGAGTATCTTTCTCCAAATGAGCTTTGAGACATATTCTAAACATTTGACTACTCCCCCTGAGTAATAGCCACCATAACATCAATCTGGATCACAAGATATGACTATGAAATGCACAAACTGATGCAAGTCATTGCATCTTAATTTTGATTCGGAGGGGTAATCACCCCTAGCTTCGCTCTTAGATATTCAAAATTATCCTTAGGAAAGGGCTTGGTAAAGATATCTGTGATCTCTTCCTTAGTAGGCACATACTCCAGTCTGACTTCCTTTTCACTCACCTTGTCTCTCAGAAAGTGAAACTTGATAGATATATGCTTGGTTTCTGAATGCAACATCGAATTCATAGAAATGTTAATAACACTTGATTTATCATAGAATATGGCAGTAGGTTCATCGTACACAACTTTGATATCTTTCAACATCTATTTCATCCACAGTAATTGAGTAAAATTGTTAGCAACGACAATGTATTCTGCCTCTGTAGTAGATAAAGAAATGGCATTCTACTTCTTACTTAACCATGAAATCAACTTCTTTTCCAAGAAAAATGCACCACCACTAGTACTCTTTCTATCATTCACATCTCTCACCTAATCAACATCAGTTAAATCACTCAAATTAAGGTCATCATCTTTAGGATACCATAGGCCAAAATCAACTATTCCCTTCAAGTACCCAAAAATCCTCTTCACAATAGTCACATGAGATTCTTTAGGATCAGCTTGAAATATTGCAACAATGCATACAACATTCATGATATCAGGTCTAGTTCGAGTCAAATAGAGTAATCCACCAATCATGGATTTGTATCTAGTCTAATTTTCCTTAGGAGAATCATCATCTTTTGTTAGCTTACATCCGATCACCATAGGTGTACCAACTAGCTTTGAATCTTCCATACCAAACTTCTTTAGCAATTCTATCACATACTTGGACTGAGATATGAAGATCCCTTTATCTGACTGATTAATTTGCAATCCCAAAAATAATTTCATTTCTCCAATTATGGACATCTCAAACTCACTCTGAATCTCATTAGAAAACTTCATGCACAAACTATCATCTCCTCCAAAAATGATATCAGCAACAAAGACTTCAATGATCAAAATTTTTTCATGATCAATCTTGAAATACAAGTTACTATTAGTAGTAATTTTATTAAATCTAGGCTTCAAAAAATACTTATCCAATCTGGCATACCATGCTCTTGGGGCTTGCTTAAGTCCATACAATTCTTTCTTCAATTGGAAAACCATATCTCCCTGATAGGTCAATTGAAATCCATTAGGTTGCTCAATATATACTTCTTCATTCAGTTCACCATTTAGAAATGCTGACTTGACATCCATCTTATAAACCTTGAATTTTTTGTAAGCAAAATAGGCAAGAAATAGTCTCATAGCTTCAATCCTAGCAACAGGAGAAATTTTTTCTTCAAAGTCAATTCCTTCCATCTATGAATATCCTTTACACACCAGTCCTGCTTTGCTTCTAATAACTTCACCTTTCTCATTTAGTTTATTTTGAAAGAGCCATTTGGTTCCAATTACATTTTTGTCCTTAGGTCTAGGAACAAGAGTCCATGTATCATTCTTGTCAATCTATTGTTGTTCTTCTTTTATTGCTTCCATCCAATTTTCATCTTTGCATGCTTCATTGAAATTATTAGGCACAGTCTTTGAAATCAAACAGTATTCTTCTATAATTCTTCTCCTAATCTAAACACCTTTTTTCTTATCACCTATAATTTGATCTTCTGATTGATTCAATCTTACATACCTTGGAGTCTTAGGATGTTCTTGAAATTCAGGCTCTTGTGATCTCACTTCTGCACTTTCACTAGTTCCTTCCTCTTGGATTTTCTGATTCACTGGAATGATCTACACTTGATTCTAAGTCTGAACTGAACTAAAATTTTGATCATTTGAATCATATCCATAGGTTCTGGATGGTCTAAATGTATCTTCATTAAACTTTACATTAGCACTTTCAACTACTTTCCTCAATCTCTTATTGAAGCACTGGTAGACTTTACTTTTAGTAGAATGACCAAGAAATATTCCTTCATCACTCCTAGCATCAAACTTTCCTATATCTTCATCTCTTTTGATATAGAATTTACTCCCAAATATTTTGAAGTATCTAATAGTAGGCTTATGACCAAACCATATCTCATAAGGGGTCTTACCAATTTCTCCTTTGAGATGTACCCTATTGAGTCTATAAACAACAATATTCACAACTTCTCTCTAGTATATATGAGGAACATTTCCTTCCTACATCATAGTCCTAGCAGCATCTAGAACTGTCATGTTCTTCCTTTCCACAACTCTATTTTGCTAAGGGGTCCACGGGGTAGATAAATGTCTCTTTATCCCATGTTGCTCACAAAAAAAAAAAAATCTCCAAAAAATGAATTCACTGCCTCTATTTGATCTCAAAAATTTAATCTTTAGACCTTTCTCTATCTCAACCTTAGCCTTAAAATTCTTGAATTTCTCTAGAGCTTCATATTTTTCCTTTAAGAAAGCAACCCACATCAATCTAGAATAATCATCAATGAGTAACATGAAATACCTGTCTCCTTGTAAACTTCCGACTCTAGATGGACCACACAAGTCAGTATGCACAAGCTCCAATACTTCATTTGAACAATATTGTTTGCTTCTAAATGAGAGTCTAGTTTTCTTACCTAATTGACATTCCTTGCATATGGTATTAGTAGGCTTGACCAACTTAGGAAGATCTCTCACAGCCTGGGTAGAACTTATTTGGATAATGTTGTCAAAGTTTACATGACACAATATTCTATGCCACAACCAACTTTCATCAACTTGAGCAATCAAACAAATTTTATTAGTAGTACTTGGGTGAAAGATATTACCTTTTGTTTTTGTACCAGATGCAATCACATTTCTAGAACTCCCCAATATTTTACACTTTCCATCCTTGAATTGAAGATTATATCCCTTGTCAACCATCTATCCAACACTTAAGAGATTATGTTTCAAACCTTTGACATATAGAACATCATTAGTATTATGCTTACCATCAAAATAAATGGATCCTTTGCCATGGATTACACCAATTTTGTCATCACTAAATCTTACAACACCACCATCATACTTTTCCAAGCTCAAAAATTTACTTTTATCACCTATCATTTGATGAGAGTATCCACTGTTGATCACCCATTCATCTTTTTCTTTAATTCAGGCAACTAGAGCTTTCTCAACATTCATGTAGCTAGTAGAACTAATAGGTACAAGATTACTTTCCTTGATACCAATAAATACAAACTCATCTTCACTTACATTCCCTTTATCAGATTCATCATATGTCACACCTTCATCAACAAAAAAAAACACTTTCTTTGGAATCTAGGCTTGTTAGATCTCGGCTTAGGAACTCTTTTAGGACACCTTGGGGGAAAATGAACTATCTTATTGCAAGAGAAACATTTAAGAGGAAATTTCCCTTTGTACTTACCTTCTCCTTTGGCTACCCTCTTGATAAGAAGTTCTTCAAGGTCATCTATCTTTCTTTCTTCTTCTTCAATCTCTCTCATTTCTTCATCATACTTGAACACCTTTCTAGAAGAACTTTCTCCCAAATCATATCTCTTCTTATCTTTTCTGGAGGTAGTAGCTTTGAATGCAGATTCTATCTTAGGAAGAGCATCACAAAACTCACTTAACTCAAAAGCAGCAAGATTACCAATCAACATGTCTCTAGTTACATTTGTCACAGTCTGGATCTCCACAACTTTGTGTTTGTATGTAGAAGGAAAGGATCTGAGCACTTTAGCAACAATCTTTGATTCTTCCAATGTTCCGTCAGCACATCTGGTATTACAAACAAGTTCATTCAATCTCTGCATAAAAGAAGTAATGTTCTCATCTTCACCCATTTTCAATGTTTCATATTTCCCTTTCAGACTCTGCATCTTAGCAATCTTCACATGATCATCACCTTCATACAAGGTTTCCAACTTTTTCCAGATCTCATAAGTAGTCTTCAAATCCATTACATTTGTCATTTTGGAATCAGTCAGAGCACTCAACAATGCTTCCCTAGCCCTGATATTGTACTCAACATATTTAATCTTAGTAGAAGTAGAAGGACCATTATGAGGTATGACATATCTATTTTTTGTAATGTTCCAGTAAGATTCGCCAATGCATCTCATATGACACTCCATTCGAGTCTTCCACAGAGAATAATTTGTTCCATCCTAGATCACCTCAAGCTATTAAACTTCTTCCAAGGAACCTACTCTAATACCAATTGTTGGCAACACAAAGGCAAACAACTGAGAGAGGGGGGGTGAATTAGTTGTCTCAAAAATTATACTTATTAAACTTAATATCGGATTTGATAATTAAACATGAAAGAAAAAACCATCATCACATCAAAAAAACACATAACACCAAGATTTTTTCTTACATGGAAACCCTGTTAGGGGAAAAACCATGGTGGAGGTTAATCCACAAGTTTATACCCTATTGAAAATATAGAAAATAGGGAATGCACATGCATTGAGGCACACTACCTAGAACTCACTGTTCAAATACAACAAGGCTTACTGTCCAAGGAAGACTCACTATCTTACAAAAGTATTCAGATTAAATCCATCTGAGAGATTTTGAACTGAGAAAATAGTATCTGCTAATGGTTGATTATAGTTTCAGTTAAGAACATAAACTCTGCTCACTTTTCTTCACAATTAACTTCTACCTTTGAATGATCTAAACTTTATTCACACACAAGACTCACACTTTGCACACTTCGCTTCTACATCATTTGCTTCAAATGATAAAACAATTGCTCATATATATTTGCAATCAAGAATAACATCATCTACATGTCGGCTTCAATAAAATATAAAATGAATACAAATTGTCAGCCCAAAACATAAATAATTATCAATTTGAATCAGCTAAAGTCGGCCACAACAGCGAAGACCCAAAACAACATCCTCAAACATGAAAAACCTTCAAAAATTATTCCTCAAAGATTCGCAACATGCTACAATCACCCTATCGGCCATGAACATGAAAAACATGAACACGCAAGAGAAAATATTCAATCGCAAGCACACCAATCAATGCAAACCAACAATACAAATAGAGAAAAATCTAGAAATATCCACAATCATCATGAATCACTAGAGAAGCATCCACAACAACTGAACTTACTAGAATCACATTATCTTCATTCAGGAACACCAACTGAAGCAACAAAAAAACTATCAGAACATAGATACTCATAACTCGATCAAATCTTCATGCAAATATTTGAAACTGTCAATCGATAAAATATATATACCTAACAACAAACCCTTTAATGCACAACTTTTGATCATCAACATACTAAACTATCCAACATACTGAAATTCACTGCATCATCAATAACCTGCAACTTATTTTATTACAATTTTTTTAATATCCTCGACATATACAACCTTAAAAACATTAATTCTAATAGTGTTGACATCAATGACAACCACATATCAGCAACATCCAACATTCTAGAAATGTGATTTATTTTGGTACCAAAAAAAAGTAACATTTTTCACCTAAGTACTGCTAATAAAAGTTGTCTAATTGCTCAAGTTGACGAAAGTTAGTTGTGGCATAGAATATTTTATCATGTAAACTTTGACAATATTATCAAGATAAGTTCTACCTAGGATGTGAGAGATCTTCCTAAGCTAGTAAATCCTACTAATACCATATGCAAGGAATGTCAGTTAGGGAAGCAAGCTAGAGTCTCATTCAGAAGCAAACCGTATTGTTCAAATGAAGTATTGGAGCTTGTGCATACTGAAGTGTGTGGTCCTTCTAGAGTCAAAAGTTTACAAGGAGACATGTATTTCATGTTACTCATTGATTATTATTTTAGATTGATGTGGGTTGATTTCTTAAAGGAAAAATTTGAAGCTCTAGAGAAATTCAAGAATTTTAAGGCTAAGGTTGAGACAGAGATAGGTCTGAAGATTAAATGTCTGAGATCATATAGAGGTGGTGAATTCATTTCTAGAGAGTTTAATTCTTTTTGTGAGCAACATGGGATAAAGAGACAATTATCTTCCCCACAGACCCCTCATCAAAATGAGTTGTGGAAAGGAAGAATAGGATAGTTCTAGATGCTACTAGGACTATGATGCTAGAAGGAAATGTTCCTCATATCTACTAGAGAGAAGTTATGAGTACTATTGTTTATAGTATCAATAGGGTACATGTCAAAGGTGATACCGGTAAGACCCCTTATGATCTATGGTTTGGTCATAAGCCTCCTGTTAGATACTTCAAAATATTTGTGAGTAAATGCTATATCAAAATAGATGAAGATATAGGAAATTTTGATGCTAGGAGTGATGAAGGAATATTTCTTGGTTATTCTACTAAAAGTAAAGCCTACTGGTGCTTCAATAAGAGATTGAAGAAAGTAGTTGAAAGTTATAATGTAAAGGTTGACGAAGAAACATTTAGACCATCTAGAACCTATGGATATGATTCAGATGATCAAAATGTTATTTTAGTACAAACTCAAAATCAAGTGTAGATCATTGCAGTGAATTAGAAAAGCCAAGAGAAAGGAACTAGTGAAAGTGCAGAAGTGAGATCACAAGAGCCTGAAGTTAAAGAACATCCTAAGACTCCATGGTATGTAAGATTGAATCATTTAGAAGATTAGGTAATAAGTACAAAGGTGTTCAAACTAGGAGAAGAATTTCATAAGAGTATTGTTTGATATCAAAGACTAAGCCTAATAATGTCAATGAAGCATGCAAATATGAACATTGGATGGAAGCAATGAAAGAATAACTACAACAAATTAAGAAGAATGATACATGGAATCTTGTTCCTAGACTTAAGGAAAAAAATGCAATTGGAACTAAATGGGTCTTTCAAAATAAACTAAATGAGCAAGGTGAAGTTATCAGAAACAAAGCAAGACTAGTGTGTAATGGATATTCATAGATGGAAGGAATTGACTTTGAAGAAACTTTTTCTCGTGTTGCTAGGATTGAAGTTGTGAGACTATTTCTTGCCTATGCTTCTTACAAAAACTTAAAGGTTTATTAGATGGATGTCAAGTCAGCATTTCTAAATGGTGAACTGAATGAAGAAGTATATACTGAGAAACCTGATGAATTTTAATTGACTGATGAGGGAGATATGGTTTGGCGATTGAAGAAAGCATTGTATGGACTTAAGCAAGCCCTAAGAGCATGGTATGCCAAATTCAATAAGTATTTGTTGAAACTTGGATTTAATAAAGGTATTGCTAATAGTAATTTGTATTTCAAGATTGATCATGATAAAGATTTGATTGTTGAATTCTTTGTTGATGATATCATTTTTGGAGGAGATGATAGTTTGTGCATGAAGTTTGCTGATGAGATGTAGAGTTTGAGATGTCTATGATTGGAGAAATGAAATTCTTTTTGGGATTGCAAATTACTCAGTTAGATAAAGGGATCTTTATATCTTAGTCCAAGTATGTGAAAAAATTTCTAAAGAAGTTTGGTATGGAAGATTCAAAGCCAGTTGGTACACCTATGGTGACTGGATGTAAGTTGACAATAGATGATGATTCTTGTAAGGCAAATCAGACTAGATAAAGATCCATGATTGGTAAATTGCTCTATTTGACTGAAACTAGACCTGATGTCATGAATGTCGTATGAATTGTTGAAAGATTTCAAGCTAATCCTAAAGAATCTCATGTGACTGTTGTGAAGAGGATTTTTAGGTACTTGAAGGGAACAATTGATTTTGGCCTATGGTATCCTAAAGATGATGACCTTACTTTGAGTGCTTTTACTAATGCTGATTGGGCAAGAGATGTGAATGAAAAAAGAGTACTAGTGGTGGTGCATTTTTCTTGGGAAATAATTTGATTTCATGGTTAAGTAAGAAGCAAAATGCCATTTATTTATCTACTATAGAGGTAGAATACATTGTTGTTGCTAACAATTATACTCAAGTATTGTGGATGAAACAGATGTTGAAAGATATCAAAGTTGTGTATGATGAAACTATTGCCATATTCTATGATAATTCAAGTGCTATTAATAGTTCTAAGAATCTGGTGCTGCATTCAAAAACCAAGCATGTATCTATCAAGTTTCACTTTCTGAGAGACAAGGTGAGTGAAAAGGAAGTGAGACTGGAGTATGTGCCTACTAAGGAACAAATCACATATATCTTTACCAAGCCATTGCCTAAGTATACTTTTGAGTATCTTTGAGGGAAGCTAGGGGTGATTACCCCTCCTAATCATAATTAAGATGCAATGAATTGCATTAGTCTGTGCATTTCATAGTCATATCTTGTGATCCACATTGATGTTGTGGTGGCTTCTACTCAGAGGGAGTAGTTAGATGTTTAGACTATGTGGTTTAGAGCTTGTGTGTAGAAAGATAATGCATACCTTTGTCATTGATGTCAAAGGGGGAGAAGAGTCATGTGAAAAATTGTGAATTATATGGGGAAAAGAGTCAAAACCTAAGGGGGAGAAAGTGCTATGAGAAAGTTGTGTTGATGGTGTTTTTCACATCATGTGTTGCCATCAATGCCAAAGGGGGAGATTATTGGATGTTGCTGATATGTGGTTGTCATTGATGTCAACACTATTAACATTAATTTCTTTAAGGTTGTATATGTTGAGGATATTAAAAAAATTGTAATAAAATAAGTTGTAGTTTGTTGATGATGCAATGAAGTTCAGTATGTTGGCTAGTTCAGTATGTTGATGATAAAAAGTTTTGGATTAAATGGTTTTTTGTCAGGTATATCTAGTTTATCCACCAAAAGTTTTAGAGATCCGCATGAAGATTCGATTGAGTTATGAGTATTTGTGTTCTAAATTTATTTATGTTGCTTTAGTTGGTGTTCCTGAATGAAGATAATGTGATTCTGGTAATGTGAAGTATTTTGGATGCTTCTTTGGTGATTCATGATGATTGTGGATGTTTCTAGATAATGCTCTATTTGTGTTATTGGTTTGCATTGATCAGTGTGCTCGCGATTGAATATTTTCTCTTGTGTGCACGTTTTTCATGTTCATGGTTGACAGGGTGATTTTAGTGTGTTGTGGATCTTTGAGGAATAATTTTTGAAGGTGTTTCATGTTTGAGGATGTTGTTTTGGGTCCTCACTATGTTGTGGCCAACTTTGGTTGATTCACATTGATAATTATTTCCCTTGGGTGGACAATTTGTATTCATTTTATATTTTTTTGAAGTCGACATGTAGATGATGTTATTCCTAGTTGCGGATATATATGTGTAGTTAGGGTAAAAATATTAGAGAAAAATGCATAAAAAAATTATAATAAAAAAACCCTAACAAGCACAATAGAGCAAAAACTAGCATGAAAATCAAAATAAGAAAGCAAAGCAAACCGATCTCCAAGCTAGATTTGATTTATCTTCATTGCTCTTCTCCACCTGCCTGAGAATGCAAGATTTTGAAGGTTTGATTGTTGATTACTCATTTTCACAGCATAACGATAAGATGAAGATAATAGAAGAAAAATAGAGAGATAGATAATAAGATCGAGAGAAATTTTGGCAGAGTAAGGATGCTAGAAGAAGATCCTCCCAAATGGCCTGTGAAAGGTTTGATTTATAGGAAAGAGTTGATATGATTCAATGGCCAAGATTAAAATTCAAATGTGTGATGTATATGGCTAGGATTAAAAGTTGATTTTAGTGTCTATGACGCACATTAAGTGGGTTATGACATGAGGCTAAAATTAGGATGTGACGAAATAAGTGAGATTCTTTTATTTATTTTGGAAGAAAAGATGCTTATGACGCACAATGAATGAGGCTAAATATAGGATGTGAGTGGGAATCTCAAAATTTAAATAATAAAATTATTTAAATTATGTGTGCATGTGAAGAGTTGTAGTCATGTGACACATGTTGCAATGTGGTAAAATTGAGAGATTAATTGAAATATTTAATTTGAATTATTTTGAGACATGTGAAGGGGAATTAATTAAATAAATGAGATTTATTTAATTAATTGGGAAGGTGATTAAGTGGAATAAATGAGATAGGTGGGATAATGTAATGACCTAGGGTAAAATTTTACAAGATGTTTTACAAGGTCATGTATCGACTAGGTAATGTTATTATATGGACAATTTTGAGTGTCTACAATATGAGCGATTTTTTATATCATTTGACACATTTAGAAGTGAAGTGTATGAAGTGTGAGTGCTATGTGCAAATAAAGTTCAGATCATTTGAAGGCAGAAGTTAAGTGTGAAGAAGAGTAAGTAGAGTTTATGTGCTTAACCGGAGCTGTAATTAGGCATTAGAAAATGCTATTTTCTTAGTTGAAAATCTCTCAGATGGATTGAATCTGAATATTTCTATAAGACAGCGAGTCTTCCTTGGGCAGTAAGCCTTTTTGTATTTGAGTAGTGAGCTCTAGGAAGTGCACCTGAATGCATGTGCATTTCCCATTTATTCTCTTATAATTTTAGTAGATTATAAACTTGTGGATTAACCTCCACCATGGTTTTTACCCTAGCAGGGTTTTCACATAAAAAATATTGGTGTTATGTGTGTTTCTGATGTGGTGACGATTTATGCTTTCATGTTTAATTATCAGATCTAAGATTAACTTTAATAAGTATAATTTCTGTGACATCTGATTCACCCCCTCTTAGTTGTCTTCCCTTGTGTTGCCAACACTTTTTCACTCGATTCTTGAGTCAAATGTGTGCATGTCTTCTTAGTTTCAGGGTCTTAGGATAAGTTCCGATGGGTTATTTAATCATTTTCTGATTGTGACAATGCCAAAAAATGGTGTTTTGAAAAGTGTCAAATTTTGAAAATCTAAGGAGAAACCATTTCTTGTTTTGGATTAAAACCTCTACAAATCCATTTTTATAAAAAAAGGAGGTCATTTGATACATTATTTTACTATACTTTTGTTGCAGTGAACACGTCCCGAGGCCAGTTTACAAAGGAGGTACCTGAATTTTAAGGGCTGGGAAAAATTGAGGAAATTGGTTTTTTCTAAATAATTGATTATTGTGAACCCCTATTTTACACCTGCAAAAATAGAACAAACAAACACAATATTAGATCATATGCAAGGTAAAACAAGGATTCCCCATGAAATTAGATTGAAACATTAACATAGGAAGAAAATGAAGAACAATGCAAATGAAAGTAAATAAATCCTATTTTAATGAACAAACTATCAATCCCATGGGGGAATTGGTGCCGATTGGTTTGTCGAAATCAGCCCTTTTTCCAACTCCTTTGTTGCAATGTTGATGATTTGATGAGTGATTGATCCACTTTGTTGATGAAGAACAAGATGAGTTCTTGAGAAAACCTGCAATAACCTAGCTAAGATCTTGCATTGAGGATGAAGTTGAGTAGAGTAAGTTTACTCAAGTTGTGGATGTTTGAATGAGAGGAAGAGTCTCTCATTTATATATTTCCAAAATCGAAGAGAGAGTGAAATTGAGCAATGTGGGATAAAAGATATTCCAATGGCATTGTGCCACTTGTCCACATGTGATTGGAGGAGGAATGAGCACATTTTGGTCAATGTGCATGATAAATGCTATGAGATTAAAATTTGAAATTTGAATGTGACATGTTGGAGGGAGAAATAAATGGAGTTAATGTCACTTGTCTCAATGCACAAGGACATGTAAGAGGCATTAAATGCCTTGTTGGAAGGACCAAGCCCATTTGAATTTGAATTCAAATTTGAAGGAATATTCTCTTTTTATGCCATGTTGAGAGAAAATAGGAAATTTAATAAATGAAAGTTATTGATTTATTGTGCAAGTTGCATTCTATAGAGGATTTTAGTGATTGAGATTAAATTAATCAAGATTTGATCAATTTAATGAGAGATTATATGATTTGACAATTTTGACTCAAATTTTAGGATTGATTTAAATCAAAATGAGAGGAAAATGATTAAAGATATAATTAAATAAAGATTTGATTTATTTATTTAAAGAGGGATGATGTTGGATTTAAACCAAATAAAGATTTATTTAATTTAAATGAGATGATTTTAGGGATTAATTAAATAAAATGATTTATTTAATTAAAAGGGAGATTACAAAATTAAATAAAATTGATTTATTCAATTAACAAGAGATGATGACTTAATTAGATAAAGTTGATTTATTTAATTAAGAGATGAGAGTGATGAATTTAATCAAATACAAATTATTCGATTAAATGACTAGCAAAGGAGATGATTCAGGATGAAATGGTGTTAATAAACCAGGATCTAGTGTGTTAGATCGAATTGTATATTTTCCATGTCTACATTTTGCCCCTCTTTGAAGCAATGTACTTGTTGCATTTATTCAAAGAATAAACCGCCGTGATCAAAGTTAAAAAAAAATCTGATTTTTCAGATGCCCCACTATTGCCCCAATAGAAGGATTATGCTAGTATACTACCCCCTCGAGAGATCGAGCAAAAATGTTTGATTTTCCGATCGAGATCGAGATAAAATGCGAGAGGAGTGGTTCTATTGATCAAATGATGAAAAAGAATTCTTTGATGTAGACAATTTTTATGGTGTATAGACAGTCATCGGCCATGGGTAGCCTCATGTATATTTTGAGATCTCACACCTAATTTAGATAGAAATGTTAGTAAAGATAGAAGAATAATAAGAATAAGATGGCTTGAAGGAGGATCCACACAAGCCTATACTATGAATGATGATGATGATGATTTTCTTTACCAGGAGTTGGGATTTTAAAAGGGTAAATTACTTTATGTTTGATAACATACGTAGGTACGATGCATCAAGGTATAGAGAACCAAGATGGCATTGTGGTTAGTGTGATGGACTTTGACTCGACAATTAGATAGGAGTATTCTTGTTCACACTTGACATACAAAAACCTTGCTAGGACGGACCTAACAAAGCAAGTATTCGCCAAGTTATTTTACAAGAGTATCCAACAAGCACAAAAGAAAAAAAGATAATGATTGTCGCCCCATTCCTTTCTCTCTAAACCTATTTTGTTTAGGCATCATCGAGAGGTCCTTGGAATGAGCACAAAATAAGATAACTCAAAAAGACCAAGAAAAAGTAAACAAGCAAGCTAATGTTCTTCGTACCGCTAGCCAAGGCTAAACTATTGGGGGGTACCTGATTCTTATGTCCATTGTGGGAAGGATTTATCCTAGGACATGTTGTGATCAGGGTTTTGGTGAGACTGCTTTGATGATAAGTTATTGGTACTTTGAGTTGATCAACTTGCTTGCTTACTGACTTAGACTTTGAGCCTTTGACGATTAGGGTGTTCAGTTTGGAACCTTCTAGAATTGCTTATGATTGCTTCACCAAAGGATGAAGGCGATGATTGATTTATTATGAATGACGATTATCACAGGTGAAATCGAAATGAGACGGGTGCACCATTTTGGGTTTTTTCAGATGTTTTGAGGCTGTTTTTGGTATTTTTTGAGATTTTACAATGTTTTTGGATTTTCAAGCTTTGTGAATGTTTGTGGATTTTGTGTCTCAAGGGCCAATCAAGGATGGACTTGCCTACATTATACACACTCAGAGATGATGTATTTTGGACGATAATTGACTTGACTGTTGATGAGATAGATGGACAAACAGATTGCCATTGCGACGAAAGCCTAAATAGATGGGCAAACGGATTACCATTGTGACGAATGCCTAAAGGACTGACCTAAAATGTGAAATATATGGGAAAATAGATTTCCATTGTGACAGATGCTTAAAGGACTGACCTAGAATGTGAAATAGATGGGAAAACGGATTGCCATTGCGACAGACGTCTAAAGGACTGACCTAAAATGTGAAATAGATGGGAAAACGGATTGCCATTGCGACAGACACTTAAAGGACTGACCTAGAATGTCTCAAAGGATGATCAAAGATCAACCTTGCCTACGTTCAAGCTCAGAGACAATGTAGTTTGGCCCATGACTCTGTTTTTGACTTTTTAGATTTTTGACATGTTTTGGATTTTGATACGATTTTCTGAATGTTTTCGGATTTTTCGAATGATTTTGACAATTTGGATATGGATATGTGATGATATTAGTGCTCTGTTTTGGGATTTTTTTGAAAACCAAATTTAATTTTAACTGATCAGATTGATAGTTTGACTAAGTGTGTTAAGTCAAACAAAAGTGATAATGCACTTGGAAACTCTAGGAAGTTGTGTTATCCTAGAGTAAACTCATACAAGAGAGGGTGGTTTGACTAAGTGTGTTAAGTCAAACAAGTTGATGACGGATTAGATAATTTGACTAAGTGTGTTAAGTCAAATAAGATGATAATGCAGTTGTAAACTCTAGGAAGTTGTGTTATCCTAGAGTAAACTAGTGCACAAGAGGGTAGTTTAACTAAGTGTGTTAAGTCAAACAAGGTGATAATTGATTGGATTCGATTGATCAAGATTGATGAAGCTTGTTTTGGAACAAAATTGTTTTGATGATTTAATGTGACTCTGACGCACAAATTAGATGCGACTGATATTGATTATTCACATTGATGTTTGACAAAAGATAAAGCTTGATAAGGAACGTCTTCCTGTCAAAAAAATGCCATGGGCTAGTGATTTGGATTTTGGATCACAAATGCTTGACCAATTTGATTTCATGTTTTTCAATGTTTGGATCATCACATAATTTGGAGGATATAGATCAAGATTTATTCCTAAAGCAAGATGTAAATATCTACCCCTAGTGTCTAGCAATGTATGGAATTCCATGGGTGGATGCTTGGATAGATGGATGGATGGTTATGCTAAGCATGCAAAGGATGCCAAGGATTATCTTGTGACAAGATAAGGTGTTTGAATAGAGGATTCTCATTTGGATAGTGCTTCATGGCTCAGATAATGTTGGATTGGATAGGATCAATGAAAATGACCCATGTTAAGATGACTACCATAAAAAAGTGTAAAGTGTGCACCAAAATTTGCCAAGATCAAGATAACTTGGAGTATGGATGCAGATGGATGAAAATGGATGGGATAAATGGTTCATGAATGAACAATGATATGGCTGGAATGTTGGCTTTATTATGGATGCGATAAGATACTTTCTCCTGAACTGGCACACGCAGATGCTCGATTCTACTCATGATGCCTGTTTGCCAAGTTTTCATCATGGTACTTTTCCAAAGCGCCACTATTTCACAAAAAATCGCTAGCCTTCACGGTTTTTATTTTATCTTTGCGGTAGTGCCTTATCTTTAATCGCTCACAACCTTCGACATGTGCCATGTGGCTTCCTCTTGAGGATTTGTGTTTTTCCATATCACTTTGGTTTTGTCGGGCTCCATCCGTGCGACGTGTGGCTTTCTCTGGCCACTTTCAGAACTGGGTCCACCATGCAGTTGCGATCATTTGGCATCACCAACATGGCTTCCTCTCCGAGCTTTTTGCTAGGCATCCCTTGTTCTTTTTGCCAACCCCCCTCTGCTTGACGCATGGCATTTTCTTGTGCGCCAGTTATCTGGGAGTTGCTGTTACGCCATTTGTACTCGCTTGCCACCATGTTTTCTTCTGCGGTGCTGCCTATTCATTTTTGTTACTGCATGGTTTTCTGTTCCCTGCAATGACATTGTTGGCATGCTGTTGGGTGATCGTTCTTTTTGGTGGCGACTTGAGGTTATCTGAGGCGTCGATGTTTGCTCGTGGCATCTTTCTCTATGGTTTTTCAGGTGGTGGACTGGCCTATATATGCGACCCTTTTTCTCTTTTATTATGTTGTTGTTAAGTTGCTAGAAGCTCCCGAGCACTGGGAAAATCCTCTGAAATATTTTTATTAAACTTGAAGATTACAAACTGTGCCAATCAATTCAGCCTTTCTATTTTTCATGTATTTGATAAGATTGTTAGTCTGTGCTATTATTTTCCTATAATGTATGAATGCCCATTCTTCAGCTTTTGTGATCTTTCATAGCTAAATAAATACAGATCATGTTTTTCGACTCCTCTGTGTTGCTTAAAGTTATGTCAGATTATGCTATGCAAATTAGAGGGTGTTTGTTATGTTTTAAAGTGCTTTTGAGAAAATTTACTTAATAAACAACATTTTGGTGGCTCAGGCCTTTGCATCTAGCACTGTGCTCTGGTAAATTTGTCTATAATTTTGGCACATCGCCTGTAATTTAGATTTCATGTTTTGTTGTCTTTCTAACCTTTTACCTCCCCCACTAAATGAAGAGCCAACTTCGATAAAACCCCGGAGGTCACTTAGCTAGCACACTATGTCCCCCAATAGCTAAGTTTCCCATGAGACTGCTTCTACCTACAAAATCCTACATCAATAATTCTTTTTCTAGCATGCCCAGTGGGATGCAAACTAACACGTTCGCTTGATCTTATAAGTTGTGTATGAGCCATCGGCCTAAAACTAGGTCGCAAACTGCAAGATTCCCTGGCTAGCTCGTACCACCCTTAGTTTCTTTGCACTCGAGAGGTCGTCGAGGTAGTCCTTCACCTCCTCCATCTCCTCCTTCTCCATAGTTGCCTGCTTCTCCTGCACCTATGGCCGCTAGAAATAACGTAGCCTAGGATGCTAGTAGTCCTTTAGTAGCACCTATGCCTCCTGCAGTATGGGCCCGAATCCCTTCTTCTACTCTAAAAGCTATCCATAAGTATTCTGGGGATGAGTCGAAGACACCGACGGAACATCTAAAAGATGTGGCTGATGTATGCCTTGTACATGGTGTGTCAAATTAAAATGTAGCTCTCAAATTTCTTACTGCCTCCTTTCGAGGAAAGGCACTAAACTGGTATAGGACTCTTGAGGCTAATACTATTGCTACTTGGGACCAGCTCGGAACCCCGTTTTACGAGCGCTTTTCAAATGTTGGTGATAAGTCTTCACTGTATCATCAACTAGAAAACATAAAGTGAGCTCCTCATGAAGCTCTACCTAATTTCAATGCATGGTTCTATTTGACATGATAGAGAGTGCCTGTTGGTAGTCGGCCACCCCCGAATTTGGTGTTCATGTTCTACTTGAAGTCCATCAACCCTAATATTTCCATGATGCTACAAGCTCTTGGTGGGGAGACTCTTCCTAATGCTTATGCCTTGGCTGCCACTGTGGAAAATATCCTAATCGCTACTAGAAAGTTGGCACCAAGACCCATCATGCCATTGTTTCCTAAATGAAATGCCACGGAAGCCAAAGTTCCTTCGACCAACACGCCTGCAACTCCTCCCTAATGTATGTACGTATATCCTGGAACAACTCCGAGTGCAGCTCCGATTGTGGCTCCAGTGCCTAATGCCTTGGATGCTGAGATGAATGAGATAAGAGAATAGATGCGGGCCATGACTAATGAATTGACTACCATGAAGTGGCAACAATATAGCTACCAAAAGCTGACATACCAAAATTATCAAGGTAGAAAAGCTTCATACTAATCAAATTAGTGGTAAGATAGACCACGTGAAAATACTTAGGCTCAGCCAAATAACCAGGTTGTTCCGGTGACCCTACCGATGCAGACCATCCATCCTAGTTCAAATAAAGAGCTAGTTGCTAGACAAAACAATTTAGCCGAAGACGCCAATTCATGGTGTTATCTTGTAACAATGCTCACATGCCAAGAAATTATCTATGGAGAAATTTGTAACAAAATATCATGGACCAACATAGCCAAGGCGACACACCTGATCCCAACAACCAATCATACGCCTCTTAGTAGATGGAAAATGCTGTCCTCACTGCTCAAATGCAAGGGATGTCCATTCAACAAGAGTCAAATATAGTTCCAAACCAAGTGCTCTTTTCATGGATGGAAGGAGAGTAGTTAGCGTTTCCAAATGACTTTCCTGTAACTCAAATGCCATGAGTATAGTCTGATTACAAAACTTGTTCAAAGAGGAGACTCACCAGAGAATTCACATCTCAGCTAACTAATGCTTCATCTTAGCTGACACCTAGTCCGTTGACAAGCCCGTTGTCAGTCCCATTGAAGACTAACGTGGTTCCTCCCAGTTCTCTGAATCCGCCTCCTCCGAAGGCAAAGGCTCCTATGAATGTCCATTCTGTTTCCAAACAGCCAGACGTACCAGCCGCGAGGCCAACACCAATTGTGAAACCTAAAGAGCAAGCAACCATGACTCATTAGTCACAAGCGTAGTTCAATATGGTGGAACAACTAAAGAAATATTTTTCCAATGCTTCTTTGTGGGATGTCCTAGATATTCTGGAGTAGAAGGTGCTATTACAAAAAGCATTATCGGGAGAGGAAGATGCGATGGTGCCTAGTCAGCCCAATGAAGAAAAAATATCCAAGCTGAACCTGGATAAAGTGCTAACAAATCAATCGAAAGAGAAACTCAAAGCCAGAAAAGAGAGTAAGCCTAAACCTAAGCCTTTCTTTCTAACACTTATAATTTGTGACAAGTTGTTACATAATTGTATGATCGACTTTGGTGCTAGCACCACTATCATGCCTAAGCAAGTAGTTAATGCCTTGGGTTTAAAATATGAGCCTCTTAATAAGGGAGTCATGCAGCTAGATGAAAATAAAGTTGATACTGTCGGGGTAATCAAGGGATTTCCTATGACATTGTTTGTCTACCCCACTATCACTGTAAATCAGGATACCGTACTCATTGATATTCCTCCTCTATTCAGGATTTTTTTGTCCCAAGAGTTCACAACAAATGTTAGAGGATATCTAGCACTAGACTGGTCACACCTGATCTTGAGGACCAAACATGGAGCCAAGATGAAATTAGTGTTGGAAACTTTGCATTCCGAGCATGTTGCTGATGAGACTTTGCTCAACTTTGAAGCGACACATACTTCAATTACCCAGGAAGAGAGGTTCAATGTGGAATTTTTGGAAGAAGAAGAGGCTACTAGCTCACGGATGGAGGATGAAAAAAATTTGTTCAATGAGTTTATTGATACAGACCCTTTTGGGAATTATCGCGTAACTGGACTTGGGACTTATGTCATACATGAGGAAGGGTAGTCTATGCCTAGAGTTACTAAGGAGTTTGGAGGCAAAACACCCTTGGAATTATGGACTTTTCACTTTGATGGAGCGAGATGCAGAGCCAGAGCTGGAGTAGGAATATGTTTGACATCTCCATCTAAGGAAAAGACCTTGAGGTCTTATCGCTTCTAGTTTACATGCTCAAACAATGAAGCAGAGTATGAAGGTCTTGTCCATGGTTTGAGCCTTGTAGAACAAATGTGTGCAAAGTAGATAAGTGTGTTCGAAGATTCAGAGTTGGTGGTCAACCAAATATGAGGAATTTCTACTACAAAGAATGTCCGTATGTGATCCTACCAACATAGAGTCTGAGATCTTATTGACAACTTTGAGGCATTTAATATTCAGGCTATACAAAGAGAAAATAACTCTGAAGCCAACCGAATGGCGACTATCGGAGCTCAGTTTGAGCTAGCCTTCGAGTTAAATTTGAAAAATAAGCATGTGGTGAGAGTAATTGTAAGACCCATTGTTCCAAACAACAATCAAGACTGGAAAGTGTTCGATAACGATGCTCATATTGCATCATTTCTCCAGTCATCTGGGGATTTCACAGATTTGCTGCAACCAAAGATCGTCGAAGCATATGGGGATCAAGTTATCTAGTTGAAATCCAACAAGCTTTCAAGAGGCCTAGTCACTCTGGAGAGCCTATTTGATTCTGATGATGCAACAAGAGACAAAAGGAAGCTCATAGCTAACAAAGGTGACTACACCGATTTTCATATCGGAGAAGGCAGAAAGCTCAAGGTTGGGAAAGAAGTATCTCAGAAGAATAAAGACAGACTAAGACACTTCTGTGAGGAATATTCGAGTGTAGTAGCCTAGTCATATGATGATCTTAAGGGATACAACCTCAGGATTATTGAGCATACAATTGAGCTATCAGAAGGAGAGAAGCCGGTTCATCAAAGACAGAGGCCTGTGAACCCAAAGATTGAATCTCTTATGTAACAAGAATTGAATAAATTGATTGCATCCTGAATAGTGTTTTCAATCAAACATAGCACTTGGGTGTCAAACCTAGTGCCAGTTCGGAAGAAGAATGGAGACATAGGACTATGTGTAGACTTTCGAGACTTGAATAGAGCATCCTTAAAGGATCATTACCCCCTTCCTTTAATGGAGGTAATTCTATAGACCATAGATGGTTTCGAAATATTTTCAATGTTGGATGGCTTTTCGGGCTACAATCAGATTTGGGTAAGAGAAGAATACCAACACAAAACAGTGTTCACCACAAAGTGAGGAACATATGCATATGCCAAGATTCCTTTTGGACTCTCAAATGTCAGAGCCACCTTTCAGAGAGCCATGTATATTTTATTTAATGATTTAATCCATAAAATTATACTTATCTATCTGGATAATTTGATAGTATTTTCAAAATCTACCAATGATCACTTTGATCATTTAGAGCTTGTCTTCCTGAAGTGCCAGGAATTTAGGATTTCTTTAAACCCAAAGAAATGTGTGTTTGGAGTTCCCCAGGGGAAGCTATTGGGGTATGTTGTCTCAAAGGAGGGCATTGCCATTGATCCTGAAAGAGTTGATGCAATCCAGGAGCTTCCATTACCTGTAAACAAGAAGGGAGTGCAATCATTTCTAGGTAAGGTCAGCTTCATTAGCCGATTCATTACAAATTTTGCAGGGATTGTTCGACCAATTACCTTGATGCTTAAAAAAGACCAGACTTTCAAATGGACGGCGAAGGCCAGAAAAGCTTTTGAGCTTATAAAGGAGGCTATTTCTTCAATCCAAACCTATCAAAGGATTTTATCATGTATGTTTTTGGTGGTGGCAACAGTATTGCAACTGTGCTTATGCAAAAGGATGATGAAGATAAAAGGGAGTCTCCTGTTTCTTTCTACTCACGAACCTTAAAAGAGTATGAGGTAAAGTACAATTTTGTAGAAAAGCAGGTCTTTGCCGTTGTGAAAGGGCTTAAGAAGTTTTGGCACTTGATATCATATAATAAGGTGATTGTTTGTGTACCGCATCCTAGTGTGCGAAAGTATATCATAGAAGGAGAAATCATAGACAAAAGAGATAACTAGATTACCAAGATCCTAGAGTATGATATTGAAGTTAGGCCTGTCAAGACTGTCAAAGGAAAAGGACTGTATGAGTACCTCGCTGAAAATAGTGAACCAATGACAGAGTTTGAAGCCCTGAAACTTGTGTTATTGAACGAAGAAAGCTCTCAGGGCAACTTGTTGGAGGATAGAATGAACTTCATGCAAACTGGAAGGTATTTGATCAATCTCCCTTCTTTTAAGAGGGGTTTCTATTGTTTAGAGAATATCAATTATGTTCTCTTGGAAGGTGTACTGTTCAAAAGAAATTTTAATGGCTTCTTGCTAAGATGTGTAAATGAAGAATAGGCCAAGACAATATTGGATCAATACCACAATGGCCCAGCTGGAGGACATTTTTCTGCAAGGACTACAACAATTAAAATTATATGTGCTGGTTACTTTTGGCCAACACTTTTCAATGATGCATTTTCATTAATAAAGTCTTGCAATGAATGTCAGTTTTATGTCGAAAAGAGAAAAAACGCTGCTATGTCATTAAGGCCTATAGTAGTAGAGGAACCCTTTTCTCAATGGGGTCTAAACTTCATTGAAATGATTAACCCTTTCTCCTCAGCTGGACACAAGTGGATATTAACAGCAATCGACTACTTCACCAGATGGGTAGAAGCAGTGCCATTGAAGAATGCAATGAAAGTGGAGATTGTTAACTTCTTGGAGGAGTTGGTAGCTAGATTTGGCCCGCCAAAAACAATCATCTCCGAAAATGCCAAAGCTTTCCTCGGCTCAAAGATGAGCCAGTTTGCATTGAAATATGGAGTTTTCCTGAAAACCTCTTCCAACTATTATCCCCAGGGGAATGGCCTCGCAGAGTCTACAAATAAAAACCTCATCAGGTTAATCAAGAGGATAGGCTCGGAACACTAGAGAGAATGGCATAAGAACCTCTAAACAAAGCTGTGGGAAGACCGAATCATGCCCAAGAAGATACTAAAGACATCTCCTTAAGAGATGGTGTATGAGAAGAAGGCATTTTTGCCTATCGCCATGGAAATCCCTGCCCTGTAGTTGCTTAAATCTCTAGAGATTGAACAAAATAGAGCAATGTAGGTACATTTTTTTGAGCTACTCAAAGTTCAAGAGAAGAGAGAGCATTCCCTTGAGGTGATGAACAACCGCTAGTAGGTGGTAAAGAGATGGTTCAATAAAAAGGCATCAGATCAAAAGCTACAATGCGGGGACTTGGTGCTCAAGTTCAATGAGCATGGAGCAAAGCCCGACCAACATGGAAAATTTGACAGTCTCTGGGAAGGGCCTTTCAAAATTGTCCAGTGTAAACAGTTCAACTCTTTTGAGTTGGAAGACATGGAAGGTAATGCCTTAAGTATTCCAGTTAATGGAATACATCTTAAGAAATTTAATTAGTTCTGTAAATGTGATGGCTTTGTAAATTGTAAATATGTAATTATTTTTCCCTATTTTAAGTTTTGGGTTTTCTCAGTGCTATATAAAATAACAACAGTAGTACAAGAAATAGAAGAACATTGTAAATGAGCTAGGATATGAAAAACATAAGTATTATATATTATGGCTGGAAAATTTACATTACATAAGATAGGGGCCAGTGGTCTTGTATCGTAAAAGGGAAAAAACAAAATTGGGGACTATCTTGGTTCTCAGATTCTCAAGCATTAGACGGACTAGAAATGGCAGCAACTGGCGGTGCAAGATGAGGGAACACCATTCTTTTGAAGTCCTTTTACCACTAGAGGTTTTAGAACGGTTCGATGTAATGTATCCAAATGAGGAAAAAGCAGCCACCATAGACCTTGGCGCGATGCTCTTCATGAGTCTCCAACTCAAAGCCAAATAGGAAAGGCCTGGTTAGTATGGGTCCTCCATGCAGCAACAATCGATGCAGGTTACAAACTGAGGGGACCCTACGATCAAATTCGGTGGCCCGTACTATTTTCTCAAGTCCTTTGAGTTAGCGCCGAGGGAACACTCGCTTCGTTAGCTTCAAGATCTTGCATTTGGAGACACTGATATCCAACAACGAGGTGATGAAGTGAGAAGAGATGCTGGTGTTGACCCGGTATTGTTCCTCATATTCCACGCAGTCCTTGCCAAGAACCCATTTGATCACTTTCACATATAACAAGTTTTTTATGCATGTCATGCGCTTCAAGCACCTAGACCTAATTTTTCTTAGGAAAGCAGCTTGAGTCTTTTTACAGACTAGTCTAATTGGCATCTCCATGTTGCTTGCTACTCTAGCTAGAAAATGAAAATTGCTAAAATAACTAAAGCCTGCTAGGCTAAGAATGCTAGGAATAATTGTGATTTGCAATGCCGCTAATGGCCCTATTTATAGATTGGCTGGGGTTCACCTAATGAGGCAAGCCATGATTACGACATAGGCAAAAGGGTGTTGTCAAGCCTCAATTTTTAGTGCTGCAATGTGTGAAGTGATGAGAATAATCAGGTACACTTGCAACTTGCTCTGTTCAAGTTGCCGAATTCAATAAAGATTGGTTAGGTGTTAGCATAAGGAGCCACCGTCCCATCCAAATCAAGGCAAATCTTTTAAGCAGACTGTTGGGTGATGCGCCCAAGTACAATCAGGAAAATCAATAAATGCAAAAGAGCTTGCGAAAGATATGGCAAGGTTATCTTGGTCCGCTATCCAAAAAAACTCAGGTGCCACCTCACGCGAATTCATGTCTCTTAAATATGGAGAGCATTTTGGCAGGTTGGCGATCTCTTCACACACATGAAAAGATGGTGACACATATAGCAACTAAATGTTAAAGACTGGCACATACACTCACTCAACCATTTTCCATGGAAATCAAAGAGAAGGTTGAGCATGCAAAGCACATTTATTGTGAAAGTTATCAAAAGATAAAACAGCTAAGTTATTCATGAGAGAGAAAGAGTTTTTCATAAGCTAAGTCATTTAAGAAGGTTTGTGAAAGGTTCTTGCAAATATAGAGAAATGGCTGAGATTGCAGAAAGTTCAACACAGGCCCTGGCTCCAGTGAATATAGATGAGCAAAGATTAAAGGCACCCTGTGTAGATATCTATAGCCAAGAGTCTTATGCTACCCCAGGCATCCCAACAAAGCCATGTTGGCCCTTCACTAGTCAAGTGGACCAGAGAATAATGAGCACGGTTCCTCATAGAAATCAGGCTTTAGTATCGGAAGATTGGGATAATGTCTTGGATCTTGAGTTATCCCAAAATCCCAAGAGCCTTAGGGAAGTTGTATGTGAGAGAATGAATAAATTAATGGACTCCTTCTACAAACATCTATGGGACTGTGGGCTTCCCCAGTATATGGTTCCCCTAGTACATCATTGCTCAGAAATTGTGGCAGCATACGTGACAAGCTTCGACCCAAAGAGCGGAGTGATAAGTGGCTTTCAAGGTAGTCATCAGCCCCGAAGCTATTCAGGATATGTTATGCATCCCGCTCCCCTTGACCCAAAATGTTGAAATTTTTGACATAAAAGAGATGCATGATAAGTGGAGAATGCTTAGAATGGCGCAATAGTTTTACCACACTGAAACTGCCCAGCCGTCAAATGTCTCAGCACCTCCTAGATTCCCAATTAATCTGGGTGCTTTAAAAACTAGGTCTTCTTCTATCTATTCTATGTTGGCATTGGTGTGCGGTCTAGATACAGACAAACAGGTTTTTGAGTTTTAGATGTGTCTCAGCTTTATATTGAAAAGGAACAACCTGCCTCCGCTTCTGGACTTTGTGAAGGTTATTAGTGATGGGATGAAGTAGTAGCTGTAGGACTTCCAGGTCCGTTCTAGATTTAGGTATTCCTCTTTCCTGGCCTACTTAATATTGCATCATAATCTAGACTATTTCAAGACATTTATGTCTTTGGCTGTTTTCGACGAGACTAGCAAAAGGAAGCCACTTTCGACATGGACTCATGTCCTGTCAAAAAATTTTGATTACTATACATTTTCAGATTCATTCTTAGCCTCAACTTTGTGGACTTTGGATAGATCTAGGATCAACATGTCCACGCGCCTGTCACCAAGACAAAAATCTTGGTTGGGAAAGCTCGTTGCACCCTACAATTGGTTCTTTGGCACATATTTCACTATGCTCTGCATGCAAGGTTTCACCCGAGAACCTTTCTGGCTCCCACACTTTCTTTCTGACAAAGTACTCACCCTAGAAGCATTGAGGTAGCTATGTAATATTGATAATGATTACTAGGGAGGAAAGCATTTAACCTCCTATTTGATACTGCCGGTCATGTTTGGTTCCATATCGTTGGTTAAGAAAAGGACTTCGAAGATTGATACTTCAAAGATTTTGTACTCAAAGTTGGGACACCTTGGGTTGGCTGTTATCAAGGACACCTAGCAATACAACCCCAAAAATAATCTATCAGAGGTTGGCATAAAAATCCCACACCAACTTTGGCCTTTTTGGGACCCTCGGATAAATGTTAAAGAGGGGAATTTGAACTTATATATAAGCCTTGAATATTTTCCTTCAGATGACAGATGACTGCCCTGGCTAAACTTTTACTACATTGCGGGGAAGCCCAACTCAAACTAGAAGATCAACCAGTCCCTATGTAGCCAATTGCATAAGCTCGAATGGAAGTCTGAAAACATTTGAGACTTCTGGATATACAGGCAGAAAACAAAGGAAACAAACGGGCTTTTCCAAGATTTGGCCTTGGATGGAAAATTTGATGACATCTAGGAGAACGAGCATCCAGACGATGAGAAGTCTCTGAACCCTTCAACATCGGAGCAACAATATAGGAGGGAAAGGACTACCTCGGAGCCCAGAGAAGAAGTAACTTAGAATCCCCTTGCCGTTGAAGAGGGTCCAACGCATGAAGAAGATGCCAGTAAATAGCCTTCCCAACAGGAGGATTCATCAAACACACAAATGTCAGAGCCATCTAGCTCCTCTAAATCAACTAGGAAGAGGCCAAAGACTACCTGTCATAGAAGGCAGGTCATTGTAGACCTTGAGGATTCTTTGGATGAAAAGTAGCCACAAACAAGAGAATCCGTTGGAGAGGAAGAGAAACAACTGGAGGAAGCGGTTGTATTGTCTATAGCTCCTTACGAGCCTTAGGTATCATTTCTTCCCTCTTCTCTTTCTACTATGTCTCTGGTCTCTTCTTCGTCTGTCCCAAATTTTTCATCTACACCAATTTTCTCTATCACTAGATATCCCGGGCAGTCAAGTCCTTCCCCTCCTAGTTTCCCACTTTCATCCTCTACTTTTCATCCCTTACCTAGAGCACAATTTAGTGTCAGTCCTGGGCTCATGAGCCAAAAATTCCTATCCCCAAGTCCCAACCCTTTAGTTGGTGCTTCCCCGACCTTTCCTTATATCGCATTATCATCCTCTTCGAGTGGCCAATTCATTCCACCATTCTCCCCAACCATTATTACAAGGCCTAGCAAAACCATTGATGCACTAAGTACACTATCTTTCCCACTAGCAGTCCCTCAAAAGTTTCCTTTTGCTGGTGAATTGGGTATCCCTTCCTAGGAATATTTCTCACAGGTGGAGGCAAATAAGAGTGCCTGAGCTAGCCGAATTCAAAAGAGGAGACAAAGGGATGCAGGCAGGCAGGCGGAGCCTCTCTTGCAAACTGTGTTTAATGAGAGCCAGAATTTGTTGATGTTTGTAAAGACCACTCCCAATGTGATTAAACCAGTAGGAGAAATGCTACCAAAATATTACTCTGTCAATGCCATTGGGCTAGACTTGTAGCAGGCTCATCCACGGGATAAGGTTGAGCTGATGGAGGAGACTCAGAGGATAGTAACCACGAATTACATCAAGCTGAATCGCCAGGTGAGGAAAAGGGAGGAGCGGATATCAGAGCTAAAGGGAAAGGTTGATATTTGAGTGAACAAGTATAAAGCCCAAGAAAATGAGATAAGTCACCTAGAAAAGGAGAGGAGTGCTTTTGAAAGTCAAATCGAGGAGCTTCAGGTTATGAGCATGGAAATCATCCTGACCCTCTAGCATGAGGTTGAGCAAAGCTGAGTGAACAAAGAAAGGCTCCGCACTGAATCCACACAACTGAGTGAAGGTATGAAGGAGCTACGATAGAGCACAAGTGATGAAATAAATGAAATGAATGCCACTTTAGAGTCAGAGATTCAGAAGACAAAGTGGGCCGAATTGGCCCTGGAAGAAAAAGAAAAGGAAGTTTCCACTCTAAAGGAACATGTGTCTACATTGGACATAAGCTTATCAGAGCTAAGGGCAGACTTGAGAAGTAGAGTAATGGAGTTGGATATTTTGAAGACCCGACCTCTTGCACCACATATGAGCACGTTGGAGATTGCCAAGGAGTTATATACATCATATTGGGATAAGGTCAAGGAATTACACCTTACTCTATAGCCCACCCTAAAATTTATGGCGCAGGCGGCCAACCTATGTGGAACAGTCAATGAAACAATCCAGCAAATACATGAGGTGACTTTTGATAAGGTTCCGGAGGCCAGGATTTTGTTGGGAAAATTGTATACAGCTTCCGATGAGGCTCTAAGTGGTGTAGGTATCGAGGACCAAACAACAATGGCCATGGGCGTAAGCATCCTCATTTCTACGCATGAGGTTATCCAACAAGTGGAAGAATGTAGGGCCAGGTTGAACCAAGTTACCAGTGACATGCGAGAAAAATTTTCCCGCTTAACTTAGAGAGGCCTCCCTTCGCCCTTCATCGCAGGTAAGGTGGTAGCAGGTGTTGAACACATTGTTGCAAATATTGAGGAGAAGATGCAGGACCTTTCTATTTTCCAATCTTTTGATCAGTCTCCAACAACCAAGAAGATTAAAGGTATTGTACATCAATTGGCACAACTCTTCTTCCATCTGGAATTAGAGACAAAAATATCTGGCAGATTGCCTTTCAAGGCAATTATCGATCTCAAGTTGGCACATGAAAATTTGTGAGCTCTCTTCATGCCATCAAATGAAGTTTGGACCGGTTTGTAGGCCGCCCTCTTGAGGTTGTGAGCGATTATGGGATGTTGAACCAAGGTTTCTAGGGTTCTTCATTCCACGAGTGAAATATCCTTGTGAGTCACCAAACTATTTCACAAAAAACCGCTAGCCTTCACAGTTTTTATTTTATCTTCGCAGCTATGCCTTATCTTTAATCGCTCACAACCTTCAGCGTGTGCCATGTGGCTTCCTCTTGAGGACTTTTTCTTTTCCATATCGCTTCACTTTTGTTGGGCTCCGTCTGTGTGACGCATGGCTTTCTCTGGCCACTTTTGGAACTGGGACCACCATATAGTTACAATCATTTGGCATCACCCACGTTGCTTCCTCTCGAAGCTTTTCATTGGGCATCCCTTGTTCTTTTTTCTAGGCCCCGTCTGCGCAACACGTGGTAGTTTCTTGTGCACTGGTTATCTGGGAGTTGTTGCTACACCGTTTTTACTCACTTGCTACCACATTTTCTTATGTGATGGCACGTGTTCATTTTTGTTATTGCATGGGTTTTTGTTCCCTGCAATGGCATTGCTGGTGTGCTACTGGGTGATCATTCTTTTTGGTGGTGATTTGAGGTGATCTGAGGTGTCGATGTTTGCTCGCAACATCTTTCTTTGTGGTTTTTCAGGTGGTGGACTAGCCTATATATGCAACCCTTTTTCTCTTTTATTAGGTTGTTAAGTTGCTAAAAGCTCCCGAGCACTGGGAAAAACCTCTGTAATATTTTAATTAAACTTGAAGATTGCAAACTGTGCCAATCAATTCGGCCTTTCTGCTTTTCATGTATTTGATAAGACTATTAGTCTATGCTATTATTATCCTATAATGTATGAATGCTTGTTCTTTAGTTTTTGTGATCTTTCATAGCTAAATAAATACAGATCATGTTTTTCGACTCCTATGTGTTGGTTAAAGTTATGTCAGATTATGCTATGCAAATTAGAGGGTGTTTGTTATGTTTTAACGTGCTTTTGAGAAAATTTACTTAATAAACAACATTTTGGTGGTTTGGGCCTTTGCATCGAGCACTATGCTCCTGTAAATTTGTCTATGATTTTGGTGCATCGCCTGTAATTTAGATTTCATATTTTGTTGTCTTTCTAACCTTTTACCTCCCCCACTAAATGAAGAGCCGAATTCGATAAAACTCAAAGGTCATTTAGCTAGCGCACTATGTCCCCCAATAGTTAAGTCTCCCATGAGACTGCTGCTACATGCAAAATACAGTGTCAACAACCACTGAAGTGGTTTTCACTAGAGGACGATTCTTTTCTTTACTATTTTTTAATCTTTTTTCTGAGTTTTTTGGATTTTTGTATATATATATATTTTTGTATTTTTCGAGAGATTTTATGCTCATGCTGAACCAGCTGGTGGTGCTGATGTAGATGCTTTTGTCATAATTTCCATCAATATCCTATTTGAAGAATTTTCCTTGCTAAGTTACGTGCACTTGAATGCAACTTTTGAGATTCCTGATCTGCTTTGTTGATACCAAAGTGAACTATTTCTTTGTGCGCACATCACGATAGAGTGCCTTCTAAATCCTTATGATGAAGGGTCATTGCCAACACATGGTTAATGTGAGAATTGGATATCATGTGTGGAGGTGTGGGTGGAGTTTTTTTAGGAATAAAATATGGATTGGTTGACAGTTTGGAACTTTTGATTCTCCAAACTTGGGAAGATGAGCAATGATGGGTGGATACGAAAGTGTGTGTGGAATTAGGACCAACTACTTGATACACTTTGTATGTTGCTTGAGAAGCTTGTTTTCGCTTTTGTGGACATTTTTGATGGATACTTTTCCCTTTTTGATTTTTCCCCATTATTTTTTTGACTAATGGAGTATGATAGGGATCATCTTTCTTTGTATTTTTTGGTATCCAATTGTATTTTATTTTTCCTTTTTGCTTCGCTACTTCTTTTTCTTTGATGTTGTTCTTTGTGCTTTGATTCGAATCTTTCTTTTGATGTTGGTCCCAATTTGTGGATGGGGTGATGGGTGGATGAAGATTCATGACATGGCTGGTTGTAGTATTGGCATGGGTTTCATCATAAGTATTCTTTGTGCCCCCTATGTTGACGTTTGCTTGAAACGAAGTTGCCCCTAGTTTTATAGAGGTATCACTGATATGTTTATATCCCTTGATTTCCGAATAACCAAGACCTTGATGCCTAGGATTGCCAATAATCTGCATTGGTTCTAGGATACCCTGTTCATGTAGGCCTAATCCTCTACCTTGATAATTCATCTGCTGAATTTTTTTATCTACAATAGGATATGATTTACCTTTGAAACAAGGTGCTAATCCTTCTCTGCTCTATGGTGGATCTTTGAAAGTGACAACTTCTTTATTGATGATGTAGCTTTCCCTAAGAAAGGTAAGTGATCCAACTTTATAAGTGATAGGATCCTCCATATGTGGGATGAATGCCTAATTGATATCAGATTGTAATGCTCCTTTAAGAGGTGTTGATGCTTCACTGTCCACATAAAAATATTCCTCATGATTCATTTCACAAGATGTTTCTGATTCGCGATTTCTATAGGAGCCCTCTTCATGACCTATTTCTGATGTCTCTGGATTTCTCTATATCTTGATCATGTGTAGAAATGTTAAGAGTAGGAGACTCTTGTTCCTTGGTAATGATATCAAGAGTATGAGATTCTTGTTTTGAATGAAGATCATCTATATGTCCATCTAAAGAACACATCTCACGGGTAGATGGAGGGGTATGTGCTATATGGATATGATCATCATTTGTGACATCTTGTATATATAGGAGAGTGTCCATTATATCATTGCAGTAGCTTGGAGATATAAATTCTTGATCTCGAATGATTTTGGAATTTCTTTCGACATGCTTTGGATCAAGTTCTTCACATGGGTCAATTTCAAAGGATGGATTATCTACAAGGGATTCTTGGACATTGTTATTAGGGAGGATTCCTTCACTATCCATAATCATGAGGTCGAGGGATGTCAGTATGTCTTGGGAAGGACCATTGCTAAACCTTGGTGATAAATGTTGATCATGCTTTGGAATAAATTCTTGAGATATGTCCTCTAATTGGTTAGGTGATGTAGTGAAACTGTCAACATGATCATTGGTGGATGGATCTTGGTTTATGTCAATAGGATCAAATAACATCAACACTCCTTGAAATAGATCTTTGTAGGAGGGGTCTTGATCATGACTAAAAAATGGCTCTTGATGTATGTTGATTTGATCATCATATGAGGTGGAAACATCTTCAAGGTATTCATCGATGGATAGATCTTGATTATTATTTTTAACAATTGTGGTGGAAGTTTGTTGCAAGCTTTGTTGTGGGAGTAAAACCTATGTTTGTTGCTGAGCCAACAACTCTTGTTGTTGGTCATGTTGTTGTTGTGCCAACAATGCTTGTTGTTGGGCTTGCTGTTAAGCTACTTGTTGATAGATTGCTTGCAATAGTGCCTGAAAATTGTGCTTGCACCTACCGAGCTTGGTGCTGGGCTTGAGGTTGTTGGGCTACTTGAGCCGCTTGTGCTTGCTGAGCAGCTAGTTGTGCAACTTGTTGGTTTTGGAGTGCCTTTTGGTGGGAATCTTGTTGAGCAACTTGCAACATGATAGAGAATAAATTTGTCATGTTGTGTTTTGGCGGTGGTGGTGGTGGATTGGGAATGGTGTTGATTATTGGGGTGAACGGAACGGTTGCATTGATTGCCAGGGTTTGAGTGGTGAATGGTGTGATTGAGATGCTTGGTCCATGGGACACTTGAGGAATGATAGATGTGTTAACCATTGGGGTTGCTTGGATGGTTACCATATTTTGTTGTGATATCGATGGAAAAATGAGAGGATTCGTTATGATGCTTTGGTTTATGAAGGGGGTGTTGCTCAAATTCAATTGATTGATGGTTGGTAAAGGGGGAAGGCTCATGCCTTGATTGTTTGGTTGATAGATTTGTAAGTTTTGATTTTGATTTAAATCTACCATCGGGAATGGTGCTCCAAAATTTAGATTAGGAAAACTCACATTTGTTGTACCATTGAGGTTTGTAGGAGATAATGATCTCATGTATGGATTGTACAAATGAAAGTTTTGAAAATCAATTGGCATTGTAAGGCTTGGATAGTTTGGTTGACTTAGATTACTCATGATAGATGAACAAAGTTTATATTCCATGCTCCTCTTGTGTTTTGAACTTGTTGACCTCTGAGGGGTTTAGGACCAATGATGAGATGAAGGATGAAAGGGGTGAATGATATGGTTGTATAAATTTTTAGGAACTTTGGATCAATGTTAGACTTTAGGACTTGGTTTGATTTAATTTTGATTGATGATAGTTTGACTAAGTGTGTTAAGTCAAACAAAGTGATAATGCAATTGTAAACTCTAGGAAGTTGTGTTATCCTAGAGAAAACGTGTACACAAGATGATAATTTGGCTAAGTGTGTTAAGCCAAATAATGTGATGTTGAAATTATAAACCTTAGGAATTTTTGTTATCCTAGAGGTAAATTCGCTTAAGAGGATTGATAATTTGACTAGGTGTGTTAAGTCAAACAAGGTGATGCTGATTTTTCCTAAAAATCTAGCTTAAGTGATGTTTCCAAGGTTCCAAAAGTTGTTGGTGAGATGGGATTTGATTGATGTTTGAGGGATGGGTGAAGTGTTTAACTTGATCCTAGATGAACCTAAGAGGACTTGTTTACTAGACCAAGATATTGAAGAATATACTTTTCCCTAAGATTAATTCAACCAAAAGACCAATATTTGCATGAAAACCAAATGACTCAAAAGGGAGCAAGCACATGTGTGGTTCAATTGTTTTTTATCTTGCTTAGATTTGGTTCTTTTTACCACAAACACTTTCTTGATTATGCTTTTCAAACTGAATGTCCAATGTCCTAATTTTCTTTCATCCCACAAAGTGCATTATGTGGAAATCAAGGAAATCAAGGCAAAGGTTTCCTAGTGTTGACTTTGGTGAAAACAAATGATGATTAAACCTAAGTACTTAGAAACCTCTAAGGATATAATCCCTAGGGCAAGTAAGAGAACTTAGATTCGTCAAAGGATATTTGTTTCCTCAAAGGGTTTGAAATTTCAACGCTTTTGTGAATGCTTGTTTCTCAATGTTTTAGAACCAAGCAAGGTGTTTTGATTTCAATAACATGCACAACCCTAGGCTGAAAAGACAGTATTTGTTGGGATCCCACTTGGATGAATCCAGCTATGCATATTTAGTGTGGATGACTAGATGCTTGACCACACAGGCTCCCCCTTATAGTGCACTCACTTCTCGGGTCAGCCAAGCATCAGTACCCATGAATCTCCTATGACATACTTTTCATCTCTACAATAGAACCACATGTATAACATGGGGCGGCTTCAAAGGACATGACCTTTTGCACCAACAAATAGATAGGATTTGGCCTTTTCTAAACAAGAGGTTTTAATTTGGGCATTTCATTCATGGGGGACTATCCATGTGGAGAGAGACCATTGTTGCCCTTCTTGTCGGAATAATCCTTGTGATTCTTGAACTTTCCTCAAGAATCCACACTTATATGCTAGTTGGAAGTCGCTTGGCTTTAGCATGTTCCTAGTTGGGTCGTTCCCTTGGGTGATTACATTTTCCCACAAGTTAGGCCCGCTAAGATAAAAAATAGCAAGCTAGCATAGCCCGTAGTTCAATCAACCTTTATTGAAAAAGAAAGGGAGAACACTCGCAATATACCGTGCTCACACTCGCATGTTTGGTTCAATTTTAATTCCAAAACTGAAATGTGGAGGCAATTATTTTATTCAACTTAAGATCACCAAAAAAATTTTTGATTCTCAAGATCTCCGTGAGGCGCGAGAGAAGCGCATACGCCCTTTTGATGATATTAACTTGAATAAATAATTACAAAACAAAATAGCAATTGTTCATTTTAATCCCACAAAGCAAAATGAATTCTTTTTAGAGCACAAAATTTAAGTGTGGAAGTTGCCTTGTTAGAGTTTTAAACCTTAAACCAAATCTATTAGATTGTTTCTAAGGTTTTTTTTAAGCCCTTTGTTTGCAAAAAAAATTGAAAGAATTTGTAATGTTCTTTTTTAGGACCCAAATGAATTTTAGTGTTTCCTAAAGCATAAAGTAAACAAATCCTTAGAAAGGGATTATAAGTTCTCTCAAAGTGTTTAAAAACACTTGATACAATGAGATGATAACATCATAAAGAACCCTTGGCCTTCATTTTTTTCTTCCTTCACTTTTGATCAAGAAATTTCCTTTTTGGCAGATTTCCACAATTGTTAATTTTTTCCATTTTGGGTAATTTTGCATCCATGACTTTGAGAGTCCTATTTTTTTCCAAAAAATACCCAATACTAAGATAGGATGAATTTCCAACTAACATCCCAAATTTGAGAAATGCATTCTGAGTTATTAATGAAATTGATTTTTCAAAAATTAGAAAATTGGAAAAAATAAATGCTAAATTACAATTTTTAGGGTCAAGATGAAAGTTTGAGGCTCCAAAAGTGTGTCGGAGCATAGTCTATTAGGAATCCACATGCCACCTCATAAAGAAACCACCTCTAAAATTTCAGCCAAAACCCACATCCGAGTCAAAAGTTATGACCTCGGGAAGTTCCTGCATAAAAAAAAAATGTAAAAACAATTAGAAAATCTGTAGGTGCGACGAAGTTAGCAAATGTGGCACAGTTTGGAATAGAGGTGGTGCTATATAGCATCGCGTGTTTGATTGGGTGCGACGCTCTGCAGAAACAGAGACCGCGGGTGCGGTGTAGTTTTGCGGGCAACGCAGTTTGGAACTAAAATCCATGGCAGAGTTTTGCAAATTTGAAATTTTCTGAGCAGGAACGCGGGTGTGGTGGAGTTTGGAGTAGGTGCGGTTCGATACAGCGTCGCAGTTTAGAATAGGTGCAGTACAATACAACATCACATCTCTGTAAGCAGTGCAATATAGCACCACATCTCTATAAGCGGTGCAATACAATGCCGCATGAACTGTCAGCGGCGCAGTTTCCTATGTGCAAACAAAAAATGTTAAAAACCATGGAATTTTCACAAAAACGTGATGAAATTCTTGAGATAAGCCCTCCTTCTAGTGCCAAAATGTGAACCCCTATTTTGTACTTGCACAAATAAAACAAACAAACACAATATTAGATCATATGCAAGGTTAAACAAGGATTCCCCATGAAATTAGATTGAAACATTAACATAGGAAAAAAATGAAGAACAATGCAAATGAAAGCAAATAAATCCTATTTTAATGAACAAACTATCAATCCCATGGGGGAATTGGTGCTGATTGGTGTGTCAAAATCAACCCTTTCCCAACTCCTTTGTTGCAATGTTGATGATTTGATGAGTGATTGATCCACTTTGTTGATGAAGAACAAGATGAGGTCTTGAGAAAACCTTCAATAACCTAGCTAAGATCTTGCATTGAGGATGAAGTTGAATAGAGTAAGTTTACTCAAGTTGTGGATTTTTGAATGAGAGGAAGAGTCTCTCATTTATAGATTTCCAAAATGGAAGAGAGAGTGAAATTGAGCAATGTGGGATAAAAGGTAATCCAATGGCATTGTGCCATTTGTCCACATGTGATTGGAGGAGGAATGAGCACATTTTGGTCAATGTGCATGATAAATGCTATGAGATTCAAATTTCAAATTTGAAAGTGACATGTTGGAGGGAGAAAGAAATGGAGTTACTGTCACTTGGCTCAATGCACAAGGAAATGTAAGAGGCATTAAATGACTTGTTGGAAGGACCAAGCCCATTTGAATTTGAATTCAAATTTGAGGGAATATTCTCTTTTTATGCCATGTTGAGAGAAAATAGGCAATTTAATAAATCAAAGTAATTGATTTATTGTGAAAGTTGCATTCTCTAGAGGATTTTAGTGATTGAGATTAAATTAATCAAGATTTGATCAATTTAATGAGAGATTATATGATTTGACAATTTTGACTCAAATTTTAGGATTGATTTAAATCAAAATGAGAGGAAAATGATTAAAGACTTAATTAAATAAAGATTTGATTTATTTATTTAAAGAGGGATGATGTTGGATTTAAACCAAATAAAGATTTATTTAATTTAAATGAGATGACTTTAGGGATTAATTAAATAAAATGATTTATTTAATTAAAAGGGGGATTACAAAATTAAATAAAATTGATTTATTTAATTAACAAGAGATGATGACTTAATTAGATAAAGTTGATTTATTTAATTAAGAGATGAAGAGTGATGAATTTAATCAAATACAAATTATTCGATTAAATGACTAGCAAAGGAGATGATTCATGATGAAATGGTGTTAATAAATCAGGATCTAGTGTGTCGGATCAAATTATATATTTTCCATGTCTACAATTATGATATTACACAAATTTTCATGGCTCCATGTGTCCCGATTTTCCTACAATAAATTTCTCTATTTGGCTTACAAGCGAAATTAAATTTTTGCCTAGTTCTAATGTTTTAAATGTTTATATTTAATTTTTTTTGAAATATTTCAAAATGATTTTAGGGCATTAGGTTTTTCAACATTTGAATGGGAGGAAAAAGGAGTTTTAATTCTTTTATTCCATTGGCTAAAACTCTCAAACAAGCTTTAAAAACTTCATAGATTTCACACCATTGCTCATCGCGACTTTTGGGTAGAAATAAAAATCCAAACTAGCGATGGTTGTCTATCAACGATGAGGGTTTTAGGGAAAAGAAACACTTAATGATACACAAAGGGAATCAAATGTTGCACCATAAGAGAAAAGATCTATCAAACATAGAAGCACATCTTGAAAAGGCTTGTGAATAACACTGAGATAAGGAAATGTATATGATGTGAATGGAGCAGCCACTTTGCTGCTAATGGGGCACCATTATGTTTGTTGAAGGGGCCATTTTATATTGCAATGGAGATTTTTTTACATTGTCTGGGTTCGATGCATGTGGCAAGTAAATCCTGCACACACTTTTCTCACATGCATTATGGAGGGATGAAATTTTTAAGTTGCAAATTAGCAGCTATGCGCCAGCCATGAAGGAGTAAATTAAACATTGCAAATAAAACTTTTATATATGAACAAGAGGCTATTGCAAGAAAAATAATTGTTTAAATACTTTGTGATTAAAAATCTAGCACAGGAGTAGTGTGAGATTGCAGTAAAATGTATCAAAATTGTTTGAGGAAAAAAATATTGGAGCGACGACAGCTGAACAAGCAAACTAGAGGAATTAGGGCATTTTTCAAGCCATCATCGTCCATCGCTTGATTATTTTTCCATTTCGCAAATTAACAAGCGATGCATGATGCTTCACTTCATTTCCTCACTCATCATGGGTTTTATTTTGTTTTCTTGCTTGCTCTTGTCGATATGGTTGTGAGGAAAGGCTAATGTGGGCCCAGTAAAGTGAAGGAAAAACAAATAGGAAATAGTAAAAGTTTCCTGGTGAATGAGATTGGGGATTTGTAAAAAGAAAAAGTTTAAATGTGAGGTGAAAAGTGTAATGCATGGTGGAAAGAAAAGTTAAAATTCTCCATTAAAAGGCCCAACATAATTTTAAAGCCCTCATTTTTAAATTGGTAAATATTTCAAGATCAAATGCCCAATAAAATTGTGAAGGCAAAACATTTTAAAATTAAAATGTTGCCCAATGAGATAAATGAATAATGTGGGGTTTCACTATTCAAAACCAAGTAATTGCAAAATATGAAAATGAATAATGGAGAACGGGTAAATTTTGTTTTCTTGATAAATTTTTCACCGTTTAAGTGTAAGGTTTAAGTATGATGAAAGAGTAAAATGGGTGGTGAAATATTTTTCTTGATGCAATTTTATTATTAAAGGGCTCCATTATAAAGCTAGATTATTACCGGCTGGGAAGTGCAAGTCAATTTTTCTATGACAAATAAAGGAGAAATTAAAAAAAAATCATGGGAGGAGGTATTTTTTCAACTGCCGGTAAAATGGTGAATGGTTTTCACGGGCAGATGAATTTTTTGTTGAAAGGTCAAGATGAGGGAAAAATACAGTGGCAAGGTGGTTTTATTGTAGTTGGGGACAAAATGGGGAGGGAAATAAGAAGATTCTAGATATTTTCTTGTTGTTGATCAATAAAGAATGATATTGCCAAGTGTCCTCTATAGATTTATTTTGAGGGTTGCTTCTCTTTCTTTTTACTCTCTATTCTCTTCTCATTGTAGGGGGTTCCATTTTTTAAAAATTATACAAGGTAGGAAGAAGCTCTATAAAAATTGTAAAGCTAGGGTGATGTATGATTGTTAGTCACTAATCTGAAGTGTTGTGTGTTCTAAATTATGCTTCATGAATATATTTTATCTGATGACTGTTTGCATGGTTGAGATGTAATACTCTTTTGAATTCAATAATCAAAGATTATCTGGGTTTTTTCATGCACATTTGTTGCATTTGAGTCACATCTATTATTGCATCTATTCTGTGAATAATGTAATTGCTTTAATGAATGTCAACTGCATTTGTTATTCCTTATTGTTCAAGGGATAGTGTAATTTCTTTAACAAATGTAAAATGAGTGTTGTGTTTCTAGGTGGATCTGTAAGAATGGTTATCTAATAAATCTTTAGTGGTCTTTTTATCATAATGTGATAACATTTTCAAAGATCTTCAAAACAAGTTACACTGTAGGATGAAATGTTGGCTATATGACTTCGTAGCCCTCTTCTTGGCACTTGTCAATCTTTATGCATCTTCTATTTTCAGTTTGGTCCCAAATTTTAAAATCAATTCAAACCATTTCAATTATGTTTTATGAGTTATTTGCATATTCCATGTTCTCCATGCTAGTTGATGAAATTTTCCCAATATCTTAGCTAATGTTGAGTGATATTTCATGTTACCTAGAAAATTCTTGTGAGAGCATCATTTGTTGAGCAATACACTATTGAATGTGTTTCTGAACCTTTAGGTATTGCTGAAAGGGTCACCCCCCTAGGTCCTATAGAGCCTAAAGTGCAAGGGAAATATGTTCCAAGCTCATTTCCTATTAGTTGGCCAAATCCATCTTTGAGTCTGAGCATAAGAAATTGGTTATTCTTTAGGACTCATTTGATTTGTTGATTTAGAGAACCAACAAATTATACTTGGGTGCATTGGACAAGAAGATGCACTATTTTTTGAGAGATAAAGAGCCTACAACATTGCACCAATAATATCACATTGCTATAGACATTGAGAATAATTTGAAATATTCAATGATGAAGGGATGCTTGACTACTCATGTTGGTTATCCTAGCACTGCTTGTGCTAATACAGTCAATGGATCAATCAATAGAGAATTATGTCAAGAAGATGAGATTTCTATTGTTTGAAGTTCTTCATTGAGACAACATGAGGATCATAATGATCTTGGAAGGAAATATGTGCATGAGAAGAGTAAAGCTGATCAAGTAATTGCAATCAAAAGATTGTATGATATGCAAAGGCATGAAGGGGAATCTCTTGACCATCTAGTCTATAGATTCATGGATGCCATGTTAAAAATACCTGAAAATGTTCAACCTAATATTCCAATATGCATTGATTTGTTTTGTCAAGTGTATCAATCTAGATTAAGTACTTTACCAAAGGAATTGAAGCCTCACACCTTGAGCCAAGTGATTGACTAGATAAGGATTGTTGAGGGAGATAAGAGTGAATACACTAGATGAGTGTCACCTCAGAATGTTATTAATGGTGCCTATTATGAGGAGGATCAAGAGTCTGTACAGTTAGGTCAAGAGGATGTATTAGAACATGAAAATCTAGTTGATGACTGTTGTTGTTTCACAAGTAATATAGATGAAGATATACAATATGAAGATAAAGAAGTGGTGCATGACCTTTGTCCTTGGGATGTCATGGATTGTGAGAAAATATAGGGGGTGTGAAGGGAAGTACCACATTTTGGTTTGATTAAAGATAATGATGCACAAACCAGTGACCATGGTGATGAAATTGAGTTAGATAAGTCCTCTGTATGTTATAAATCATCATATGAACTGGAAATTGAATCTATGGCCTCAAGTAGAGGATATGTCGATAGCCTTGAAATGGTGCACTTGGTTGGGGATGAACAATTTTATTTATGTGAAGAGTTCTCAGAGTGTGGATCCATAATTTTGAATAAAAATGATGAAGATAACTCCGATAGTATTTCTTTTTGCTCTTCAAGGGATTACGATGACTTTCAATGCATAGAAGGCTGTGATCCATGCACCAAAGAGGTAGGGGTAAATGTGGCTACATTGAGGGTATGGCAGAATCCCTTGTATGATGAGTCTTCACTAGCATGTGAGGTGACAGGTAGTGATCCTTACTAGTGTAGGAACAATCCATTATTTGTTGCAAGTTCTGATGATTTCATAACAAATACCTTTTGTAAGAATATTGGAGATAATGCAAAAGAGGTGGCAGGAAATGAAGGTTAGATTGGTGTCAATTTTTTTGATTCCATCCTCACATACATTGACCTAGATTTAGTAGCTTCCCAGTCATATAGGGGATTTAGTGATACGAGTGTTGGTACAATCACTTGCCCTGAAGTGAGTAAGTAGGATGTTCTTGATGATTGCCAAAAATGTAATCCAGGTATGCTATCAAGTGATCAGGGTGGTGATTTGTGTGATGAAGGGATTGAAGTTGAGAATGTCATCCCTCATGATGATAATATTGGATTTAATTCCACTATTCACAAAGATGTACAGGGTAAGGTAGTGAATGTCTACTCTGGAGAAGCAATAATTGATGAATATAATCATGCCCATGTGGTGCAAAATGATTGCAGTGAAGTAACAAATGAATTTTTAACCTTACATACTAAGGAAAACGATGCACACCCCAAAAAATTAATAGGTTCATTGATGGGTGATGATCAAGTTATGGATCCTAAATTGGTTCTATTATCTGTTGGTAAGGAAGAATATTCTGATGAACCCTTAGATTATGTGGATATTGCAGGGCTATTTGAATTATGTGAAGTGAAACTAAGGAGTGCAGACAACATGAGGTATGGTGTTAAATGAGTATGCACTTGAATTCTTTGTAGATGCCCCTCATCTTTTGGACCTTATCATATAATTTCTCCCATCTAACGAGGATAACACCCACGTCAAGTACAATGAAGGTGTTGCTAAATATAAACCTTTTCTCTTTAACACTTCAAAGGCTGGGTCTAGTCTACAACAATGTGTGTATGAGGGTTTCCAATTTAATATGCAATTGGAATGTGATGTCCAAATTCATGATCAGGCAGACTATGAGTGCTCTATTGTTCCAATCCAATCTGATGGGCTCAGGGTGTAGGAGGTTGGTGAAAGGGGCAACATTATACTAGATGGGATCGAGGATGTCAATTGTAATGATGCTAACTGTCCTAAGGTTCTCAAATCACTTGTGTACCCATTACAAGTAAAATAGGACAAATTTTTTGATAGAGGAAAGAATTGATTCTCCTTTCCATTTGGTGGCCTGGGGTCACCAAATTAAGAAAAGGGGGGTTATGTACAGGGGAATTTTGGGGGCGTTCGATGGATAAGGCATTTGATTTGCTTTAATCAGATATCTAAGATCTTTTTATGCCTACAAGAGGCATACATCCCCAGTCGGAGCCATTGATGGAACCCCTAAAATTTCTCATGGTTCCACTGAATTTCATGATTAAATCTTGATAGCTCAAGCCTTGATTGTCACTAGGATTTGGAGTTTTGAGGTCTCCATTCGTTTATACCCTTGTTTGGTCCTCAAGCATCTAATTTTGTGTTGACTGGCTATATCCGGTTACCAATTGCCTCATAACCCTTTTATGGCCTCAAATCTCATTCTTTTATCAGCCCCAACATTAGTTTCCCCGTCACAACTAGGAGATCCCTTTTAAAATAATATTTTGTCCATGTGCTTTAAAAATTATTAAGTCAAGCCCTGAATAGTCTATCACCCATCACACGTTCTTTTTCGATCGGTCTATGTGCAACCCATGATGAGTTATCTTGCATTCTTCTCACTGTTTTGGCTTCATTGCCCATCACACATTCTTTTAAAATGGCTTGTGTCCATCCCATGATAAGCGATGTAATGTCTCTCCCTACTGCCAACAGGTTCATCACCCATTGTGTGAAGCATCCTTACTGCCGGGGGGTAACCCACGATGAACGATATGGTTAATATTTTCACCTACCGCTCATCTGTGTGTTATCACCAGTTATCTTATGATCTTCAAAAGGAAACCCATGACTGTCGATGGGTGGGATTCCTTCCCATTGTGTAGGCTCGGTCTGTCATAGGTTAAGGTTGCTTAGTCATGTGTAAAGACATGATGAGCAATGCAAATGATGGGCATTGATCAAGATCCTTCTATGATTGAAATCAACGGTCATCATTGGCTTCACTGCCATCGCTTGATGAGGCTCTAAAATAGTAATTAAAGCTGTGATGAGCGATGTGATTTGGTTTGTGGCCAAGATCTTCCCATGATTATTAGGATCGACAACACATGATTTGAGGATGATGGAGTAAGGATGCGGATGGGTACATGGCAACTTTAAAGCATCTCCTCGTTGTTTCTAAGTACGATCAACAAAGCTAGTGGTGATCCTTCATGGGCATCATTGATCGAGTTTTAAATCCTGAGCAATTGACAACTAAGGTTCGACATGTAGTGATTGATTTTTTGCTCACGTGAGTGAACTAGGATGGCCATTAACTGGAGCGTGCTTTCAATTCCTCTATTTAATGAGGATTTTTTGTAGTTTGTTTGATCATCTTCATTTATCAAGGCCCATAAATAATTATCATAGGTGCTGGAAGAGTGAATTGTGAAGTGCTTGAAGAGTTCTCATAAAGTTGGTTGTCTGATATCTTCTAGTACATAAGTATACATGCATGTGGTATTCTGCTGTAGTTCAGTAATTTTTTGTGTTTGGTGCTTTTGGGGTTTTCATTTTTTGCATGTGGGAGTTCTCTAAAAGTTGTGGTTAGTGTTTTCTCTTGTGCAATTGGCTCTAGTTAGTATTGGCAGTAAGAATGAGTGAGCCAAGTTCCCTTATTACACTAGTCCATAGGTCTAGGAGATTGAGTATGTAAGAATTGTTGGTGTATATGCATGAGGCAAAGCCTATTGTGGCGAAAACACCAATTGTTCCAAAAGCTAGGAGGATTGTTCCCAGGAAAGTGGAGAAAATTGATGTCAAAAGCACCTACAATCTTAGAAGTAGGAATAGCTTGGGGGAATTGGTTGAGCCTAAAGGAAAAGGGGTTGTTGAGTTTGCAAAAGAATTAATGAGGCCGAGTGCAGGCCCTAGGGTGTGTTCAGGGAAGCCCTATGCTCTTGTTATAATTTTTGATAGTTCTTCAGGGGAGGAAGGAGGAGCCAACCCTGACGCTAGACATTTCCCTATTTCTCTTGTGCCATATAGTGACTTGAACGATCAGATAAATATTGCAACTCCACTCTCTGTCAAGGAGCCTAGTGAGGGTGTTTATTCGGCAGCTGACAAGGTTGGGTAACACTTATGTTCTCTTTTATTGGTGTCTGGTTTCTGGGTGTTGTGATTTGACTCTTATGTGGCTAGTTCGTTGGTCTTTGTTGATGGTGTTTTTTCTTGGGTATTGGACGAAGTGCTGATTTTGGTGACAACGCCTTTTGGAAGGCTTGCATGGAATCTTCAACAAATGGCTTGGTGATCTTTTTCCTTTTGTCCTTTTACTTTCCTGTTGTGTATGAATGATTAAATGTAGTAGTTTAATAATGAAACTAAATGAAATGAAATTAATTTTGAAATTATCATGAAATGTAACGGTAATGAGCCCAATGCTTGTTGCTCTCTTGTGTTATAAAAGAGATTCCAAGGCTCATTACAGGGGTCAAAATTTTGAGTCCAAAATGTCTAGGTAGAATACATTGAACAAATATAATACAAAACACCTGATAAATATGCCAGTTAATTATCGTGGGTGCGGGTTTTATATGTGATAATATTAAATAGTTTTGCACAAATTACTGATATCGAAGAAAATATGTGAGATTAAATTATGTACTCTCCTTTGTGCAATTGTTGCATATTATAAATGAAAATATCAAGTATCTTTTCATTTATCGTCAATGGTTTTAGTTGAATGTATGACTTTGTTCTTGTTTTGACTCAAGCAGTTAATTAAATACTTGAAGAGAGTTGTATGTATGTAAGAACTCACATGGGATTTTAGTAATAAGTAATGCTTTAGATACTGTGAGTTTTTGCAATGTAAGGCATTATGAAAATAGTCCACCTATTTCAGGGTTAAACAATTCGTGTATTACTGACCATTTCATATTTGAATCCATTTACCCAATTGATGAGGCATTGGCCTATTTGTCATGAATTCTTGTAATCTGATGCATTAGCTAAAATTCCTAGCCATGGATTCATAATAATGAAAATACTTATTCCAATTCTATCAATTCTGAGATGTAACCCTGAAATATACCCTCGTTCCTAGCAAATGAATGGTTATTTGTGTAAAGGTCGGCCAAACCTTTGATGAGTAATGTTTGGTTTTCAATTGAAAAGAACTTATCTATGAAGAAGTTTTCTCCATTTTAGTATAATTAGTGTGAACATGATTGGGAAATACCCTCCCTGGTTCCATAGAGCCTAAAGTGTAGGGGTGAAAGGCTTGAAAACTTTTACCTGTTGAGTTGGCCATTCATCTTTAGGATTCTTGGTTATCAAGGTTGGCTACCTCTTAGAGTTTTCCTAAGGTGTATTGGAAAAAACAACAACACTCCTATTGCATCAAAAGATATATTTTCATCATATTTTTCTTCCCCTAAAGAATGAAGGCAAGGAAAATATGTGTTAATGTTCTAGATTTCTACACGTGTTATGATCATAGTCCATCACAAGGTCCTGAAACATCACAAATTTGAATAAAGGAGAAAATTGAAGAATTGCAATGTGCAATGAATTTGAAAGGAAAAAGTATATACTAGGAGGAATATTCTATGCCAGGTGTCTTCACATGGGTTCATTGCATTGGTTATTCACATCACATTTTCAAAGTCAAGAAAACACAATGTGTGATGGCCACTAAGTTAATTTGGTAGTAAGGTTCAAAAGATGGAGGGTATATGTGACAACATCTTAGTTCATCACACCTTTCATTCACATCACATTTTTGTTTTGAATCTTTTAAAGAAAAAAGCGATGTGTTGAGGGAGTGCATGTAATGATGGATAATTTCCTACAAGATAGAATATGTTAACACATGTATGCAATAATAATCCTATCAATCAATAGAATGCATAGGAGAATATGAAAGAAAAGGAATGAAACTAGAACAGTCTCACCCATTTCTCTCCTCCATGACTAAGTTCCATTGTACCTCCTAACTTGTTTGTGATAAATGGATGCCCTCAGATTGTATGTGTGAGCAAACTATAAATGTCTAGACCTAAACAAGATTTGAAGGATTTATCTTAAATGAATTATGCAAAATAGAATAAAACCCTAAATGCAAGTATTCAACTCTATTTTCCTAGAATGCAAGAAGTCTAAAATGATTTTAAGAAAAATCATATTAAGATCTAGATCCTTGAAATGAGAGCAAAATTGTCATTTTATAGAAAATGCAATTTCGCACGGACGGACGAGATGAGAGATTGAGAAAATGCCCTAGAATCAATGGTTAAGATTCAAAATGACAACTCTCAATTAGGGTTAGGGAAAAATGCCCACACATATGAATAAGATTTAATTAAATAAATTAAATCAAGACTAAATGTGACAGTTGAGATGAAATTAGTAAAATATCAGAAGATAAGGGGATGAGATTTAGAAAATCAGTAATTTTAGTAATTACTTGATTTGTAGAATGATAATTCCATTTTGAATTAAATTAATTCAAAATATGGATTTTGTGAGATAATAAGTAATTGATTTTTGAAATTAATTACTAAATGAAGAATTAGTTAAGTATGTGAGATATTCTTAAATGATTTTGTTTTTATTTAAAAATATAGAAGTGTCACATACAACAATTAAATAATTACAAATAATTATTTAATTTAGAAGAAGTAGTTAATTAATTAAATAAATTAATGAATCTATTTAATTAAGAGAGGATTTAGGAATTAGTGACATATTAAGTCAATATATTAAAATATATTTATTTAATAATCGCGAGGACATTAATGACAAGGATTAATTAAATAAATTTGATGACTTTATTTAATTATGAGAAGACTTTGACAATTAGTGACACATTAAATAAATAAGATTTATTTATTTAATAATCATGATGAATAAAAGATCATGAATTAATTAAATAATTATGAATTATTTAATTAATAGTTGAAGGTGGGTTAGAAACATAATTAAAATGTCATAATCATGTTAGGACGAAAGGTGGTAAAATATTGCTTGCAGGCCTTGGTTATTTTTATGTGTCTAAATTTTCCCCTCTTTGTCATAATGTAGCTTGTCACATTGTGGCAAAGAAAACAAGTCCAAAATATGCCCCAGTGCAAAATAGGATGAGGAAGAATGACGAGGAGGTAGCAGTATGCCCCCTCGAGAGGATAGTTGGGTTCAGAGGACACGAGTGTGCTCTCGAAATGGATGAGAAGGACTAGAAGATGGAAGACACAAGTATATAGGAAAGATAGGTAAGGATGCTAATGATGCGGACTAGAAGAAATTTTAGAGAGAAAAAGATGAATGTTAGGATAGAAGACAATGCAAGTTAATGCGGAAAATGAAATGCATGTTAGAATCCTTCAATATTTGCCAAGGTACTAATATGTGTTGCTCGAATCATCATTGGGCAGTAAAAATGACACAAATGGACAACAAACACCATGGTATGATATATACCAAGGTGTGCAAGATCATCCACTTGAAAAATAGACAATCGCAGAAAAGGAATGTCCTAACTCATACTAGAGGCCCATTTGCCCCAGTCTTTTTGTTAAGACAATCCACAGACAACAGTCATAGAAAAAAAAATAGGTCATGAGATGTCATCGCACCTCTAAATCCTTCATGGGACATCCTTGAGGTAGCTAGTAACATGACCAAAAGACAAGTCAATAAAAAGATAAGACGAAATAGCCAAAAATTCATAGTCATTTACTTGTATTGCCAATGTTTGTTTGCCGAAGATTAATTGTTTGAAAGCTTGATAGTTTGACAGTTTTGACGTTTTGACGGTGCCTAAGGTCAGGAAGGACACATCTTGAAAAGGAAAATGACACTTTGATGAGATCCAAATCCAAGAAGGACATATCTTGAAGAGGACCAAAAAGTGACGAGATTGACATTTTGACTAATGCTTTGGCAAGCTGACTGATGCTGACTGTATAATTGATTGGCTTATGTTGCTTGATTTTGATGAATTATGATGTTGACGTTTCAAATGAGTGTCTTATGTTAAGTGTGACCATGTACGATTTATTTGACTGACGCGACCATGTTTGACTTATGATTTTATTTTGACAAACCTAAAAGGACTAACCTAATGTCTCGGGGATTCAAAGATGAATCTTGCCTACGTAGCAAATGTGCAGAGACAACGTAGTTCAGACTACGACAAAAATTGACTGATGTGACTGACTTTGACTCTATTTTTGGTATTTTCCCCAAACACTTTATGATTTTTAGGTCTTTTTTTCAAGACTTTATCAGATTTTTAGGATTTTTTTTTTTCAAGACTTTTTCAAATTTTTATGACTTTTTGATATTGTATGAAAATTGTGACAAATGCATGTGAATGATGCCGACGCACATGAATCCAAGGAAAACCATGATTTTTCTGCTAGTCAAGCTAAATACCAACGGACAGGTGACAATAACAATGACAACGTTGTTTGACGTGGGAAGGACACATCCCGAAACAACGTGAAGATGACAATGATATGACAAGAGTATAAAAGTCTGCAGCAAGTCTAGGGTTAAAGCCAAGGAATGCTTTGGATAATGTGCTAGGGTGCCATATTGTTGCATTTGAAATGACTTTGTAAGGACTAAAATGGGATGACGGAGGATTGTAGGACCATTGACAAAGGAAACCAAGATGGGTGATAGGTATTAAAGGACCGTGGATGGCTTTGGTAAAAGATAGGAGACCTGGATGCCTTGGACTAGAAGAAACATCAAGTGGTCTCCGAGGACGATGTTGCATAGTGAAATGGAGGCTATGAAGGTAATGACATGATACTTTGTGACTAGTGTATGACCAAAGGATGGACATGTCAAAAAATTTCCAAAGCATGATTTGTGTTTGTGCCTTAGTCTTTGTCAAGATCAAAATAGGTAGGAAAATGGATGGACATGATAGGGCTAAGATGGATGGATGGAAATGTCATGTGAAGGGAATGGGAGATGAGATGACTTGCCACCAAGTGCAATGGTCCACATAGATGATTTATTCTACACATGATGCCTGCTAACTAGGTTTTCATCATGGTACTTATCCAAAGTGCTTGTTTGCCAGGTTTTCACCGTTGGACGAAATTTTTCTCTTCACTATTTTTGATATTTTCTTTTTTTTTTTGGTGTCACGAAGATGCCTATTTGCCAGGTTTTCATCAAGGTGACGGTTTTTTTGATTTTTCAATTTTTTTGTATTTTTGCATTTTTGCCAGATAGCCTTGATGCTTTAGATGACCACTAACTGTGCTGAAGCATTTGGCGGTGCTGATGTAGAGACTAGTGCCATGAAATGCCAATAGTGACCGTTCTGAAGCAGTTGCCTTGTTAGGATGATAGCACTTGCATACAACTGATTGATGTCATTGTGATCCTTGCTGATAGTAGAGTTGTCCTTATCTGGATACACACATCGCGATAGAGTGCCATGAGAGTCCTTATGATAGAGAGTCACTGCCAAGATGCGATGGATTTGTGACATGGGATGTTTGGACTTTAAGGAGTATGCAGGATTATGACGGATGATGGTGGACATGGACGGGTTGGTGGGATGTTTGGATGTAGCCGTTTTTATTCTCCAAACTTGGGGTAAAGGATGATGGAGGTTGGATTTTTGATAGCGTTTGGAACCAACACTTTTATATGTCTTTCTTGATGGCCATTTTGATGGAGGTGGACATGTATTGTATGTGGGAGTCCTCTTGTGCTGTGGCTCCACATTTTGATTAAATTTTGGATTTGGCATATTTTCTTTGCCTGATTCATTCTTTTCTTGACTTGATCCATTTTGTTTTGGGATCCATTTTAGCTTCATTTGTCCACTTGACTTTTTGGTTGATTCCATGGCCTTTGACATTTGGTTTTGGATTTTGGATTTGTAATACTTTTGTTGGTTCCAAATGGAAGGTTTATTCATGATGGAATGATGGTTTGGGGTGTGGAGGGAAGGGGTATTGGTAAAAATATTATGACAAGGACTACTCATGACACCCATTTTGATGTTTGTATTAGATAAAGCTACCCCCAATATTGAGGAGGGACCACTAACATCATTTGATTTTCTGACTGATGAATAGCCAAGACCTTGATGTCTGTAATGTGCCTGAGTTTGTACGGGTTCCAAGATTCCTTGCTCGTGTAGGCCTAATCCTTTTCCCTGATAATGCATTTTCTGAAAAATTTTGTTTGCAATGGGATACTTGTTACTTTGGAAGCAAGATGCTAACCCATCATTATTTGGGGAAATTAATGCTTGAAATCTTCTCAGCTGTAAGAAGGCCTACTCTGAAAAAGATAGATGATCCTAATTGATAGGATGTTGTAGCTTTACTGGTATGTTGGAAATTTTTTTGATTAATATCTTCAGTCTGATTAGGTGACATGTCGGACTCCTGCGATTTTGTTGGTGCTTCCAAGTCTATGTCAAAACCGTCTTCATGGTTATTGTCATAGAGCCCATTGAATTTAGCTATAGCTTGACCATTTGCAAATATGTACATGCTAGAAGACTCTTGTTCTAGTGGTAGATCATCTATGTGTCCCATGGAGGCAAGTGTCTCACTTTGGGGAGTGCCAATACTTGAATTTTGGATGGAATCATCTTCGAGTGTTTCATCATGAATGGCATGGAGGTCAAGGAGTGGATCATTTTGGACTTCTTGATCAAATATAGCATCTTGATCAAAGATGGGTTCATTTGGAATGTCATGATTGGAAATATGATCTTGTTCGAGGATAGGTTCTTCTTGAATGACATGGTTTTGGATGGACTCTTGACCAAAGATAGGTGTATTCGGTATGCCATGATTTTCTAGGAGGACTTCTTGAATGGATGTAAAGATGGAGTCATGGAATGGACTACTTTGATCTTGACATGATGATGATGTTATAATGTTGTGCTTTGGAGTTTCCTCTTGATATGTATCCTCAAGTGTAGGTAAGAAGGTGGGATTTTGGAGACCATGACTAGGTATGTTTTCATGCCCAAATGGATTGGTGTATGCTGGACTAGGGTAGGACATGGAGTTTTGGACTTGGTTGAGGGATGATGGGCTAGAATAGGACATGAATGCATGACAAGGATTTTTCGTGGATGGAGGATTAGGATATGACGTGGGTGGTGGACTAGGATATGATGAAGGACTAGGATATGACATGAATGGAAGACTAGGATATGACATGGATGGAGGATTAGAATATGACGTGGGTGGTGGACTAGCATATGATGAAGGACTAGGATATGACATGAATGGAAGACTAGGATATGATGAAGGAATAGGATATGACATGAATGGAAGACTAGGATATGACGAGGAGACTTGGAAGGGATGAGTGTATGATGGACTAGGATTGATGGATGGTTGGTTTCCCTTGTCAAGGTTAGGGTGGGTAATGAAAGTTTGTTGTGACAGTGCCATGGATGGTGTGTTAGAACCTAAAATTTCCATCTAAAACCCTAAGGTTTTCCCACAAATTTCCACAAATTTCCATAAAAATCCGAAGTCTTTACCCACTCAAACCTAATATTATCATTACCTTTTTCATAAAAGTGCATTCTACCCCATCAAAAATTATCAAACATACACATTCCTTATACTGCCGCTTTAAATATTTCATTTTTATGTCATACCGCTTTACCACAACCTCCCACAATGGGCTCGCAGTATGGCGGTAGCAGCTAAGGGAGTAGGCATGAAGTGCTTAACGCGCTACCATGCGCGGTCAATTCATTGACGTGGTAGCACAGTAAATCATTAGCAGTCGACGGTCAGCAAAACAGTCAGCGACGAGGTGGTAAGTCACCAGCGAGGGAGGCCCACCACGGTACCGTAGGGGGTCATCTCACAGACCGTGGTGACTGCAGTGGATGGTTTGTAAGCGATTGAGGGAACAATCAACAAAGTAGTAGGTGGCCGTGGTCAACAGGTTGCAGTTAATGAAGGTGAGTAGGTAGTGGTTACCGCTATACCGCGCATGGTCTGAACATAGACCACGGTGGTCACGGTAGACAATGGGTTAGCAGCGAGGATGATGGTTAGCGGTTACCATGGTACCGTAGCTGCTAAAATAGAGACTGCGATGATTGTGGTAATGACGGAGATAACTGTGACAATCATTATGGGGCCGGGTACCACCATACCACGGGAGAAAAGTCAAAGCCCACGGTAGAGCGGTAAGCATGAGCGAAGACTTCATGGCATTCAATAACGTGAAATGTGAGGAGTGGTAAAGGCATAAAGTTAAATATTAAAGGCAGGAAAAGTATTTAAAGAAAAATCAAAAGCACAACTATAGTTAAAATATTTAATTTTCCGATAAGGCAGTGCAATTAAATTTTTTAATTTCTGCTAAAGAATAGAAACGGCCATAAACAAGAAATTGTAAACGGATGTAATTGTAATATGAAGGGTCACGACCCTTGGCATGCATTGTATAAATAATTTGAAAATCAGTTGCAGAAAAAAAGAAGGAAGTGGTTAGAGAGGAGTAGTTAGATTTTCCCGAGAAGGGACTGGGGAATGTAAAAAATATAGAGATCTTTCTTGAAACAGTATAATGGAGAAGATGTTTTGAATTAGTGAATTTCTTTTGGTGTTCAGTTGTTATGTTAGAATAATATAAATTCTTTATCTTTGGTTGTCTCCAACTTGAGATATTTCTATCATTTAAATCAGTGTATCAAGTATATTTCTGATTTATCAAAGTGGTCTCCCATTTTGTGTGATTTAATTAGTTGGTGTCTGCAAGTCAGATTTAAAAGTATTCTAATAAATCACAGTGATTTAAGGATTTCATTTGGATTGTTGAAGTAGAACCAGATTAAGAAATATCCTAGCACAATTTATGCAAGACATAAATAAATGAAGTTATATGCCAGTCAGTAAGACTTCACTTTAATGTGCATAACAACTAGAGTTAAGCTAATAAGAGAGAACATATATCATTTTTTTTTGACTCCATTTCCCATGTGGATAGAAGGCACTGATCTGCTTCAACCCAAAGATAGAATTTCATATCAGACAATTCATTCAGATCTTTTATTTGTGTAGTAGGGGTAGGATTAGTTGTAATATATCTGTCTATCCACCACCCTTGCCATTGTGGGTAGATTATTGCATCAGGGAGTTCATTTCAAATCTGCATCATTCATTAGGTTCACCTGCCTAGGTCTAGCAGAGCCTGAAGAGAAGAAGGTACAATTGCATCAGTTGGCCTTGTACATTGGACAAAAGTGTTGTAAGAGCTTGGCGAACTCTTCTAGTTAAAACCTACATTTTTGAGACCCAACAGTTTGGCGACTCTACTAGGGATTACTCAGGAAGTTTTCTGCCTTTCCATTTATAGAGTTAGCAAAGTTTTACAATTTTTTTGGAGATTTCGCTAGGGCAAACCAAAGCAATCCATTTTATTTTCCTACTTTTGGAAAATTAGGTGGCAAATCTGTTTTATTTTGATAAATAATGCATGGATATTGTGGAACAGTCACATTTTGTCAAGATGTCAGAAGAAGAGAGAATACAATAGTCAATCCAAGAGTTGAAGGAATTGAGACAACAAAGGCTGCAATTGGACCAGTAGATGCTACAAGTGAACCAACAGTTGCTACAATTGAGAGTCAAAAATGCTCAAAGTACATCACCAAACAGGCCATCATATAGTGAGGATGAAGACACAAATTCCAAGAGATCTTGGACACCACAAGTGCCACATGATGCAATCGAGAATTTTGGTGATAAAGGTAATGTACTCTATTCACATCAGAATACTTTTGATGAGTATTTTCAAATTGAAGTGAGAGGCAAAAATCTTGTGGATTTTTTTTTTGATATAAGGAGATATAAGGGAGAATCTATGAGTTTTTTATACAACAGGATGGTAGATGTCTGTATGCAATTACCTCCTCATTTCAGGCCCACAAGACCCACATTTGTTGCACAATTTTTGAGAGCATCAGAGCCTGAATCAGTTTATTGGCCAGAATCATCAAAGCAGTATGCTTTGGATGCAACACATAAATTCATTGATTCCATGCTTGGGAAAATGTACATGGATACTGATTTGGAGGATGATAGGGACACACCATCTGGAGAATACATTAGAAGTGTTTCAGAAGCTGAAACAGAAGAACATATCATGTTGTCCAATAATGAAGATATGGAGAGTATCTCTGGCATAACAGATTGTATTTCAAATTGTGAAGATGAAATTGTGGATGTTGATCTTCAACAGAGTGATTGTTGCAGTTCTTATGAAGATCAAGAAGAGGTTGGAGACATGGTAGAAGATATGGAAGTAGAAACATGTTCACTCAGCAGTGAGCAAATTTCAGATTTATTGACTCTAGAATACCAGAAGTATGCACATGAAGATGGTTCCAAGACTTTGGTCCCAGCCTATATATGCTTTGACAGTGAAGATATTGCATGTAGTGATTCGAGTGGTTCCATGTCCATCTCTCACAGTGATGAAAATTTTGAAGCTGATCATGAATTTGTTTATGTCCAAGAAGAGGTATGTGGATTGAATGATTTATGCCTGCAAGAAAATGATGTTGGTTTGCATGATGATGAGTGTTCAACATTTGTTGATTCAAGTATATATGAGGATGATTGTATGGATCAGAGGTCTGTGTTAATGCAACTGGTGATAAAGAGGAAATGGGAAGTAATTTTGATTTGGTTATTTCAAAAGATCTTGATGAGATTGAATTTGTAGATTTCCATAAGGAATATTCAAATTTTCAGGTTCCAGTGCAGTTGCAGGCACATTCAATAGCATATGATAGTGAGCATGTCGATGAATGTTTTGTTAAGTTTGGGTACACTTTGTGTGCAAAAATTGATAAGTATTTTTTATATGATAATGAGAATGATGAAATGCAGAATGGTAAAATGAATATGAATCAGGTTGATTGCAATGATTTCCTAAAGGTTTTCAATGGCAGTATATGCTGCAGGGCAGGTGGAATAGATAGTTTCAAATGAAACCTGATGAGCTCTAATCAGAACAAACTCTATGATAGAGGAAAGTGCAGGTTTTTCTTTTTGGGGTGGCTTGGGGCCATTCCTTGTAGTTTGATTTTTTGAACCAAAGTAGGTACAAAGGATTAAGGATTGCCAGTGCATGGACAATTCTTAGCAATGCCTTTTTCAAAAATTCTCTTCCATGCACAGTAGTGTAGGTTTTCCATTTCTCCATTTGCTCCATCTTTCATATCATTCATCTGTTCATTCCCTCCATTTTCCATGACTTTCATTTTTTATCATTTGCTTGATCTACTCTACCAAAAATACTCTAGATTCTTGCAGTGATTTGCAAAATCACTCATCCCCAACAGGAGCCACTGTTAGAACCTAAAATTTCCATCTAAAACCCTAAGGTTTTCCCACAAATTTCAACAAATTTCCATAAAAATCTGAATTCTTTACCCACTTGAACCTAATATTATCATTACCTTTTTTGTAAAAGTGCATTCTACCCCCATCAAAAATTATCAAACATACACATTCCTTATACCACCACTTTAAATATTTCATTTTTATGTCATACCGCTTTACTGCAGCCTCCCACAATAGGCTCGCAGTATGCTAGTAGCAACTAAGGGAGTGGGCATGAAGTGTTTACTGTGCTACCGCATGCGGTCAATTCATTGACCACGGTAGCGCGGTAAATCATTAGTAGTTGGCGGTCAGCAAAACAGTCAACGACGAGGTGGTAAGTCACCAGTGAGGGAAGCCCACTGCGGTACCGTAGGGGGTCATCTCACAGACCGCGGTGACTACGGTGGATGGTTTGTAAGTGGTCAAGGGAACAGTCAATGAAGCAATCGGTGGCCGTGGTGAATAGGTTGCAGTTAATGAAGGTGAGCAGGTAGTGGTTACCGCTATCCCGTGCATGGTCTGAACATAGACCGCAGTGGTCATGGTGGACGGTGGGTTAGCAGCGAGGATGATGGTTAGCGGTTACTGCGGTACCGTAGCCACTAAAATAGAGACCACGGTGATTGCGGTAAAGATGGAGATAACCGTGATAGTCAGTGTGGGGCTGGGTGCCACCATACCATGGGAGAAAAGCCAAAGCCCGTGGTAGAGTGGTAAGCATGAATGAAGACTTTGTGGCATTCAATAAAGTGAAATGTGAGGAGCGGTAAGGCATAAAGTTAAATATTAAAGGCAGGAAAAGTATTTAAAGCAAAATCAAAAGCACAACTATAGTTAAAATATTTAATTTGCCGATAAGGCAGTGCAATTAAATATTTTAATTTCTGCTAAAGAATAGAAATGGCCATAAACATGAAATTGTAAATGGATGTAATTGTAATATGAAGGGTCACTACCCTTGGCATGTATTATATAGATAATTTGAAAATCAGTTGCAGAAAAAAAGAAGGAAGCGGTTAGAGAGGAGTAGTCAGATTTTCCCGCGAAGGGACTGGGGAATGTAAAAAATATATAGATCTTTCTTGAAATGGTATAATGGAGAAGATGTTTTGAATTAGTGAATTTCTTTTGGTGTTCAGTTGTTATGTTAAAATAATCTAAATTATTTATCTTTGGCTGTCTCCAACTTGAGATCTTTCCGTCATTTAAATCAGTGTATCAAGTATATTTCTGATTTATCAAAGTGGTCTCCCATTTTGTGTTATTTAATGAGTTGGTGTCTACAAGTCAGAGTTAAAAGTCTTCTAATAAATCACAGTGATTTAAGGATTTCATTTGGATTGTTGAAGTAGAACTAGATTAAGAAATATCCCAGCACAGTTTATGCAAGACATAAATAAATGAAGTTATATGCCAGTCAGTAAGACTTCATTTTAATGTGCATAACAACTAGAGTTAAGATAATAAGAGAGAACATATATCATTTTTGTTTTGACTCCATTGCCCACGTGGATAGAAGGCACTGATCTGCCTCAACCCAGAGATAGAATTTCATATCAGACAATTCATTCAAATCTTTTATTTGTGCAGTAGGAGTAGGAGTAGTAATATATTTATCTATCCACCACCCTTGCCATTGTGGGTAGATTATTGCATCAGGAAGTTCATTTCAAATCTGCATCATTCATTAAGTTCACCCACCTAGGTCTAGCAGAGCCTGAAGAGAAGAAGGTACAATTGCATCAATTGGCCTTGTACGTTGGCCAAAAGTGTTGTAAGAGCTTGGCAAACTCTTCTAGTTAAAACCTGCATTTTTGAGACCCAACATGGTGTTAGGGGACTCCTGATAGTAGATGGATAGCAGACCGGGACTCATGGATTGTTGGTAAGATGGATAGATGGATGGAGGACTAGAGGTTGAGGTGAATTTGGACTTGGATTGGAGGTATAGCATTTTGAAGTCCCTAGCCAGTTGTGCTTGACCATTACTAATGAATTGGCATTCAATTTGACTAGCAAGCATGTCATAGTGACTTGAAGACATGATGGTGGATGGAATGAGACTAAGAATATGCAAAGTAATAACGAGGACAAAAAGGAATGTCAAATGCAAAGTAGTAATGAGTGCCTAAAATAAGTGTCTTATGTCAAAAGACTTTTAGGAAAAGTTTTCTAACCATTCAAAGTTTGGCCAATGTCTCGATTTGGATTGTCAAAGGACTGGTTTGAAGGACAAGATGACAAAATGAAAAGGTGAGATTTCCACACTAGACTTATAAGTTGGAAGCAGCTCACCAAAGGACAATGACTAAGGATTGATTTGTTTTGACTTGGTCCAATGACAACTTACTTTTGAGACAAAGGTTTGACAAACTAAGGAAAGTTTGCCTATCCCAAAGGTGTGCAAATGAGGACTTAAGACTTTTCCTATGTTGATGATGATGGATTACAAGATAAATGCAAACTAAAGATGCAAGGATGGATGACTTGGACAAGTTGTTTTTCTAGTTTTGGACAAAGGTTGCTAGAAAAGGATGCCAGCAAAAATTGGTTGCAAATGTTTTGGCGTCAGGTTTATGACAGGAATAAAGTTTTTTTTCAAAAGACAGGCAAATGTGCTGCTTAAGGTTTCAAATGTGGTTCAGTATCAAATGCACTGTTATCATAAGCAATTGCATTTCAGTAAGGCATATGCATTGCAAAATACTCAGATGCATGACAAAATTTGGAAAATGCGATATGATATATCAGATGCATTGCATGATTTAGCAGGTGTTCTGCAAGATGGAAAATGTGGCGTTTTGGATTGCAAATACGGTTTGACAGGTCAATTGCGTTATTTAAGATGGCTATTGCAGCTTGAGAGAGAAAATGCGGCTCATCCGTAATCAATTGCAATTCAATATTGCGAATGCGATTAAGGATTATTCAATTGTGGCTCATCAGAGTGTATGCAGCTCAAGATGTTTCAAATGCGACCTAGCAGAGCGATTGCGGCTCAAAATATTCCGATTGTGGTTTAACAAAGCACTTGCATCACATGAAGCAATTTTTTGGAAAAAGAAAATAGTTTTGCAGATTTGACAAGTTTGGACCTAGATTGTTGATGTTCAGTTTGTTGAAGTTTATTGATTTTGGCAAGACATATAATCTAAAACATTGAGTGTATGTTCAAGGATTGAGCATGACCCTTTTTTTTTTTCACTGGTATTTGAACAAAAAGACACTTCAAGCAGACTCAGTCTTAATAGTCAAAAGGGTCATCATAGCAATCACAACCCACATCTTAAAATCATGTCGACTCACATAGTCGTGTCACCCCCTAGAGGGCGCCCGTGTTTTTGTCTTTTCTAGGTGCATACTCAAGGTGACAGAAGTGGATACCGAATCCCCTGAGCAAACAATCTGTGGTGATTATATGGTGAGTGTCTTGGGGGGAGATTCTTCCCTCCGCTTGCACCGTGATTGAAACAATGTCTGGATACTGACATGGCTGGCTTCTACACTATGGTTCTTAGTAAGGGTTTCCGTTCGGCATGGCAATAGATAAACTCCCTCAAGAGACCTCCCAATATTTAGAACAAAGAATTTGGGGATGGTTATCTTTCCTACTGCCGTTGAATATGGGTTTCCCCAAAATTCACTTTTGATTATAGTGGGTTGGAAAACCTGGCTTTGGTTGTTCCCACTTAGGTCGTTCCCGTAGGGTGAGTACTTTTTCCCACTATGGCAGGCCTTCTAAAGGATTTAAGAAAAGAAATAAAATGAATAAAGAAAAATGGGTAAGTCTGGTTTTTTGGTCACCCAGTAAAGGGGAGAGCATATACCTATTACCCAATCAAGCATAGAAAATAAGTTGTTCAATTTTAAATCCCAAAAATATTTTCTACACTAAGTGAATATGTTGTTTCACAACAAGCATGGAATTCATTTTAACCAACTTGAAATAAGATTTGGTGACTATCCTAGGATTGGTAAATTCCCATTTAAATTAAATGTCTATCCTAGGATTGATAAATTCCAACTTAAATGTCTATCCTAGGATTGATAAATTCCAATTAAGGTGTCTATCCTAGGATTGGTTCATTTTAAACCCCATAAATTAATTAGTTACTAGCCGCAGATGCGTCAAATCCATATTACAATTCAATAATGAAGTTTACCAGTCATTTGCGGTGCGCAAAGGCAGATGCGGCTCGGTAGAGCGCATGCGTTAGGTCGTATGCGGAGCGAAATTGCATATGCAGCTTTGTATGTCGAATGTGTCGTTATAGATCTCGTATGCAGTGCAATAGGTTGTATGCATCATTCGCAAGCACAAATACGGTGTGACAGAGCACTTGCGTCACTTGAGCTTGCGTTTGCGTCATTTTGTACACCTGTACCTACAAAATAAAATCTGAGGCCATACGAGAACTTGCAAAAAATGTGTGAGTGGGTCGGGTTCACCAATGTAATGATGGATAATTTCCTACAAGATAGAATATGTTAACACATGCATGCAGTAATAATCCTATCAGTCAATAGAATGCATAGGAGAATATGAAAGAAGAGGAATGAAACTAGAACAGTCTCACCCATTTCTCTCCTCCATGACTAAGTTCCATTGTACCTCCTAACTTGTTTGTGATAAATGGATGCCCTCAAATTGTATGTGTGAGCAAACTATAAATGTCTAGACCTAAACAAGATTTGAAGGATTTATCTTAAATGAATTATGCAAAATAGAATAAAACCCTAAATGCAAGTATCCAACTCTATTTTCCTAGAATGCAAGAAGTCTAAAATGATTTTAAGAAAATTCAGATTAAGATCCAGATCCTTGAAATGAGAACAAAATTGTCATTTTATAGAAAATGCAATTTCGCACAGACGAATGAGATGAGAGATTGAGAAAATGCCCTAGAATCAATGGTTAAGATTCAAAATGGCAACTCTCAATTAGGGTTAGAGAAAAATGCCCACATATGTGAAGAAGATTTAATTAAATAAATTAAATCAAGACTAAATGTGACAGTTGAGATGAAACTAGTAAAAAATCAGAAGATAAGGGGATGAGATTTAGAAAATCAGTAATTTTAGTAATTACTTGATTTGTAGAATAATAATTCCATTTTGAATTAAATTAATTCAAAATATGGATTTTGTGAGATAATTGATTTTTGAAATTAATTACTAAATGAAGAATCAATTAAGTATGTGAGATATTTTTAAATGATTTTGTTTTTATTTAAAAATATAGAAGTGTCACATACAACAATTAAATAATTACAAATAATTATTTAATTTAGAAGAAGTAGTTAATTAATTAAATAAATTAATGAATCTATTTAATTAAGAGAGGATTTAGGAATTAGTGACATATTAAGTCAATATATTAAAATATATTTATTTAATAATCACGAGGACATTAATGACAAGGATTAAGTAAATAAATTTGATGACTTTATTTAATTATGAGAAGACTTTGACAATTAGTGACACATTAAATAAATAAGATTTATTTATTTAATAATCATGATGAATAAAAGATCATGAATTAATTAAATAGTTATGAATTATTTAATTAATAGTTGAAGGTGGGTTAGAAACATAATTAAAATGTCATAATCATGTTAGGACGAAAGGTGGTAAAATATTGCTTGCAGGCCTTGGTTATTTTTATGTGTCTACAGTGCAATGACCATCGATCTTGTTTTAAAACAATTTGATCAATGTTGAGCATTCAAAACTAAATGGCTAACTGACAAATTGTTTCCTTTTCTCGTGCAAGTCGTCTCTTTTCCATTAATGGCGTATTTGCTCAATTTTGAAGGTCATAAAAAATGTGAATTACATGATTTTTCATTGTCTTAGCAAGAATTTAAAGGAAAACAAGAAAGTGGAGTCTTAGGCGAACAAAATTTAAGAGAAGAATAGCTAAGGTTTTTGGGCAAGTTTGAATTCTCCTTCTATGCAAATCTTTTAGTTGAAAACAAAAGGAAAGGGAATTATGGTATGAAAGGTTTTTAAATAGGGTTGCTATTGTTATATGTTTGAAATATTTCAAGGGAATTTATTAAACCTTAGTTTGAGAAGGGAAGGGTTTATAGGGTTTAGTGTAATTCAAGTAGCTTTCTATAATTCTGATAGATTATTAAGTAGTTGACAAAAACCCTAGTTCCTAGGTCAAATTGTAAAATCCTGGTGTAATGGCATGAATTTTCACCCTAGGTGAATTCCCCAATTTCATAACCCTTACCTTAGAAAATATAAATCTAATGATGCAAATTCCACATTTGCCACCATTCTCCATCCACCTAGCTGCATCTTTTTGTGTTGGTGGAGGAATATCTGTCGGTGACACACATGCACTGTGCAAACATCTGTACGCCACAATGTCATCTTGACAAGATTCCTGCCTTTGGAATCCACATAGACATTATGCTTCCTATTAGATGTGAAGCGTAACATACCATGCTTCCTTGACCAATGAGAAATGGGTCTTTTAGCCTACTTTTTCCATTCAAATGAACCATTTCTTCATTCCTTCACTTATTTTGGACTCTCTTGATCAATTCATTCTATCTTAGCTCCATTCTTTCACTCTCAAGCTTCTACATTAGTATTTTCTTGGCTGCAAGCTGCTAGTTTTTGGCTCCTACACCACGTTTATTGCGACAACACTACTATTGGAGGATTTGCATGCTCTCACCTTCCACTACTTTTCTTAAGTGCTCATAGCCATGAAGGTGATATTGTCCATTGCTATTTTCTCTTTGCATCATTTTGATCATTACATAGCATACTTGTTGTTGGTGATTTCTCTTAGTACCACCATTTCCTTTCTATATCTTTATCATTTTCTATACTTTTTGGCTATTTGGGTGTCCATGGAGGTGGGAACACTGAAATGGGGGACTGACTGAGATAGTCCTCTAAACACAACCCCAAAATTTTTCCCATTTTTGTGTGTGCAGGTGCTTGTGAGTGGAGATACTCGAAGATTCAACTCGTGGGTAGAAAGGTATAATTTCTCACCCTTTCTTTGTCAATTATAGTATAGTTTATTTGTAGTATTCCTCTTGTTATATTTTTAGTTCTATACTTTTATAGCATTCTGTCATAGTATAAAACAATTAACAGTTAGACTGTCGATAGTTTTCCTTGTGTTTCAACCTATTTTCTAGACCTCTATCCATATGGATGCCAACGCACCCTTGAGATGCTAGCATGCCGCACTAGAGTTCATGATCTATGTTGCCATCCTTAGATAGTGAGCTATCTATGCAGTAGTTTGAACCTTCAAAACTGACTCTTTTGACCCTGTAACACATCTATCTTAGAAAAAGGATAGTTGTACTCAAATTTCTCTTCCTTTTCAGCCTTAGCACCTTGACCCTTCCGATTCACTTAAAAAACTTGAGGTAGATTAGGTCAGCCAGTTTCTTAGGAATCTCTCATGACCTAGAGTCCTGAGGTGGTGGGTCCCCTCTACATTTTGGTAAACCTAACATGAACTATTTCTATTTCGTCTCTTGATATCGAAGAATATTCTCTCATATCCTAGGCATGTTGTAGGTTTTTTTGTTGTAGGGTGTGAAGCCTTGAAACCTAATCTATGACCCCTAGTTGCGTAGTTAGAAGGGCCCCTAGATATTTGGGAATGAAATTTAGATAGGTCACTGTCTAATTTCTGAACCTTCAAAGTTTATTGAGTTTGTGCCGTCAAAGTACATAAACATGGTTTCATTTACATGTATTCCTCTCACTTAGCTTGCGAATGGGTTCCTAGATATAACTTTCACACTGTAGGATCTACCTATGAACAAAGAGCCTTCTCCCTTGTACATTCATACTCGCCTCAATGGGAACATTGTGACAGGTGTCCTAATGGACCCCACGAGCCACGTGAATGTCAATGACAAAGGAGACTCTGCTTATAAAAAATTTGCATGGGGAGGAATACGAGGAATTGAAGACCACCATACATACACATGATGGAATCTTAGTCCCTCCTATCGGTTCTATCACTCTTTTAGTCTTGGTAGGACCTAGGACCATAAATATGACTTGATAATATTTCAAATTCAAACTTGTTCAAGGTGAAACTAGGAATCCCGTGGCTAGTTTCCATGAATGGAGTCACTTCAGTAATTCATAAATGTCTTAAGTTTTCTCATGAGGGCTTTGTGAGCATTTTGAATGACATCGATTACAAACCATTGGTGTCATGTAGGGGCTTCTCATTAGATCACTTCTAGCTTTCCCTCGTTGGACCTCTTCCTCCTAGGATTGACTTTCTATATTGCAACTATATTAAGTATAAGATTAGGGGCACAACACCAAAGGTAACCTATCTAGTTTCCCCCTACACCATCTTTGTTAAAGGTTCTATGATTATACAACAACAAGCTACCTCCTCCTCCCAGCAAAAGGGGAAGGGAAGCTTAATTGTGACCGTGAGCCTTCCTCTTCTACATCTTCAATCCCATCTACTTCTGCCTCTTGCCCTACAATGGCACCTTTGGCCTCTGCTCCCATGCCCCACATGGGGAGCCCGATGGTGCCTGCTTGGAAAAATTCCAAGCATCAAGTGTTTGAGCTTCTTGTCTTGCCTATGGTTCCTAGGCCCATTTTTTATGACAAGGGGAAGCATTCTTGTGGAGTTGTCCCCATTTCTTGGCCTCTACAGCCTCCTACCACTCCTTCCCTCTAGTAGAAAATGGGAAGAGGCCTGATGTTGAGGAACCCATGCCTCCTTCTCCACCTACTATTGTTTTTTCTCCTACTCTCCCTCCTCCTATCTCTTCCAAGGAAATGATCCTTCCATCAGTAAAAATTGTAGAGGACACTCTTATGATAGAACAAGAACCTCCTACTCCTTCTTAGGCAACAAGATCTAGTTACTGAAGCTGACGAAACCAACTTGCGCGAGAGTGTAAGCATTGGAGAAAGGCTCTGAATATTGAACAAGCTACCTTGTAGAAGGTAGATGGGGAGCTTGTAGCTCTGATTTAAACATCTTCTATTGTAGCTTCTTCTACTTTCTCTACTTCATTTCTTGTCGCCTTAGTTCTACTTTCATCTCCTCTGATGGATGTTGATGACCCTCACCCCAAAAGGGTGTAGGTATTCATTGCTCCCTCTATGGAGCCTTCCCTTCTGATGTCCCTCCCAAAAATCCCTCATTTTCCTCATCCTTTAGACACATTGAATACCATGGTGGTGTCTACTACAGTTTTTTCCTTTTCTTCCTCACCTTCTACTTCTTTCATGGGGATTTTTCATCCCCTACTAAGGCATAAGTTGGAGGAAGACCTCGATTCAAATGGGTGTTGGAAGAAGGGATCACCTTCTTTGGAAGGAAGTTCTACTTTTTCTTGTGTCATCCTAATGATGGAGGCAACCCTTGCATCCCCTGAGTTTGTCACTGCCCCTCTCGATGAGGTGAGTAGTGGATCTTGGGTGCCTCCTTCTTCTCCCACTTGATTAAAACATGACACTCCGATGAAGTGCATGTTCAATTCAATGGATGACATCTTGACTTTGTCCTTGATCTTTGTAAGATTGATGACCCCAGCCTCACCAAAGCTCAGTGAAGGAGACCTCAAGGGTCATTCTTCCTTGGCTCTCATTGTAGGCAAGTCAAAGGGTACTACCCTTTCCATCCCACCCTTGTAAGCTCATCCACCCACCCCATACAATGATCTATATTGATAGAACGATGATCTCCTGATTAATGAGGACTAGGGTGGTACCTCTTCTTTACCTATAATGTAGATTTGTGTGTGTTGTGTTCCCCCATTCTTGTATTTATGTGCTTGCCTGGAGGACCCGTGCTACCCTTGTAGGTTCTTGGATATAGGAATTGAATTTTTTTTGTACACTTCCTCTATGTGTTCTGTCATTCTTCTATATGTTGTAATTTAATTTTTGATAATTGGGGATGATACAAAGCATTGGGGGCATTTAGGCCCTCTTCCATGTTGACCCAATTTTTATTTTTTAACTTTCTCTTCATGTTCTCTTCTTCTAATCTAGGAACTTTGGGGATTGATGATCATTCATTCATACACCACATGATACCTATTTATATATATGAACAAATTTGACCCCAAATTCTCAGATCCCCTTGTCTCTTGATTTCTTTTTCTTTGCTTGTCTCTGCTTTATTTTTGATGTTGTGGTGCTTATGTGTTGTCCCTTGCATGTGTGACAACGCTTCCAAATCTACATCTCAAAATGTATCATGGGCCACAACATATTTTCCTCTCCTTTCTCTCCTTAGGATGTTACATGCTCCTTTCCATAGCACACACCACCCTAAGGGGGGCTACTATGCTTCTAAGATTTTCAATAAGGTGTATTCAGTGGCCAATGAATCCCTTACTAAAATATTCTATTTTTCAAAAGATTCATTCTTCAAGAAGGAGTCCTAGTGAAATTTTTCTTTCAAAAGTGAATTCATAGTGAAATAATCTGAAAAAATTTCCTTCAAAAAGGGAGTGCTTTTTCTGATGAAGAAGTCTAAAAACTTTCCCTTGAGAAGTAGTATTATTTCCATTGGATTCCTTGATGAAAGATATCTTTCAAAAGGATTCCTTGATGATGGAATCATTTGAAAAAAAAAAAAATCTTTCCAATTGGAGTGTCCATTTGAATGGGCCCCTTGCTATCTTGAAGGGTTCCCAAGGGACCCCTTTGAAAACTTCTCCTTCAATTTCTTGCTTTATGATATGTTTATATCTTTGAATTTTCTTCCTATCATTTTTTTTCTACAACTTAACATGTTGCTTTGTAGTATCGAGAACCTTTAAAGCCACTTTTTCAATCAAGCTTGTATAGCAGAACCCTGCACCTTGCCAAGCTTGCCTTGCAAAACCAAGCACTGGTTCAGGTATATTCTCTTCAACTTCTTTCTGCTTTACCTCACATTTTTAATGACATGTATGCTCACTAAAGTGGGGGAAAAATATAATGGTGTGAATTTGCACCCTAGGAAAATTCCCCATTTTCATAACCCTTACCTTAGAAAATGTAAATCTGATGATGCAAATTCCACATTCAACACCTTTCTCCATTCACCTGGCTACGCATTTTTTTATTGGTGGAGGAATCTTTATTGGGGATGCGTGTGTGCCACGGGGACATTTACGTGCCACATTGTCATCCTTATAAGATTCTTTCCTTTGGAATCCACAAAGACATTATGCTTCCTATTGGACGTGAAGCGTACTGTCCCTTTCCTCCTTAATCGATGAGAAATGGGTCTTTTACCTCCCTTTTCCCATTCAAATGAACAAATTCTTCATTCCTTCACTTCTTCTAGAATCTCTTGATCAATTCATTCTTTCTTAGCTCCATTCCTTCACTCTCAACCTTCTACATCACTATTTTCTTGGCTGCAAGATATTGGTTTTAGGCTCCTACACTATTTTTTTTGTGACAACACTACTATTGGAGCACTTGCAAGCTCTCCCCTTCAACTATTTTCCTTGAGCACTCATAGTTGTGAAGGTGATAATGTCCATTTCTATTTTCTATTTGCATCATTTTGATAATTACATAACATACTTCTTGTTTGTTTTTGTTGTTTGGTGTTTCTGCACAACAACAACTCATACAGAATAAAATTTATCCCATCTCTCTTGAAAGGTTGATCTCTATGAATAAAGAGATAACCCCAAGGTCTCATAGGTGTCAGGTCTTGATAATGCAATGGAACAAAATCAGTGATAAAATGTGAAAATTTTGGTAATTACAAGGGGTCTTACATACAAATGCTGGAAGCTCTAAACTCAACAATTTTAAGATATGGTGATGCTTTAACTTCAAGTTCTAACCATTTAATAAAAGAAGCAGCAAAATATGAGGGTTTCATAAGTTCTAATTGTTAACACTACTTCTAAGATTAATCATGCAAATGATGAAAGACCTAGAATGGACCGATCCCTTAAAATAATTAATGTTTGACCCAGGCTATACCTGCAATCTTGTAGCAAATAGTGCAATCTTCTAAGGTGTTAAATATTTTCAGGCTATAGGAATTCATTCAATGAGACTGAATGAATATATACAGTTGAACTAAGCACATGAATATGGGGGTATAGGTTGACCTTGCACAACATTCCCACAATCAAGAAGCTGCCCAAGATATGAACCAGGGACTGCTACAACACTCTAGGCATTAAATCACAAGCATTATGAACTAAATTGAAGCTACATCCAAACATTTCCAAGCGATTTGAAAGATAGAACAAGAAACATGCAAGATTATTCAATGCAAAGGAGGTACCAGTCATAGCACAATGTTTGTACTTTGTATTAAATCATCATATTAACAACAATTCTAGTATGTTACAGCACTTCCTTGAAAATGTGAAAACTAACTTCTAATTCGCTAACATGCTACTCTACTGATTAAAAGTCCTATGAATTCGTCTACTAATCCAAATTCAACCTAGCTAATTCCAACCTGACCGAACTGAACCGAACAAAATAGGCAGAGTTCCATACTTATAGAACAATAGGCCCACGTGAAACAAAGTCAAGGTTTCAAAGGAACACGACAACCAATCAAATCAGCCCCAAAAATCAGCAATAAACCATCGCCCAATGAATGAATGCAACAAGGACCCCATCAGATCAATCTGAGATCACACAAATTCAGGGAGATGGATCCTCGAGCCACTCCCACCATCAATGCTCCACCTACATGAACAACAATGTGTGTGAACACCAGGAGGAACATGAGCCACCAATCCAACCAGAGTTGGGCAAACGGACGACCCAGATCGAACAAAACTAGGCTGAATCCACCAACTAAATCTGCCCGCCATCAATGAACACCAAACATGTTGAGCTTGTGTGCCGGGATGGGTTTCGTGAGAGCAGCTGCAAAGTCTACTTGACTGTACCTACAAATCATGCAAAATCCTCAAAGTACACCCAAAAAATCCCATCTTGATCCAACCTATAATCAAATGGGACACCATTAATGCCCAATACACCATCAAAATCCAAGCAGGTCCATAGAGTTCCTAAGGTCAGAGAATCACGCATAAACCTAGGCGGAGGTGAAGCCAAAGATTGGCAAAGGCAGAGCCATGAGAAGAATAGGAACAAAGAGCCAAGAGAGGTGGAGGTAGAGACAGAATAGGAAAGGGAAAAGAAGAGAGACAGGGAAAACAAAACCAGCCCCAAGGAAAGCGAAAGCGGAGGCGGAACTGGAATGGGAAAGGAAACCAAAGGGAAACTAGGTGGAGGTGGAAGCAAAACCCACCTCGATAGAAGTGGAGGCGGAATGAGAATGGGAAAGGAACCAAAGGGAAACTAGGTGGAGGCAGAAGTACAACCCACCCCGATGGAAGCGAAGGAAAAACAGGAACGAGAAAGGAACCAAAGGGAAACCAGGCGGAGGAGGAAGAAAAACTCACCCCGGTGGAAGCAGAGGCAGAATGAGAACGAGAAAGGAACTATAAAATTTTCCAAAGTTCAAAGCCAAATTCCATCTCGGTCCCAACCCCACCAAAATGACAGAAAGTAAAAACAAAGAAAACCCAAGGGCGGAGAACCAACCCAAAGGCCAAAGAAAAATGAAATAATGAAAAAATGAGAATGTGAGAGGCAAAGCCAGAATGGAAACAAAGAAGAAACCAAGAACTTAGCCAAAGTTCAAATTTCAGATCCATCCCAGCTCCACCTCTGACAACCAAAGTGAAGAAAAGACTAAGGGAGGAAAGCGACCCTTAGGATGAAAATGAAATGCAAAAGAAAGCATGGGAAAGGGAAGCGGAGCCGGAATGGGAATGGGAATAGAACTGGGAACTTAGCCAAAGTCACAGTTAAGTCCCATCCTGGTTCTGCCTTTGATAGAACAAAGGAAACAAGGAAAACAAGGGAAAGCTAAGGGAGAAAACCAACCCTTAGGATCCAAACAAAAATCACCAAGGGAGAAAAACAGAAGGCAAAATAAGACCACCCCAAAGAGGACATCTGCAAGACCTCAAAACCACCAGGAAATAAACACAAAGGCACCCCCAAATCAAGGCAAGCACCAAGGACCAAAACCCCAAGATTTTCAAAGATAAGCACAAAGAGAGGGCAAGCCATAGAAACAGGACCAAAGGGCAGGCCAAAAGAGGGTCCCCACTTTTAGATGGGCGTGTGCGCAAAAATGCACAACATTTATTTCTCTTAGTACCACCATTTAATTTCTATCTCTTTATCATTTTCTATAGTTTGTGGCTATCTAGCTATCTGTGAAGGTGGGAACACCAAAAAGTGGGACTAATTGAGGAAATGCTCTAAACATAGCTAAAATATTTTTCTCATTTCTTTGTGTGTAGATGCTTGTGAGTGGAGCTAATTGAAGATTCAAGTCATGGGTAGAAAGGTCTAATTTATCACCCTTTCTTTGTCAATTCTAGTATAGTTTATTTGTAGTATTCCTTTTGTTATATTTTTAGTTTTGTACTTTTCTAACATTCTATCATAGTATAAAACACTTAATAGTCAAACTATCAGTAGGTTTCCTTGTGTTTCAACCTATTTTATGAACCCCTATTCATATTGATGCCAACACACCCCTAAGATACCACTGCACCACACTAGATTCCATGATCTATGCTATTTTCCTTAGATAGTGAGTTATCTGGACAATAGTTTGAAACTTAAAAATCGGCTCTTCTAACCCTGTAAAAGATCTATATTAGTAGAAGGATAGTAATGCTTAGATTTCTCTTCCTTTTTAGCCTTAGTACCTTGACCCTTCCAATTCATTTAGAAAACTCAAGGAAGATTAGGGCAACCCATTGCTTAGGACTCTCACATGACCTAGAGTCCCATGGCGGCGAGTCCCCCTTTGCTACACCTAGTTTTAACTAAATTGCAAAATTATTTAAGCTAGTGAACCCTCAAAGGAAAAAACCAAGCCTAGAAAGATAAAACCTAAAACTAAGAAGAGTAAACTTGAGGCATTAGAGGCTAAACCTAAAACAAAAGGGTTTAAGAGTGATTTTTCAAGGTTTATGGAGGATGATCTTATGGAGTTGTTCCATGGGGTGAAGACTATTGGGAAAAGAGCTACAGGTGAGGGAATTCTAACATATCACCTACAAGATTGGGCTAGAGGCATCGATGATATGACAATGCCCCAAAGTGGGTGGGATTTGTTCAAGTATGCATACCCGATAGAATTTCCCTCATCCATCCTATAACATATGGATGTTTGACCTTTGAAAACTCATTATGCCAAATGTTTTTGTTCAAGTGGATTTGATCAAGGAGATTGCAAAATGTTATGATCCTAAAGCCAAAATCAGAAGGAGTGTGAAAGGGACACCAATGTTGGACATTAGAAAAAGTCAAATTGTGAGGAATTTTGGGTTGAATCCCTTTGTTATTTAGCAAACATTCATTTCAATGCCTTTTGTTAGGAGTATGAGAGGGATAAAGATGGTTACAAGAATCATGTGTTACTAAGGCACAAAAGAAGAGATTTAGGAAAGAAGGGGATGAGTTTTACCCCAAAGGATTTTGAACCCTTCAACTATGATGAGTTTGAAGATTATTTCAAGAATACCTTTTATGGTTTGTACTAGGTTCTTAGGAATAAATATGATTTGAGAATGTACATTTGTTTAATGATGATGGCCATTGATACTCAAGACAAAAATTCAAATAGGAGCTTTGATTATGCATCTTACATTACTAAGTATATTAACAAGCAATTGGTGGATTTGAAGGAGCCCAATGCTCCATTGGTTTTCACACACTACTCTTTATTAATGCATATGTTGTTATGGATTGGTCAAAAGGCATGGTCCAAATTCATGGACCTAAGGATGAAGAATAAGCAAAGAAATGATTTGTCTGTGCAACTTTGGACTCATATTTGGGATAAAAAATATCCAACTACATAGCATTTTTCAATGGGTTGGTGATAGGTAATTTGGATAATTTAGGGGTGAAGTGTTGGAAAAACAAGGGCAAACAACTGAGAGGGGGGGGGGTGAATCAGTTGCCACATAAATTTTACTTATTAAACTTATTCTTAGATATGATAAATAAACGTGAAAGCATAAACCATCAACACATCATAAACACACATAACACAAATATTTTTACGTGGAAACCCTATTAGGGGAAAAACCACAGTGGAGATTAATCCACAAGTTTATACTCTAATAAAAGTATAGAAAATGGGGAATGCACTTGCATTCAGGCATACTACCTAGAGCTCACTTCTCAAATACAAAAAGGTAGAAAATGGGGAATAGACTTGCATTTAGGCTTACTGCCCAAAGGAAGATACACAATCTTATAGTCAAATTCAGATTAAATCCATCTGAAAGATTTTGAAATGAGAAAATATCATCTGCTAATGCCTGATTATAGTTTCGGTTAAGCATATGAACACTTTATTCTGCTCACTCTTCTTCACACTTTACTTTTTCCTTCAAAAGATCTAAAATTTATTCACACATAGCACTCACACATATCACTTCTTGCATGTCTCAAATGATATAAACAATCAAACATATATATCCGCATCCAAGGATAACATCAACTACATGCCGACCCAACAAAATATAAAATATGTACAAACTGTCGACCCAAATCAATAAGCAATTATTAATCAAAATCAAATATCATCAACCAAAACAAATTAAGGACCCAAAATAATATGTCTCGAACAAAAAACACCTTAAACAATTTTCCTCAAAGATCCACAACACACTACAATCACCCTATCAGCCATGAACATGAAAAACATGAACTTCAAGAAGAAAATTACCAATCACGATCACAACGATCAATGTGAACCATCAACATAGATAGAGCATGATCTAGAAAAATCCATAAGCATCATGAATCACCACAGAAGCATTCACATCAACTTAGATTACTAGAATCACATTATCTTCTTTTAGGAACACCGACACCAACAACAACAACAACAACTGTCAGAACACCGATACTCATAACTTGATTTAATCTTCATGCGAACCTCTAAAAATTTCAATGGATAAACTAGATATTATTGAAAACAAACCCTTTAATCTAGAACTTCTCACCATAAATATTCTAAACTAGCCACCATACTGAACTTCACTACTTCACCGACAACCTACAACTTATTTTATTATAATTTTCTCAATATCCTCAACATATACAACCTTAAAGACATTAATTCCAATAGTGTTGATATCAATGACAACCACATATCATAAATATCCAACAATCTCCCCCTTTGTCATTGATGGCAACACATGATGTGAAAAACACCATCAACACAACTTTCTCTTAGCACTTTGTCCCCCTTAGATTCTGACTCTTTTCTCCTTAACTCTTTCATAGTTTTTCACAAGACTCTTCTCCCCCTTTGACATCAATGAAAAAGGTACAAATTATCTTTCTCCACACAATATTTGAACCACATTTTCTAAACATCTGACTGCTGCCCCTGAGTATCAGCCACCACAACATCAATTTGGATCACAAGATATAACTATGAAATGCATAGACTGATGCAAGTCAATGCATATTAATTTTGATTAGGAGGGGTAATCACCCCTAACTTCCCTTTGAGATACTCAAAAGTATCCTTAGGCAAGGTCTTGGTAAAGATATCTATGATTTGTTCTTTAGTAGCCACATACTCCAATCTGAATTCCTTTTCACTCACCTTGTCTCTCAGAAAGTGAAACTTGATAGATATATGCTTGGTTTTTTAATGCAACACTAGATTCTTAGAAATGTTAATAGAACTTGAATTATCATAGAATATGGCAGTAGTTTCATCATACACAACTCTTATATCTTTCAAAATCTGATTCATCCACAATACTTGAGTACAATTTTTAGCAACAACAATGTATTTTGCCTCTGTAGTAGATAAATAAATGGCATTTTGCTTCTTACTTAACCATTAAATCAACTTCTTTCTCAAGAAAAATGCACCACCGCTAAATACTCTTTCTATCATTCACATCTCCTACCCAATCAGCATCAGTAAAAGAACTCAAAGTGCGGTCGTCATCTTTAGGATACCATAGGTAAAAATCAACTGTTCCCTTCAAGTACCTGAAAATCCTCTTTACAGTCGTCACATGAGATTCCTTAGTATTAGCTTGAAATATTCCAACAATGCATACAAAATTCATGATATCAGGTCTAGTTTGAGTCAAATAGAGCAATACACCAATCATGGATCTGTATCTAGTCTAATTTTCCTTAGGAGAATCGTTATATGTTGTCAACTTACATCTGATCACCATAGGTGTACCAAATGGATTTGAATCTTCCATACCAAACTTATTTAGCAATTCTTTCACATACTTGGACTGAGATATAAAGATCCCTTTATATGACTGAGCAATTTGAAATCCCAAAAATAATTTCATTTCTCCAATCATGGACATCTCAAACTCACTTTGCATCTCATCAAAAAAATTCATGCACAAACTATCATCTCCTCCAAAAATGATATCATCAACAAAGACTTCAAGAATCAAATCTTTATCATGATCAATCTTGAAATACAAGTTACTATTAGCAATGACTTTATTAAATCCAAGCTTCAACAAATACTTCTCCAATATGGAATACCATGCTCTTGGGGCCTTCTTAAGTCCATACAATGCTTTCTTCAACCGATAAACCATATCTCCCTGATCAGTCAATTGAAATCTATCAGGTTGCTCAATATATACTTCTTCATTCAGTTCACCATTTAGAAATGTTGACTTGACATCCATCTGGTAAACCTTGAATTTTTTGTAGGCAGCATAGGAAATAAATAGTCTCATAGCTTCAATCCTAGCAACAGGGGAAAAAGTGTCTTCAAAGTCAATTCCCTCCATATGAGAGTATCCTTTACACACCAGTCTTGCTTTGTTTCTGATAACTTCACCTTGCTCATTTATTTTATTCTGAAAGACCCATTTATTTCCAATTACATTTTTGTCCTTAGGTATAGGAACAAGAATCCATGTATCATTATTCTCAATTTGTTGTAGTTCTTATTTCATTGCTTCCACTCAATGTTCATCTTTGCATGCTTCATTGAAATTATTAGGCTCAATCTTTGAAATCAAATAGTATTCTTCTGCAATTCTTCTCCTTGTTTGAACACCTTTGTTCTTATCACCTATAATCTAATATTTTGAATGATTTAGTCTTACATACCTTGGATTCTTAGGCTATCCTTTAAATTCAAGATCTTGTGATCTTGCTTCTGCACTTTCACCAGTTTCTTCCTCTTGATTATGCCGATTTAGAGTATGATCTTTCTTTCCTTTATCTGTACTATTGTTTTGATCATCTAAATCATATCAATAGGTTCTAGATGGTCTAAATGTGTCTTCAACAACATTTGCATTAGTGCTTTCAAATACTTTCCTCAATCTCTTACTGTAGTATTGGCACGCTTTACTTTTAGTGGAATAACCAAGAAAGATTACTTCATCACCCCTAGCATCAAACTTTCCTATATCTGCATCTCTTTTGATATAGCATTTACTCCCAAAGATTTTAAAGTATCTAACAGTAGGCTTATGACCAAACCATAGCTCAAAAGGGGTCTTACCAGTATAACCTTTGACTTGTACCCTATTGAGAGTATAAACAATAGCACTCACAACTTCTCTCCAGTAGGTATGACGAACATTTCCTTCCAACATCATAGTCCTAGCAGCTTCTTGAATTGTATCGTTCTTCCTTTCCATAACTCCATTTTTCTTAGGGGTCCACGGGGCAGATAATTGTCTCTTTATCCCATGCTCTTCACAGAAATAATTAAACTCACGAGAAGTGAATTCACCACCTCTATCTGATCTTAGACATTTAATCTTCAAACATGTCTCTGTCTCAACCAAAGCCTTGAAAATATTGAATTTCTCTAGAGCTTTAGATTTTTCCCTTAATAAAGTAACCCACATCAATCTATAATAATCATCAATGAGTAACATGAAATACATGTCACCTTGTAAACTTTTGATTCTAGAGGGACCACACAAGTCAATATACACAAGATCCAACACTTCATTTGAATAATACTATTTTCTTCTGAATGAGACTCCAGTTTGCTTCCCTAACTGACATTCTTTGCATATGGTATTAGTAGGTTTTATCAACTTAGGAAGATCTCTCATTTCCTGGTAGAACTTATCTTGATAATGTTGTCAAAGTTTACATGACACAATCTTCTATGCCATAACCAACTTTCATCAACTTGAGCAATGAAAAAAAAATTATTAGCAGTACTTAGGTGAAAGATATTACCTTTTTTTTATACCAAATGCAATAACATTTCTATAACTCCCCAATATTTTACAGTTTCCATCCTTGAATTGAATATTATATCACTTTTCAACCATTTTTCCAACACTTATGAGATTATGCTTCAAACCTTCGACATATAGAACATCATCAGTATTATGCTTACCATCAAAATAAATGGATCCTGTTCCATGGATTACACTAGATTTTTCATCATCAAATCTTATGACACCTCCATCATACTTTTTCAAGCTCACAAATTTAAATTTATTACCTATCATGTGATGAGAGCATCCACTGTCGATCACCCATTCATTTGTTTCTTCAACTTTGGTAGCTAAAGCTTTCTCCACAATCATCAGCTAGTAGAATCAACATGCACATGATTAATTTCCTTGATAGAAATAAATACAAACTCATCTTCACTTACATTACCTTTATCAGCTTCATCATCTGCCACACCTTCATTAGCAACAAAATAAAAGTTTCTTTGGAATCTAGGCTTGTTAGATCTTGGCTTAGGAACTCTTTAAGGACACCTTGAGGAAAAATGACCTATCTTATTGCAAGAAAAACATTTAAGAGGAAATTTATCTTTATACTTACCTTCTCTTTTAGCTACTCTCTTGATAATAAGTGCTTCAAGCTCATCTAGCTTTCTCTCTTCTTCAATCTCTCTCATTTCCTACTCATACTTGGACATTTTTCTAGAAGAAATTTCTCCTGGATCATATCTCTACTTATCTTTCCCAGATAGAGTAGCTTTGAATGTAGATTCTATCTTAAGAATAGATTCACCAAACTCACTTAACTCAAAAGTAGTAAGCTTACCAATCAACATGTCTTTGTTTACATTTGTCACAGTTCAGATCTCCTCAATAGCAGTATGTTTGTATGCAATAGGAAAGGATCTAAGCACTTTAGGAACAATCTCTAACTTTTCCAATGTTCCACCAGCACATCTAATACTACACACAAGTTCATTCACTCTCTGCATAAAAGAAGTGATGTTTTCATCTTCACCCTTTCTCAATGTTTTATATTTCCCTTTCAGGCTCTATATCTTAGAAATCTTCACATGAGTATCTCCTTCATACAAAGTTTCCAAAATTTTCTAGATCTCATAAGAAGTCTTCAAATCCATTACATTTGTCATCTCAGAATTAGTTAGAGCACCTCAACAATGCTTCCTTAGCCTTGATATTATACTCGGATTCCTTAATCTCATCTGTAGTAGAAGGAGAATTTTGAGGGATGATATATTTGTTCTTTGTAAATATATAAAAGGGTTCACCAATGCATTTTATATGATACTCCATTTGATTCTTCCATAATCAATAATTTGTTCCATAAAATATCAGACTATCCTTCTTATATGTCACCATCTCGGATCACCTCAAGTGATGAATCTTCTCTAGAGGAACCTACTCTAATACCAATTGTTGGCAAAACAAGGGAAGACAACTGAGAGTGGGGGTGAATCAGTTGTCACATAAATTTTACTTATGAAACTTATTCCTAGAACTGATAAATAAACATGAAAGCATAAACCATCAACACATCAAAAACACACATAACACCAAGATTTTTACGTGGAAACCTTTTTAGGGGAAAACCATGGTGGAGATTAATCCACAAGTTTATACCCTATTAAAAGTATATAAAATGGGGAATGCATTTGCATTCAAGAACACTACCTAGAGCTCACTAATCAAATACAAAAAGGATTACTACCCAAAGGAAGACACACTGTCTTATAGTCACATTCAGATTAAATCCATCTGAAAGATTTTGAACTAAGAAAATAGCATCTGCTAATGCCTGATTATAGTTTTTGTTAAGCACATGAACACATTCTTCTACTCACTCTTTTGCACATGTTACTTCTACCTTCGAAAGATCTAAAACTTATTTGCACATAGCACTCACACATCTCGCTTCTTTCATGTCTCAAATGATATAAACAGTCGAACATATATATCCGCATCTAAGGATAACATCAACTACATGTCGACCCAACAAAATATAAAATGTGTATAAACTGTCATCCCAAATCAATAAGCAAATATTAATGTGAATCAAATAATGTTGGCCAAAACAAAGTAAGGACCAAAAAAACCATGTCTCAAACAAAAAACACCTTAAACAATTTTCCTTGAAGATCCACAACATGCTACAATCACCCTATCGGCCATGAACATGCAAAACATGGAATTCCAGAAGAAAATCACCAATCGTGATCACAACGATCAATGCGAACCAACAACATAGATAGAGCACAATCTAGAAACATCCATAAGCATCATGAATCATCACAGAAGCATTGACATCAACTCAGATTACCAAAATCACATTATATTCTTTTAGGAACACCAACAACAACAACAAAACATCTGTCATAACACCGATACTCATAACTTGATTAAATATTCATGTGAACCTTTGAAACTTTCAATGGATAAAATAGATATGCTTGAAAAAAAACCCTTTATTCCACAACTTCTCACCATCAATATTCTAAACTAGCCACCATACTGAACTTCACTACTTCACCGACAACCTATAACTTATTTTATTAAAATTTTCTCAATATCCTCGACATATACAACCTTAAAGAAATTAATGCCAATAGTGTTGACATCAATGACAACCACATATCATAAATATCCAACATGAAGCCCATGTATAGGATTTCAAGAGGAATTAAGGAAATCCTTAAGCCTTGTTGATGGTGTTTTCAAAACAACAACTCAGATGGGATATAATATCCCATCTCTCTTGAAAGGTAGATATCTATTAGCAAGCCTTAAGAGATAAACTTGAGGTCTCTAATGTCAGGTCTTGAAAATGCAAAAAAAACTCAGTGATAAATGTGAAAATGCTGGTAATCACAAGGGACCTTAAAAATGAACAATGTTGAAAGTATACTTTTCATCGGATGTAACAATATGGTGATGCTTTCAATCCTAAAACTAACCTAGATTCAAAAGAAAGATCAAAAGAGACAAGGGTTCAAGAGATATTCCAAACTAGCTCCTAAGATTAATCACAACAATGATGAATGCTGCAAATGGACAGATCCCCAATAAAACTAGTCTATGCTTGATCAAGGACAAGCCCACAACTACACAAAAATGGTGCAATATTCTAAGGAAATTGGAATATTTTCAAACTATGAACAATCATCCACATACCCAATAATTGGTGCAACATGAACAAGCATTCACCATTAAACTTAGGACAAAATAAGGCCTAGACTAACTTTACACAACAACTTAGAATCAACAAATTGATAAAAGTATGGACCAAAGATCGATCAAACATCATTCACATCTCACCATCATTGCAAAAGAACTGAAATATAACATCTAACATCTATTACCGAGAATCAAGAACAAGAAATCATAAGGTCGTGAAAGATCAACACAAATTTTTCCAAACTCAACAGCCCATTCGCATTATCTTCTCCAGCATTTACATAATAGTCTTCTAGCTCTCTCCTCTCCTACAACTACTAACTTGAAAAATTTAACCTAACTTAGCCAATTCTAGCTTTCTAACTACCTTAACTCAAAATTCTAACCCCTTACAAATGAGAAGGCAAAGGCCTTTATAGATTTTACATTTTAGGATGAAAGGCCAGGATTAAATCAATCCAAGGGATGAGATCAATCCTCTAGAAGCATCAAGAAGTTACATTAGGGTTTTACAAATGTGGTACATCATCATCCACTTACATTCAAGAAATTACATTATGGAGCACTAAGAAAACAAAATTCTTCCATCTTGGCATTAATGAGAATCCTGATTGGAGCAATTAAACAACTTCACATGTCTTCTTTTGTTTGAAAATATATCCTCTAGCTATAGATAGGTTGTTGCATGGATTCTTATGTAGGTTCATTTAAGAATAATTCACCTCATTAGATTATTTAAAGATAATGCAAAAAAAGAACAATTCACCTCATTATATTATTTAAAGATAAGCAAGTGAATCATATTGAAATGGATTAATATCTAACAAAAAAATCCAAATAACCCCATATGCAAGCCCATTTGTCACTAACATTAAAATTTGAAGCTATAGGAGAAAGGTCGGGTAATCCGAGCAAGCTCACATTCCCTGGTTGGACTAGAGCTCAGGTAATCTGAGCAAGCTCAGATTACCTAGGATTTGCACATTTGGTTGATTTGGACCTGCATTTATTTAAAATATTCAGTGAATGAAGTTCGTTATCACAACCAAATACATTCAAGCATTTATAATCTTGAGAACACCTCATAAATTTCCTTTAGTCAAAGTTCAGGTCATTTCATATGTTGAAGGTTAAATTTTTGGGGTTCAGGTGCTTCAAGTGTCATCAAATTACTTAGGTGAACTAACATTTGGGTAATCCTAGGTGGCTCGGAATTACCACATGAGAGGATAAGATCAAAATTCTCTAAGTGTTCACCCCTTGAGTTCAAGATTTAAAATGCATAATGTGATTATAAACAACTTCACAAGATGGAACTCTTCAACACAATCAAGCACACACAAATGCAAAATGACCAAGAAACTCCTCAAACCTCATTATATTTCCAAATTGACCTTTTAAAACTCATTAGTTCAAGCAATAAATGTTTATGCTTATTCCCGTAGAAAACTCGGAAACCCAAGGGGAGCTTGGACTTGGGTAATCCAAGGTAGCTCAGATTAATCAACTGGATTAAGGTTCAGTTAATCCCAGGTTCCTCAGAATTACCAAACTTTCCCCAACCTTGACCAAATTTTCCTCAAGGAGTTAGGCAATCATCATGAAGCCGTAATAAGACATCTCAAATGTAGATAAGGCATTAATGCATGCTTCCAACAACACAACAAGAGAATGAAATAGTGAAAAGAGGGTCCCTTCTTTCAACGGGGCGTGTGTGCAAAAAAATGCACAAAAAATGGTGACTCCTGCTAGGGAAATGCTCTAGAGCATTTCGATGACAAACTGGAATGAAGAACCTAGAACTTTGGTTTCGACCCTCACATTGAGTCACTTACAAAAACAAATTTCAAAGTCAATGGACAAGTGGACCCTTCATGTGCGAGAATCCCAGTGTGTGCAAATGTATTCATTTTCCTCCCTTGGCACTGCAAGGAATCTAAGGTCAGTCAGATTAAGCTACGTAAATATTATAACTCCAAAAGCAACCCAGATAGAGCCTCATTGCCAGTTAGGCATCCATAGCCCGGACAAGGTTATCATTACGATTCTCTCGAGCATAACTCTACTGCCAGCCAGACATTCATAGCCCCGATAGAGATATTTAGATACCCCTGATAAGGTGAATATTCACTTTTGATTTTTTAATATTCTCTTTTCTTTCCTTTTTTTTAGATATTCTTTTAAGATCATTTAAACTTTCCTTTTCACCCTGTAAGCAATGAAGCTCACACCCAGGGCTTAGAACCACAATGGCACTGAAGCAGAATATAAGATTTTTCACTTAACCAAACCTTGCAAGAAACAAAACAACAACCTCAAGATTCTTAAGATGTATGTAAGAAATATAATATTTTAGCACATTCAAGAGCCAACCTAACCTAAGGACTCATCCACTTTAAATGTTTATCGAATAAATGATTTTCACTAGCTTATTCTAGAAGGATGATTAGAGTTTGTAAAATAAATAATTGGAATAGTACCTAATAATAAAATGGTTGTGCATATGAAATCATCCTCACTAGAAAGTAGAGGGACCCCAAACCAAAGAAGCAATGCAAAAAGTGGGAAGAACCCAGACTAAAGCAGACCTAAACTAGCCAAAATAGAAGCAAACAAAAGGAAGAGAAAAGCAATCTAAACTAAAGCCATCTATCCTAAAGAAAACAAAAATTAGACTAAAGCAAAAGAACAATAGGGAAATTTGCATTTATTCAAATCAACATTATGTACAAAGAGACTTGAAGTGACTCATAATCAAACAAGGTAGATTGAGGCCTTCTCCCAGATGGTTCATCAATGTATGAACAAGTAATAAGGTGATAGTAATAGTCCTCAAGAATGAAAATTCATCTTTATGTTCAACAAAAAAAATCTCAATAACGCATTATTCAAACTCAGCCTCATCAACAGGAATAATCAACAACTAAGGCAACTCTTTGAAACCATGATCAATCCATATGCAAGTTGTCTTTCCTAAACCTCCATAATCAAAATGATAAGCTTCAATTTTTTTGCAAGGAGAGAAACAACCTGGTGTTTTTCTTTTTCAGACTGAATGATGTGTTCATTATCCTTAAATTGTGAAGAGTTGATGTCCATGTCGTCAGGAGGTCTCAACTAATGGTGAAGTATCCCTCTTGCACTCGAAACATGCAACACAAAATTAGAGCCATCAATAAGCAATTCAGGATAAAAATAATATTGAACATATTCATAGTAAACATCATGGAACTTTTCACCTATTTCTATATCTTCATGAGGAGCTAGTGATGAATTTGCAGTAATATCCTCATGTGCATCAACTTTCTCATGAAGATGTTTATCAAAAGCCACTAAAGGTTGATCATCCGGAAAATTTTTACTTGCAACTATGTAATCATATCCATCCTTCATGATTGAAACATCATTGTTTCCAGCATCACTCAGATTTTCCTACATATTATCATGAACAACATTAGCTACCTCATTCTTAATACATAAAATCTATAAATTTTTATTGTGTAGTTCATCAATAGATAGAGGAAAAACAAAATTTGATAAATGAGAAGACTCCCTGAATTCATCTGCTATTGGCACTAGTTCAGATTCTTGATAATATCCATCAGGAATATCGACTCCTCCATTAAGTGCTCCCTTATGTTCTTCAAGACATTCATCAACAAGTTATTGATATTCTTCTATTGGAGACTTATTTGATGTATCCTTTTGTGCATCTTTGGAATGTTGTGACAACTGTACTTATTCTTCCACCTCCTTTATGGCTGTTTGGAACTAGAAATAGGTGAATTCAGAATGTTCTTTCTCATGTATGCCACACCAAGTTGGTAACAACAACTCCTCTAGGAAGACTTTGTAACTTAGGCTTGACCAGTCCTTCAAAAATCTTGGCACAAACTCATTGTATTTAGTTTGTATTAGATATTCATCATGAATAGAGGAAATATGACTTAGCTCTTCTTCCTATTGTGGTTCACCCTCAACCGCATTTTCCATTTCAGACACTTGGTTAGCCTCTATAGGACCAAAATCCTTTGTGTTTTTATGTTGTTCTTCACTTGAATGTTCATTAGCTACCTCCATTTCTGAATTTGTTTTCTGAATTATATTGTGTTGTTAATTTTTCATCATCAACGTTTCGAATCACACTACGTGATCCATCATCAGGATGAAAGAGAGATGAAACACAAAGGATTGATGGATTGTGGAAACTTGATATCTTTACCTCCATTTCCTCAAATATTTCAGACTCTTCCTTTTGGAATGTTACTTGGTTTGTGGATGGATCAACACCTACTACACATTCTCCAGATCTATAATTTGTCTCCTCTATAGTACATTCCTTGATTTCCTATTCTTTCCATTCCAAATATCTCCCAACTTTAATGATAATGTCCACACATGAATGGAAAGTGAATTCTGAATGAGATGCATTATGAACTCTACACCATTTAGATGAGATTAAATCTTGCAAACACTTACCACCACCAAGTTGATCTTTAACAAACTCTGTGAATGTTTGAATTGCAGCATCAAAAAACTCTAGATTTGTGGAGGCTAGTGGTTCAGGAAGGTTCTGCATGAAAATATCCCTTTGCAAAACCATCTCTATTTTACCCAAAAAGGTTAAGCATTCAAATTCATTATGCATGCAGGTATTATGGATTCTACACTGGTCTGATAACACATAGTGATGCAGACCCTTACTATTCTAGAGATCCAATCTCTTATTCAAAGACACACAAAGTTGAGGAAAATCAATCTGATGACTATTTCCATCATGGAAAGCATAAGGCTGCTTTTCCATCTTGACTCAAAATTTGTACTTTCAAATTTAGAATCTATCATATCTCAGATTTTCAACATGAATGCTCATTTAACTCACAAAAATTTCACCTATGTTCAGTCCTCCTTCTAGTGCCAATCTATTGATGGTGTTTTCTTCATAGAAATAAATAATACATGATATAATATCCTATCTCTCTTGAAAGGTAAATCTCTATTAGAAAGCCTCAATAGATAACCCCAAGGTCTCTAATGTCAGGCCTTGACAATGCAAAAACAACTCATTGATAAATGTGAAAATTTTGGTAATCACAAGGGACCTTACAAATGAACAATGTTGAAAGTATACTTTTCATTAGATGTAACAATATGGTGATTCTTTCAATCCTAAAACTAACCCAAATTCAAAAGAAATATCAAAAGAGATAAGGGTCCAAGAGATATTCTAAACTAACTCCCAAGATCAATCACAACAATGATGAAAGGTACAAATGGATATATCCCCATTAAAACTAGTCTCTATTTGATCAAGGATAAGCCCACAACTACACAAAATGGTGCAATATTCTAAGGAAATTGGAAGATTTTCAAACTATGAACATTCATCCACATACCCAATAATTGGTGCGACATCAACAAGCATTCATCGTCGAACTTAGCACAAAATAGGGCCCAGACTAACATTACACAACAACTTACAATCAACAAATTGCTAAATGTATGGACCAAAAATTGATCAAACATCATTCACATCTCACCATCATTGCAAAAGAACTGAAATCTAACATCTAACATCTAATACCAAGAATCAAGAACAAGAAACCATAAGAACTGAAATCTAACATCTAACATCGCATTATCTTCTCCAGCATTTACATAACAGTCTTCTAGGTATCTCCTCTCCTACAACTAATAGCTTGCAAAATTTAACCTAACTTGGCCAATTCTGGCTTTCTAACCACCTTAACTCAGAATTCTAACCCCTTACAAATGAGAAGGCAAAGGCCTTTTATAGATTTTACATTTTAGGATGAAAGGCCAGGATTTAATCAATCCAAGGGCTGAGATCAATCCTCTAGAAGCATCATGAAGTTACATTAGGGTTTTACAAATGTGGTACATCATCGTCCAATTACATTCAAGTATTTACATTATGGAGCAATGAGAAAGCAACATTCTTCCATCTTGGAATTAATGAGAATCATGATTGGAGCAATTAAACAACTTCACATGTCTTCTTTTGTTTGAAAATATATCCTCCAACTATCGATAGGTTGTGGCATAGATTCTTATGTAGGTTTATTTAAAAACATTTTGAAACTCCACCCCTTGAGCATGCTTCCATATACAAGTCCCCTTTTGATTTATTTAATCATTTAATGCCTGAAACGTCATCTAGGTTGGCCTAGACCCTTCCAAAATATTCCTTTGATTGCACAAAATTTGAGGTCACCCTCCAACTGTATTGTCACATGATTAGCACAAACTTCTAGGTGTATGCAAGATGGTGACTCTCCCTCTTTTTTGACTTGTCAGGGCTTAATTCAACCTGCACCTATTAGAGAAAAACCATAATTACCTAGATGAAAATCACAACATGCCATTCATTCAATAATATTTTTCAATATAAGCTAGATGACATAATGGAATGCAAATTATAGCATCAATATGAGCCCTGAATAATAACGCAAAAAAAAGAAAAATTCACCTCATTAGATTATTCAAAGATAAGCAAGTGAATCATATTCAAATTGAGTAATATCTAGCAAAAAAATCCAAATAACCCCATATGCAAGCCCATTTGTCACTAACATTTAAATTTGAATATGTAGGAGAAAGGTCGAGTAATCTGAGTAAGTTCAGATTCCTCGACTAGACTAGAGATCGAGCAATCCGAGCAAGCTCAGATTCCCCAGGATTTTCACATTTGGCCAATTTGGACTTTCATTTATTTGAAATCTTTGGTGAATGAAGTTTATTATCACAACCAAATACATTCAAGCATTGATAATCTTGAGAACACCTCATAAATTGCCTTTAGTCAAAGTTCAAGACATTTCATATGATGGAGGTTAAATTCGTGGGGTTCAAGTGCTTCAAGTGTCATCGGATTACCTGGGTGAACTAATGTTTGGGTAATCCGAGGTGGCTCAAAATTATCTAAGTGTTCACCCCTTGAGTTTAGGTTTTAAAATGTATAATGCGATTATAAACAACTTTCCAAGATGGAACTCTTCAACACAATCAAGCACACACAAATGCAAAATGACCAAGCAACTCCTCAAACCTCATTATATTTCCAGATTGACCTTTTAAAACTCATTTTTTCAAGCAATAAATTCTCATGCTTATGCCCGTAGAAAACTTAGAAACCCAAGGGGAGCTTGGACTTAGGTAATCCAAGGTAGCTTGGATTACCCAGCCAAATTAAGGTTCGGGTAATCCAAGGTACCTCATAATTACTAAACCTGCCCCAACCTTGACCAAATTTGCCTCAAATTAAAAATTTTGAGCAAGGGGAAGCCTCAAGGAGTTAGGAAATCATCATGAAGCTACAATAAGACAAATCAAATGCAGATAAGACATTAATGCATGTGGCCAATAACACAAAAAGAGGATGAAATTGTCAAAAGAGGGTCCTTGCTTTCAGCGGGGAGTGTGTGTGAAAAATGCACAATAGGCCTCTAGAATTTAAGGCAAATACAAAATTAAATCATAATAGGGGAGATTCGTATATCCATTCTCAATGTACTATGTTCAAAGATTATAGTGCTTTGGTGTAGCCACATTGTCTTCCCATCTATGTTTTAAATAGACTTGCCTTCATGGAAATTATGTGGCATATTGATGCAATGGACAAGAAGAACTTCAAAAGTGTAAAGAAAGATTCATTTATTCCTAGATAGTTTGATTTCTCCCACTTTAGGGTTACTTAAAAAGAAGATTAGATAATTTTGAAAATATGTTAAAAAAGTTATAGAATGAACTTGAAAAAGTGAAGAACTATGACCCGAAAGGTTTTATTGACAAGGAGAGAAGGGAGAGAACTAGGTCTTCTTTCTACCATCATTATTTATATACAAAAGATGTGATTAGGAACTTGACATCATATGATGAAGTTAATGAAAGGAAACATACATGGATGCATATAGTCAAGGTTGAAGAAGCAATGATTAAAGTTAATTATTTATATGTAAGCCCTTATGCATAAATTGAAGATCATTTTTAAAGGGATATGAATATATTAAAAGAATACAAGTAGGGAACATTCCTAAACATAATCAGGCATGTTGAGGAAGCAACAAGAATAAAAAAGAAAGAGTAGGAGGCTAAATTTGAAAGCCAATCAGCTGCTCAAGGCCCATCTATCTAGCTCATATAAATTGAGGAGGCACCAAATGTCAATTCTCTTATAGATTATTTTACTAAGACTAAGGGAGGAAATACAATGGAAGAACAATCTATTGAATATGTGCCCAATGAAGAAGAAGTGCAGTAGATATTTCCTTTCCTTGTGGTAAATGATGTCATGGATTCCTTTGTTCTTGCTAGCAAGATTGTAACAAAAAATTATGATGAAAATAATGTTGATGATAAGGATATCAGGCTAAGAGCCTATCATGAGTTCATGAATGATAATCCTTTGTCCAGAAAAAGGAATTCAGGGAATTTTATTCAAGTAAAAAGTAATGAAATCAAAGACAAGATTGAGAAATTAAAAGGAGTTTATTCTTCATTACAAGTGGATAAAGAAGAAGAATAAAATATCATGAAAGAAATTTCAGAGATTTCCCCTACTAATGGCAGGTTGTTAGTAAAGCATAGTGGTATTATTTTGTTACTAGGATGGGATCTTTCTTCTGCTATCACTCTGGATACAATAAGACATGATGCTGAAGTATTCATATTTGAAGAGAAATATGACAATAAAGTATTTGGATATGTTTTTAGTCCCAAGTTGCATACATTATAATTTGATCTATGGGACCAAACACATGGAAACTAAGAGTCATAAGATTAGTTGGAGAGATAATAGGGGAGATATTTGTAAAAATATCATCTGACATAACTCCCACTCAAGCAGCCAAGTTGACTGTTCATGTTGCAATGCTTAATGTAGATACAATAGAGATGACCCAAGAGAGATATGATAAGCTAATGGAAAAGCATAAAAGAGTGTTGTAGGAATATAATAAGTTGAAGGCCACTACTACTCAGGAAAAACTTGCAATGAAATCCCTTCCACCCTCTATCTCTACACAAGATTTCTTAGTACAAGATAGAGAGGCATTGTCTCTCATGATTAAAATATTGAAAGATGAATTATACATGGTAAGTGAAAGTGAAAAGAAACCCAAGGTAGAGACAAAGAAGGTGGTGATAGATATCATTGATGATATCTTGGGCCATAGGATAACATGCATACTCCACAAGCTTGATAATGTGTGGAATATATATAAAAAAAATCATGAAGCTTAAAAAAGACATTCTAAAATCTAGGAGAATTTTCAAAATGTATGGAGTAAATGGAGTACAAGGGATGATTCCTTAAAGGAGATGATGAAAAACATGGAAAATGATCCTGATGCACCTTCGGACTTGCCACAGTTACTGAAAGCCATTAGACTATTGGGAGAAATTTTTTCTTTTCAAAGTAAATTAGATTTACAGTTTAAAAGTAAATTAAAGATGTTTAGGGACATGGAAGCTAATGGAATTCCTCAAATACTAAATGAGGTAGGATAATTAAAGGATTTTACAAATTGGAAGGATAAATTGGAAGTATTGTCTCATCTTTATTAGCTTTTATTTACAGGGAAATAAAGATAGAATATGCATAGTTGAACAATTCTCTGGATGATTTATTTAAGATGGAAATAAATTTGGATGTGTTTGTGAAGGAGGCCAAAGCAATAACGGATGCAAGGTAATGTGCACAATTCAAAAGTGTAGAAACAATTTGAAATTTAGTGGCCAAGTGAGGAGGAGTACAATAGATGGCTTCAAAAGTTTATAGATTAATCCTTTGATATAACAATGTTAAAAGTTGTCTCCCCCATGATGTGAAAATTGTTGATATGATATGTTGATGTGGAAGATTCATTTTTTCCTTTTTTATTTTATGCTTATGTCTTGAGGTTTTGGAAAACATGTGAAGATGAAGCAAAAGGAATATTTGGTTCATTGTACAACCATCTTCTTCAACAAAGTGCCTTTTGGAAGGTGGGGTATCTTCTTCAATGTGTGTAACAATTTTTTTTCTTATGTGGAATATTCTCCCCATGGGAAGTTATGGCCCTTTTCTATGTAATGTAATTGAATATCAAATGAAATGGTGACATGTGTAAATGGCCCAAAGCTTGTTGCTCCCTTGCATTGTAAAATGGAATTCAAGGCGATTTGCACAAATATTTTTATGAGTTTTGTAATGAGATGCAAAGAATAGAGTTCAAATCATTCTTAGGGTATTGTTTCTAAGTTTTAATTAGTAATATTGTATAATAGTACTATAAATTAAGGCTCTTGTTAAAAACTTAGGTTCAAAGAATAGGTTAAAAAATTTAATGGATATGTAAGTTTATGTGAATGAATACTAAGATTTGATAAGTAGAGTTGGTTAGGAAACCTAAGAATAATATTGTATTGAATAATGACACATGAAAAACCTTTGGAAGTGGTTTATGAGCTCTGCTAGGGTTTTTTGTTTTTTTGCAGTCATCCTTGGCCCCTCTTGCATCATATGTGCCTTCTGCACAGGAAAATTACTCCCTCATTGAGTATGGTCGCATTTACTGTGATTTTAGGGGTTTATTATGCCTTCAACCAGCTCTAACCCAACAATTCATGCTAGTGTTAATTTTTTATCGTTGCAGTTCAATGGCTCCTCCTCTGAACAAATATCCTCGAAAATTTGTTCTGAAAGTCTTTCACGAGGTAAGAATTCTGATACCCCAGCTGATGTGATTTTTCCTTTACGAGATTTTGATTTTGCTTGCCAATGCATTGAACAACACACCCTTGTGGGTTATTTTGTTGGGAGGACTCCCCCCGAAAGTGTGCTAAAAGAATGGGTCAGCAAGGCCTGGGTCCCTCATGGGGTCCACCTTGATATGGTCCAAAACTTGACCAAAGGTTTATTTTTGTTCCTCTTTGTGGAAGTTAATCATGTCCAGGCTATTTTAGGCCATGGGCCCTAGTATGTTAGGTCATCCTTGTTGGTTTTCCAAGCATGGACCCAGGATTTTGTTGTCTTAGATGACACCAAAATGCGGGTTCCGATTTGGATTGAGTTCCCCAGTTTTCCTTTTCCTTGTGTGCCCTTCCTGAATTACATTTTTTCCTCTTTGGGGAGGGTTGTTTGTATAGAAACCAATAGGTTTTTCCAAGCCTAGCTTTAGAAGTGGGTATGTGTGGAGGTGGACCTATCCAAGGATTTGAAAGAATCTATGGACATTCAAATAGGAGCTATTAGGCACACCCAATAAGTCACATATTTCAATCTGCCTAACATGTGCTATCAGTGCCAGTCAGCTGACCACAAGATCAAGGACTGCCCTTTGATAGTGCCTTGTACACCATCCCCATCACGAGATGTCAAAAATCCTCATTAGATGGAGCCTTCTACTAAGGTGGAAACAAAGTAGACCATGATTAAAACTAGAAAAATAAGCCAACTGGTTCTAGGTCAAACCCCAAGGCCTCTGAACCACCTAAAGTTGTTTCAAATCCTTCAGAGAAGGGGACAACCACTCCTTCTGGAGCAACTACTATTTTGGTGTAGCCTAGGTCAAAGGAAACGCCTCAGCCTGTGGCTATTATGTACACTCAGTCGAATATCCCTCCCGCAATGGGGGATCAACAATGGTCTTGCAATCTATCTCCATCACCTGAAGAAGGAGAATATGTGCCAGAAAAGTGACGGTTTTCACCCCCTATTCAGATTAGTTCAATTCCACAGAATTTCTTGAAGAATAGTTTCTCTTCCCTGGTTGAGGAGGAACTGGGTTCTAAAAGCATGGAAGAGTTTCATCCATGAATTTTCTTTCATGGAATGTTCAAGGTCTAACTGGCCTCTCCAAAAAGTATTCTATTAAAGATACCTTATAGAAATACTCAGGTATTGAAGTGCTTTGTCTCCAAGAAGTTAAAATTTTAGGGTTTTTTCTTTCCTCGATTGTCATTCTATTTGGCTAGCTAGTACTATGTTTTGCACTTTGCATGAAGTTGGGCATGGTAGAGCTGTCACTCTTTTGTCCTCGCATTTTCATTCTTGTGTTGTGGATCATGGGACTGATGCTTCTCAGTGGATAGTCTAGGTTCTCCTTAACATTGATAATCATTCCTTCAAGATTATTAATGTGTATGCCTCTAATGATGTTGTGGAGCGCTCTTTGCTTTGGAGCTAGATTGTTGATTCTTTACCAGTTGCCACCTGGTTACTCTGTGGGGATTTTAATATTGTCGAGGTGGCATATGACAAGGATGGCACCTTGCCCTTCCATTGGGCAGCTCATGAATGAGAGGCACAGTTCCACATGTGTAACAAATTGGGCCTTTTTGATCCCAATATTGGTTGTTTCCATTCTCATTCCCTCTGGTATAGTTGGTATAATTACAAGGCCAATTCTGACAGAGTTTTTAAATGCCTTGATCATGCCATGATCTCAACTCAATATTTTTTTTATTTTGCCAGATTTGCCTTGCCAGTGAAGCTGTTAGTGGATGTGACTATATCTGATCACTTCCCAATTTCTTTTCATATTGAATGGAGGTCTTGTTAGCCTCGCACATGTAAAAATCAATTCTTTTTTAACACATCTTTGCTCTACCACAAGCCCACTCTGGCCTACATTCGTCGAGTGTGGAATTTGGAGTGCAGACCAACTGGCCAAACAAGTTGGATTACCTGGTGGAATGATGCCATAACTTGTACCAATCAATTCTTACACACTTATGGGTGTCAGCTGGCCATCTTTCATCGATGATCCTATGAGGCAACCACTACTGACTTGCATGTAGCTATGGAGGCTTTGGTGGCTAGCCCTTTTCCCCCATCGCATAAAGTTAGGGTGGCAGAACTAAGGCACAAAAATCAAGTGGTTGATAATTACGCTACCAGAGGAGTGCAAATCAAAGCTCAGCTGCATTGGCTTAAGATCGGTGATCATGCCTTTAAATAATTTTTCTTGGCACTGTGTGCCAGACACTCATTCCTAGGAATCAAAAAAATTAAGGATGGCACTCGGGTGCTCTCTGAGCTCCTTGACATCTCCAAGATTTTGTGCGTCATTATGAGCAATTGCTCACTATACAGGACTCCATGCCTATGTGACAACAAGCCCTTCAGGACTGCCTTGCTGTTGTGCCACATAGGATTTTTTCAACCTAGAAATTTTTTTGTGATCAATTGTTCACAATTGATGATCTCAAGGAAGCCATTTTTTCTATGGCCGATGACAAGGCTCCTGGGATTGATGGCTTCCCTTGTGAATTCTACAAATCCCTTTGGGACTATTTTGGGAGTGATCTACATCATGTCCATCTTGAGGCTTTTCAAGCCAACTCTCTAGGAAATTTAATAAACAAGGGCAATATAAAGTTCATACCTAAGCTTGGGGATCCAGAGGATATCTACAACTAGAGGCCCATTACGCTTCTCAATGTCTCCTATAAAATCATTGCCAAGGCTCTGGCTTTGAAAATATACCATCTTTTTCCTCAGATTGTGCACCTAGAGCAGACTAGTTTCATCAAATCAAAGTTCATTCTGGATAATATTATTTATGTTTGGGAAGGCATGGAGTAGGCCCGATACTCAAATAAAAAACTTTTGTTCATTAAAATTGACTTCACCAAGGCCTATGATTGCATTGAATGGCCTTTCATTCTTGTGATGTTGCAAGCTTTGGGGTCTGGGCTCAATTTCATTTAGTCTATTTGTATTTTTTTTGTTGATGCCTTAGCTTGCATAACCATTAATGGCTACCAGTCTTCTGTGTTTGGACTTTTTTGCTCAATCCGACAGGGGTGTCCTCTCACCCCCTCTTTGTATGTGCTTGTGGCTGAGATCTTTGGCTACCTTCTGGCCCATTCTGTTTCTCAGCAATGTGTCAAAGGGATTCTTCTCTCGAACTCTCAGGAGTAGCTTGTTAATGGACACTTTGCAGATGATTCCTTTCTCACTCTCTTGGAGGAAAAAGAATTGATCACTACTACCCTTCATTATCTCAACACTTTCTGTCTTGCCTCTGGATCTTCCATCCAATGGAACAAGACCTTATGCTACAAACAATATATGTTACCCACTCTTGCATGGCTTCAAAACTATAATTGGAATTGGATTAGTCAGGGAGAGATCTTTTGGTTTTTGGGCATCCCTTTCACCTTCCAGGCCTCTCCTAGGGAGCTTTGGCAAGTTGTGCTCTCCAAGTTCGAGCATAAGCTTTCTTATTGGATAACCAAGCCTCTCTCTCTAGCTAGTAAGTTCTAGGTGTGCTCTAAATTTTTGGTAGCCACTCATGTTTACTACTCTTCTTGTTGGGCTCCCTCTAAAGCTGCCTATGGCAGGCTTGAAAGATTGATCTGTGATTTTCTATGGGCCTCCTCTGAAAATCACAAGGGTTTCCATTGTGTTGCATGGGAGTACTGTTGCCTCCCCAAGGATTCTGGAGGGCTTGGGCTATTCTCCACTCAATGGCAAGGGACTTCTCTTTGTGTCAAGTGGATTATCTAGGCCCTCACCAGAGATGAAGCCTAGAAGATTCTCCTCAGGCATTGTATCCAATCCGTATTTCCTATTCATAGACCCGCTTGGAAAGGAATAGGCTTCCAAAACATCCTAGTTATGAAGGAGCCTATTCAAATTGTTGGAACCTTTGCGGCCAAGAGCATTTGGCATGCTTGGGAGGTTGTTAAGCCTTGGCTCTGAAGGGTCAGGGCTGGATTTCATGATGGGCTTTCGCTCAATCAGTAGAATCTTTGGTGGTCTCCTCTTCTTACACATAATGGTCAGCCTTTGGCTAAATCGCCTTGGCTTAAAGCACTCAGATTTCACAAAAAGGGAATTAAGACCCTGCAACAGGTCTTTCATCTACCCACTATGAACATTATGCAGTGGGATGCTTTTAAGGCCCGGTACAGACTTCAAAACCAGGACCACACTACTTTTGATGGGCTGGTGAGTGCCATTCCAACAAAAATGCTTCACAAAATTGGCATTCATGGGAATAAACCTTGGTGGAAAGACTGGAAGTGGTTTCCAGATACTCCTCTCAGGAGCTACAAGTCATAGCTTTCACCCCATTTTCCTATGATCAATAGTTTGAACTAGAGGTGGCTTCTTCACTCCTTTGCTCATGTTTGGCGAAAGATATTTGCTGCCACTTGATCTGCAAGTGTTAATCTAAAGTTGTCCCACTTGGCTTGGTGTATTCTTTTCCAAGGCTTGCCTATGGGTTCTCGGATTTTACACTTGGGGTTCTAGGACCCTCGTTGCCCTTTTTGTGGGCAACTTGAAAGCTTTAAGCATATTTTTTGGTTTTTTCGTAGAGCTCAGCAGCTTTGGACTTGGATTCATGACTTCTTTCAGCCCTTTGGGCCGAAACTTTTTTCTTGGCATATGGTTCTGCTGGGAGATCCACTTGGGATCCTTGCTAAGTTCATCTAGTTTTGACACACTTTCAAGGTGGAAATACTCTTCAACATGTCAAAAGATAGAAACTCCTGCATATTTGATCATTCTCAAATGGATATTAATGTTTCTCTCTATGCTAAAAAAATTATTTGTTCTAATGTTCTTTTATAGATATAAGTGCAAGCTAAAAAAGTTGCACCGGAGGTGGCTCACCTACATTTCCTCCTAGACCACTAGGGAAATGCCCCGTGTGCTATGGCCCAGTTCCCCAACTTGCACTCCTCCTCCCATGGTCGTTCCCCCTCTCGGGGCCAGCAGCGGAGTGGCTTCATGCATCCCCATTCTCAGCCTCCTGCTTGGGTGGACTCTCACCCTACTCGATGTGCTCACTGTCCTCTACCATGGGCTAGTCAGGGATGGCCTTCCGATGGTGCTTTGGGGAGTGGTGGTGGTAGTTTTGGGTGGCCCTCTAATACTCTACCTGCCTTTGGTTCTGGATGGCCTACTAGTGGTAAAATCTTTCCATGGATGGCACTTGCAATCTCTCCCTAATGTGAGGAAGAAGATAAAGATAAGAAAGATGATGATGATGGTTGGGGTTTTCCTCCTGAGGTCACTCTAGACCCCGCTGATGTATGGGGGGGAAATATGGATGACAGAGACCCTCCTAGCTCTCTTGACACTACTCTAGCCACTTAATGGCCTATTTGTAATTTTAATTTCTCATTCTTTTGGACTTCTGGGCTAGGCCCATGTGACTTGATATTTAGCTATTTCTGGGTGTTGCCCATGTGACTTTCGAGGTGTGTCTTTTTACCAACTGCCCTTTTTTTGTGAATATGTACTCTTATCTTTAATTTAATATAGATAGCTACCTATTCATCAAAAATGAATAATATTGTAAGGCAATGTTATGAAGCTCTTAAATGTTTGGATGAAATGTTGTTATAGAATCCCAATTGCATTAATTTTGACTCCATTACCCTAGGTTAAGGCACCAATCTTTTTCATTTGTGTCTAATTTATAGTTTCAAGATCAAACAAACTAAATTACTTTCAATATTTAAGTTTAGTTGAGAATATATGTTTTTGATAAAGTAAGCAACATTTATAGGGCATTGCACCCTTTACATGGAGAGCCCTAAGGGCCAAAAATAAGCTAGTTAAAAATAGGAAATGAACTAGAAAATAGAAATAGGACATGAACAACCCACACACTGCATGTCGAATGAAGGAAAAGGACTAGATAACCCTAGAATCTAAGGGGACAAACCTAACTCCCAAAACTCGATGCCACAATTTGGGCAGTACCTTCATTTTTCTCTGCACAATAGACCAGGTAGGCTCAAAGATAAATTCCACCAAGCAAGGTGAGAGGAGCGGTGACCCAATAATCATCAAGGATAAAGAGTCACCACATAGCAAAGCCAAAAACGTAGAAGAGGAGTTAAGAGTATTTGGAGGATCAACAAAAGTTGAGAATATATGTTGAATTGAAGTCTTATTCTATTATATGGTCTTGAGAGTGTAAAATGCTTGAATGGTTAAGCTAGATATTCTTAATTTTCATAATCCTCTATAAAATATACATACAACACATCTAATTTTCATAATATCCACAATAATTGGTACAAGATATGAATGAATACTAGTAGGGATCATTGGACAATCCCTCTAAATAATTAATCATTGAAGATGGATACATCATAGGTTATTTGTAAGATCTGATTGGGAATTAAAAATACCAACAAATTGGTGACTCTATTGGGGAGTACCTTGTATAAGTACCTAGTTCGAGATCAATTATAGTCAGAGTCATGAACTATTTAGATCTTATATTTTGTTGAATGTGGGTTCCTTCTGATATCTTATATTTTGTTAGTTTCATAGTCTGTGTTTTAAATTTTTTGTGTCCTATGCCTAAATTTGTGCAAGTTTCCCTTCAATTTATCATGAGCCTTGTTAATTCTCTTTGAATCTATTATTTCTCAAAGGATTGATCAATATTTTCACATAATTTCATATTCCCATAATTTGGGTGGTGACTTTGAGTCTCTTGTGCTGGTGCACTAAAAAATTCAAAGAAGGTGAGAAGAATGAAGGAGGGAAGTTTAGAAAGATTAGAGGAAGCAAAAGACATATGAAGGCACATCCAAAATAAAATCTAGAGAGTTAATTTCCACAAAAATCTTGGAAGAAGAAGACCACAGACACTGGTAAGTTTATTTCTCCTCCTTCATTAGGATCTAGGAATTCTACAATTTGGTACACCTTCTACAAATGAGGAGAATTCCATCTTAAGGGAACTTTTTGAGGGAGAGAAAGCTCATTCAAATATCTTGGAAAATAAGCAATCATAGAAAGATAAATTTTTGGAGTCAAATTTTGATGCTAAATTGACATCCAAGAGATTAAATCCTAGAGAGAAAAGCACACCTAATCCCTCAGATTATGATTTGCTTGGTAATCTTGTCAGTAAATCACCTACTCTTTCTTTCCATATGAATGTCTCATATCTTTTGGATAGTTCTCTAGAAAATTTTGACTCAAATATTACATTTCCCAATGAAGAGGAGTTAATGAATGAGATTAATGAGCTAAAAGAGAAACTTAGAGTTAAGTAATTAAGCATAAAAAGGGCTAAGGAAAGAGAGGAGAAGATCAAGAATGCAATGTATGAGAGATATGTTGTAGAAGAACCTAAACCTATTTCCATTGCATCTACTAGACCACTAATTACCCAAATACATGATATTAATACTTTGAGTGTCCCAATAAAGAATACCAATACCACTACCTAGACTAGCTCTACTATCACTAGTTCATTTGCTAGACCTAATACCATAAATGTTAAATCCCAACCTATTGAAAAAGGAAAAAAACTTATGAAGCAACTGACCATTAATGGAGGCGTATCATCCCAAAGGAATCTTGCATCTGAGGAATAAAAAAAATTAGAACTTAAGTTGAAGAGGGAAAATGAAGAGTTGCAAAAGGAGTTGGAAATACTAGAGATATTAGTTGTAAATACTGAGATGCAAAGAAAAATTGAATTCCTAAAAAATTCCATTGGAAATCCTATAGCTTCTGGCTATTAGAACCCACCACCTTCTTCACCTCAACCAACACCAATTATTGATATAAATAGTTCATCTCATATAAGTTAGTCCATTCCATGTTCCCAGCCTCAAAATACAAGTAAAATTGAGCATACACACACTCATTTTGGTGGAAAAAATGTAAACCATCAAGAAAATTAGAATATAGGGGGAAGTGGAGGTGATAGAAAAAATCACAACCAAGAAATTTAGTTTAATAGAAGACCCTTGCAATTGGAGAGATATAGGCAGTTGTGTTTTGATGGGATACTTGGTTGTCCTAATCCCATCCCAAATGAAATTAGAAATGAATTAAACAAATTCACTGGAAACAATATCATATCTGGGGAGGATCACTTAAGAATTTTTCTTAATTTATTAGATGATTATGAGGATGAAGATGGCGATGTGGTTATGAAGTTATTCATGCAGTCACTTGTTGAAGATGTAAGGGATTGGTACAAAGGTCTACCAGAGGCTAGTATTGGATCTTGGGAAGAGTTCAAAAGGGTTTTTAGGGAGCAATATGATGACAAAAAAGACCCCAGGGTCATGTTAAATGGGTTCAAAAATATATCCAAGGGACAAAATGAAATGGTTTCAGATTTCAACACCGGATTCCAGAAAGAAATACATAGAATCCATGTTGGTTTGAGGAAAAATGAACAAGTATGCATGGTTACTTATTGTAATTCTTTTGATTCCAAAAAGAGTTATCTCTTGAGAGATGAAGACCCTCAAAATTTGAGAGATTCCTTTAAAACTACTTTGCACATCAAAAGTAATAGAAGAGTCTCATGAAAAGTAGGGAGAAGAGAAGATGTAATTTTTTTGAAAAATCCTCAAGGTCATGAGAAAACATCACAAGAAGATAAGATGTATAAGGTAATGAATGAATTGAAAGACTTGAACTATAATATGTATAGAAATTAAAATGGTTTTTGAAATTGAGAGGCTAGACTTCTAGAGAAATGAGAGGTTACCAATATTTCATGATCAACCATATAACACTAATTAGCATAATGGTGAGCCTATCATTAATAACTAGAAATATTTATAGAGTAAATGCCCTCGTGATCCATTGAAGAAGAAGTCTAAAAATGTTGTGGATGATACTCCATGGTGTCTAGAATGCTAGCTACCCCATTAACCACATCACTGTGCACTAGCACAATCTTTAGAAGAAGACTAGAATACATGTGGTGATTGTGACTTACCTCATGAACAAGATGGGGAGATTAATATGTTTTTTTTTATGGATAATGTTCCTTTGATGAAGAGACAAATGAATTTGATGTTGATAATCAAAGACACATAGCAAGTGCATATCAACAATAAATATTTTCTAAGAAAGATGAAGAAGAAAATTATGTTGTGAATTTTCTTAAGGTTGAAGAAATTGATGCGACTTTAAGGAGACCATTAGATGAGGAAATTAAGGAATTGACTATTGTTGTTGTTGTTTATTAGTTCAATAGTAACTACCATTTGAGAAATAGGGTTGTAAACAATAATCAAGGTAAAGATGGCAGTGTGTTCATCAAGGAACAAAGCAAAGATAAAAAGGAGAGTAAAGAAAGTAAGAAAAATGCAAAACCTAAAGAAAGAAATACTAAAATATGGGGAAAGAAATCTGGTGGAATACATATTGATGAACCAGTGGCTTCTTCATCAACTCAAAATAAACCTCATAAATTGAAAATTGATGAAGAAAAGAAAGAGAATGAGATTAAAGAAGAAGGAACATCTGATATGAATAGAGGACAACCTGAAGATAATCTTGTGGTAGCATATGATGTACCCAAGTATACCCCAATTGAAATGTTCCAATTGTTATCACAAGTAAATGTATCAATCCCACTCCTTGAAATGATGATTATTGAAGAGAAGAAAAATAAGGCACTATCTTTTATTAATGGTGTAGCTAGAACTTGCAGTGAGAAAAAAGTGAATACTCAACCTAAAGTGAGTAAGGTAAAGATAAAAGAAGAAGAAGCTAATGGGAATAACAATGATGACCCTCAATTATTCTTGGGTTCCACACTTATTGCATGCCCTAATAAGGTTGACCCTTTCTATGTATAACTTTTATCATTGATGAAAAAAACTAAAGAATTGTATTATTGATTCAGGGGCATCTTCTAATATCATGCCGGTCAAAATCATGTAAGAATTGGGGTTGAAAATCACTAAGACTTATGGAAAATTCTATGCAATGAATTCAAGAGAAGTCCTATAGACACCTAAAAATGACTTAGGCCTACGACCACTATTTTACCACCTTTCATTCTAACATGATTACGACATTGTAATTATGTTTCTAACCCACATTCAACTATTAATTAAATAATTTATAATTATTTAATTAATTCATAATCTTTCATTCTTCATGATTATTAAGTAAATAATCTTATTTATTTATTTAATGTGTCACTAATTATCAAAATCTTCTTGCAATTAAATAAAGTCTCATTTATTTAATTAATCCTTATCACTAATGTCCTCTTGATTATTAAAATAAGTATATTTTAATATATTTATTTAATATGTCACTAATCCCTAAAATCCTCTTAATTAAATAGATTTGCTAATTTATTTAATTAATTAACTACCTCTTATAAATTAAATAATTATTTTTAATTATTTAATTGTTGTATGTGACACTTCTATATTTTTAAATAAAACAAATCATTTAAAAATGTCTCACATAGTTAACCGATTCTTCATTTAGTAATTAATTTCAAAAATCAATTACTTATTATCTCACAAAATCCCTATTTTGAATTAATTTAATTCAAAATGGAAATATTCTTCTACAAATCAAGTAATTGCTAAAATTACTGATTTTCTAAAATCTCATCCCCTTATCTTTTGATTTTTACTAATTTCATCTCAAGGTCATGTCTATTATCCACCATTGATTTAATTTATCAAATTGAATCTTGTCCGCACATTTGGGGATTTTACCCTAACCCTAATTGAGAGTTGCCATTTTGAATCTTAACCATTGATTCTAGGGCATTTCTCAATATCTCATCTCATTCATCCGTTCAAGATTGCATTTTCTATAAAATGACAATCTTGATCTCATTTTTGGGATTGCTTAATCTATTATTATTTTTGGCAATCTCATTATTGGCATTCTCATATCATCTTAGGCTTATATTACTATTTGCATAATAGAAGTAAAATTTTGGTTTGCATAGAGTTATTTTATAAATCCTTCAAAGGCTTTGTTAGGGCTAGGCATATAGAGTTTGCTCACAAATTTGAGGGCATCCATTATCACAACAAGCTTGAGGAGGTACAATGGAAATCAGTCATGGAGCATAGGAATGGGTGAGATCTTTCTAGTTTCTTGCATTTCTTTACATTTCTCCTTTGCATTCTATTGTTTGATGTTTTATTGACTTGCAGGTGTTACTAATCTAGTTTTAAACATTACAGAAAATAATCCTTCATTACATTGGTGAACTCGACAATCTAACAAATTTTTGTAGGTTTTTGTACGGCCTTAGATTCTATTTTCCAGGTACAGGAGTACGGAACGATGCAACCGTAGGTCTACACGATGTAAGTGCTCTGTCGCAACACATTTGTGATCGCGAACGATGCATACAAGAGCTATAACGACGTATTCAACAGGATGCAACGCATTTGACAACCCTTGCACCACATCCACTTTGGCAAGCCGCAAATGACTGGTTGTATTATGTTTTAATTTTGTTTTTTGGATCCAACGCGATTGCAGCCAATTTTTTTCTTTTGATGGGATTAAAATAAACCAACCCTAGGATAGACATTTAATTCGGAATTTACCAATCCTAGGATATAAAATTTAGTTTAGAATTTATCAATCCTAGGATAGTCACCACATTTTATTTTTGTTTGGTTAAAATGAACCCCATGCTTTTGTGAAGCAATATCTTCACTTAGAGTAGAAATTTTTCATTTGGGTTTAAAATTGAACAATTTGTCTATTGTGTTTGATTGGATAATAGGTATATGCTCTCCCCTTTACTGGGTGATCAAAAAGCTAGACTTATCCATTTTTACATTTATGCATTTTATGTTTTCTTAAATCCTTTAGAAGGCCTACTGTAGTGGGAAAAAGTACTCACCCTACATGAACGACCTAAGTGGGAACAACCAAAGCCAGGTTTTCCAACCCACTATAATCAAAAGTGAATTTTGGGGAAACCCATATTCAACGGCAGTAGGCAAGATAACCATCCCCAAAGTCTTTGTTGTAAAGATTGGGAGGTCTCCTGAGGGAGTTTATCTATTACGATGCCGAATGGAAACCTTGACTAAGAACCATAGTGTAGAAGCTAGCCATGTCAGTATCCATACATTGTTTCAATCACGGTGCAACGGGAGGGAAGAATCTCCCCCCAAGACACACCATATAATTGCCACAGATTTTTTGCTCAGGGGATTCAATATCCACTTCTGTCACCTTGAGTATACACCTGGGAAAGACAAAAACATGGGCGCCCTCTAGGGGGTGACATGGCTGTGTGAGTCGACACAATTTTAAGCTGTGGGTTATGATTGTTATGATGACCATTTGACTATTAAGAGTGAGTCTGCTTTAAGTGTCTTTTTTTTTTCAAATACCAGTGCAAACAAAAAAGGGTCATGCTTGACCTTTGAACATACACTCAATGTTTTAGTTTCTATGTGTTTGCCTACTGTTTTCAAACAAACTTCAACAAACTGAACATCAAAAATCTGGGTCAAAAACTTGTCAAGTCTGCAAAACGGTTTTCTATTTTTCAAAAAATTGCCTATTGCAACACAATCGCTCTGTTAAACTGCAATCGTCATAGCTTGAGCCACATTCGCTCTGATGAGCCGCATTTGAATCATCCTGAGTTGCATTCGCTCTGATGAGTCGCAACTGAAACACACAGAGCCACATTTTCCAGTATCAACCCGCATTCGCCAGATTGTGTCGCATTCAACACTTTTTGAACCGCATTCACCTCTGTGAGCCACATTCGCTCTATCATACCGCATTTGCAAAGAGCTTCAAATCACTTTCCCACTATAAAAAACTGAAAGTCCACAACTTGTCTTTAATTCAATCAAGTCGTCCTTCACTGTTACAGTTCAAACTAGACTCTGAATTGCTCAACTATCATTAAACATTGCATTTTTAGATACCATTTTAGGATCACAATAGGGTTCCCTTTCTAGTCCATTAGATTGCATTGATAGCTTCACCATCTCCTTAGACAATTACTTCTGTAGATTTTAGGAGTTGACTCTTACCATTCATTGTCAAAACTTTGCATTCAATAGTAGGTTATCATTGGACCCAATTACCTTTGTCACTTTGTTAAAACTTTTGTGAATTATTTCCCACTCAATAGTCTAGTGTGGAAACTTCACTTTTTCCTCTTTATAGTCCTTTTATGGTCCATTGGTCTTCCAAACTTGAATCATTGCAAAAAAAATTGTTTGGCCAAGTTGTCCTCTTTAGATCCCTCACTAGTAAGTGTACACATCTAAAAATGGTCACGGTCGATCAAACCTGTTAATTAATTAAATATGAATTATTTAATTAATGTTCTTAAGTCATCTACATATAAATAAATTTAATTATTTATTTATATTGTTCATTTTTCTAATTCTTCTAATTTAATTAAATAAATTTATTTATTTAATTAATGCTACCTTCCTCTTAATTAATTAAATAGATTTTATAATTTATTTACATTAATTATCAAAGTTTAAATTCTAAATTTAAATGATATTCTTCCCTCCACATTTAATTAAATACTTTTCAATATTTAATTAAAAGGCTTTTTCTCTCACATAATTAAATATTTTCAATATTTAATTAAAGCCTTTTCATATTTCTCTCTCACATAATGAAAAATTATCTATTTTAATTATGAAGACATCTTTCATTTGTCTCTTCATTTTAGAATTCCACCTCTTTTCGAATTCTCGATCTCTCACCGTTCATTTCAACAGGTTTGAACTCAATTGTCAATCTTGGATAATCGAATTCCTACCTTCAAAAATCTATAAATACAGCCCTCTTATGAGTGGAAAAGAACCTTGAATCTCACATTTTCATGCGTAGTTATTATAGTCGCATCTTAAGCATTTCATAGCATTTTAATTCAATAGCTCAATCATTTACATGCATATGCATTTTTGATAAATCTCATTCTCTCAAGTTCCATTCTATAAGCTATTGTTTGCACAACTGAGAGCAAACATCTTGAAGCGAATCCTTGGAGATAGAGGACAATGAAACAAATTTGAAGAAGTTGCGGTTTAGAGTTTGCTTTTGCTTTATTTATTTAGTTTTCTTAAATCTAATGTTTCATTGGTGTATTAGATTAGATTCAATTTAATTTGACACATTCTAATGTACAGAATAAGTACATCTTAGGCTCCTTTAGTGGCATATCATTTAGCATCTCCATTTGAGTATCACACCATTTTGTATTCACAAGTCTCTAGTCTCACTTGCATTTCATAACATTCTTTAAAAATCCAAAGAAACCAAAAACATAGTGTCATACTTAGATCATTCTCTCCATTATCCCAAGTTGAGAAAAACCTTGTAGGGTTGAGACTAGATTACAAAAAAATAAAAGACTCATGGATTCCTTTAGACAAGACACCAAATTTCTTGAGTTCACAACTGGCATGGATTCATTCCCTAATGCCATGAACAATCATTGTTTTGACATGGGAAATTCCAGCATCAATCCTTTTAGTGAAAGGAACATCCCATCATCTCCATCACATATTTTTAAACCATTTATCTGATGGGATCAAAATGGGGAAGTCTTTGAGGAAGACGAATTAGCTGTTGCCCAACATCCAAAAGTTGCTACTTTTGTAGAAGAAGTAGTCTTAAATGACTCTTCTAGATTCCTAGCTATGCTTCTTAACCAAGGGGCTAAGTTACCAAAGGGATTTGATCTTAGCACTCTTAGAGAAACTTCTCCCACTCCGCCATCACATAATCCTTCCATGGGAGCCTCGTCACAAAATATCATCAACACAATCAGTGCTACCTCCTTTGGTCATACTACCACCACAACCAACACAACATCTATTGGGGGATCATCTTCCCAAACCAACACCACATCACAATCCATCCCCCAAGAAACATCCACCATCCCTTCTCAAACAATGGGGGCAACCACATCAAACCTCTTTGGAACTACATCTAGTTCCATGAGTACATCAGCAAACCTATTATTAGGTTCTTCAAATGCTATGGCAACCAACTCATCCAACCCTTTTGGGAGAAATAAATGAAGAGTTGCCATACAAGGCACCCAACCCACTTCCTCATAGGTTAATACCAACTTTCCTGTGACCCAAAGCACCAACATTCCTCAAGGCCACAATCTCTTATTTGGGCAAGGCAATCAAGGCACTCAATCCTTCACTCCATTTGGGCATCAACAAGCTCAAAATCAACAAGGCCCTCAATCCTTCACTCCATTTGGGCATCAACAAGCTCAAAATCAACAAGGCCCTCAACCCTTCACTCCATTTGGACATCAACAAAATCAAAACCCACAAGGTCCTCAAATTCAGTCCAACATGGCAGGATATCACATCCCCACTTATGCCTCTCAAGTACATACACAATAGCACATCCCTCATCAAAACACTCATTTTGTTCACCGAAAACCAATTTCAAATCAACACATCTCATCACAATAGTTGGGAACTCAAGCTGCCCCTATCACCAACATGGGTGATGCTACCAACCATCCCATGGTGGAAGCACTCACACTCCAACTCGCTGCTCTTCAAACACAAGTGAAGACCTTGCAGCAATCCAATAAAAAGTCATACTTATCAAATGACTTGTGTCCATATCCATTTGACACAACCTTGTATATGCCACCCTTTCCTCATGGATATGTGGTACCTCACTTTCCCAAATACAAATGCAAAACAAACCCCATTGAACACATAAGAGAATTCACCACTAGTTGCATGGACATTGCATATGAGCAAAATTATCTCATGAGACTCTTTTCTAGAAGTCTCATAGGTCATGCACTAGAATGGTTCTCGCTTTTGCCTAAGGGAATTAAAACATGGGATGAATTGGCAAACAAGTTTGTTGAAATCTAAGCCTATAACATTGACATGGATATCGACATTGCCTCCTTATGCAGACATACCCAAGAGGATGCAGGAGATACTTTTAATCCATTCTTTCAAACATGGAGAACCTTAGCAAGTAGATGTCCGGTAGAAATACTTGAAAAGGAGAAAGTCACCATGTTTGTACAAACTCTCCTAGGACCACTAAGGTATGGCTTACAAGTCCATTGTTGCACCACCTTTGTTGACCTTGTTGAAAAGGGTGTTCAACTTGAGAAAACCTTGATCCCAAAGGTGAATTAAAATATGGTGGAAAAACCATCAACACCACCACAAATAATAACCCAAGTAGCTCAAATGACAAAACCAAATACTCGGTTAAGAACAAGCACATCACAAATGATGGTGTCGTTGATGCAAAAACCATGAATGCAACAAGTCATGTACTCAAAATCAAAGGAGTACAAAATCAAAACGCACCTGTAACTACACCGACACCAACTGCCAATGCTATCCAAAGCAATCATGCACAATCTAATCAAAGGCAGCTGCGTCAACCCCAACAATTCCAAAAATGCACATACACCACTTTGGGTCAACCTATTGAAATTGTCTTGAAGAAACTTCTTCAAAACAACGTCATAACACTGGAAGAGCCAAAACCGTAGGACCCTGGTTAGTTCAAGCCATCATGGTGGGATGACGGTTCATTTTGTGATTACCACCATGCCAAAGGGCACAAAACTTCCTCTTGTTGTCAATTGTGAAATCTGGTACAAGACCTCATTAAGAACCACACTATTGAGTTAGGTGGTCAATCATTTACATCTAATGTGGATCATACTATCCACAAAAACCCACTACAGGATCATGGTAAAGTGTCCTCATCTGGCACAGAGAATACCAACAATCAAGCCAACCACATCCATCCGGCCTACAATAATATTCGTCTAGCATACAATTATCCTGATGGTACTATTATTAACAATCTTCGTGCTACTAATGAAGATGAATGTGTTAATACCATTACCATTAAAAAGGCCCCATAATGCAATGTAACCACGCGTAAAGGCAAGGTCACCATCCTAGGTCCTTCTACACATCAACCAAAAATCACAATACCCGGTCTGTCCACCAAACAACCCAACCCAAAAATGGAGTTCAACATTATTGAGCAATTAAATAAAACACTTGCTCAAATATCCATTCTTGAACTACTCTGTATTTCACCCACACATAAGGCCATTCTAAATAAAGTACTACAAGAGTCGTCCATCCCAACCAACATCGATGTCAACCACTTTGAGACTATGGTCGGATATCTGAATTTGCCTCATCACATCACCTTTTTGGACAGTGACTATTCCTCGCCCAAACCATTCCATAATGATGCCCTTCACATTGAATTTTTTATCCACAAGCATAAGGTTAGATAAGTCCTAGTAAATGGCAAAGCAGGATTGAACATCTGCTCTCTAAAATTGGTCAAAGCTCTTGGTTTCTCTGATGCATGTGTAGATGCTAGCAAGAGCATCATCATCAAGACATATGATGATGAAGAACGCACTTCTAAAGGCATCATTACCATTCCACTCTGGGTAGGACCAGTTATCATAGATACAACATTCCAGGTCTTGGATCATGACATACACTATAATATCTTACTTGGTCACCCCTGGATTCATGCTCTAAAGGCCATTCCATCCACATACCACCAATGCTTGAAATTCCCTTTTGATAAAACTAAGATCACTATCCCAGAAGATCCTGATCCATTTCAATACTATACCAACTTGCGAGCCACTGCTGAGCACCAGGTACCCATCAATCGGGAAGCCTCATCTTCCACCTTGTCCAAATATATTGACCCATTGACACTCACAAAATCATCCATTCCATCACCTTCTACCACACCATCTTCATTGGCCTCCATCCCATGTAAAGACCTTCAGATCTAGGACCTTGGTTGTGGAGAGTTCAAATTGAATACGGCTTACTGTATCACCTCAATACCGAAGCCACCTAAAGTCTATGGTAGACCATGTTTTGCAGTTGAGCCCAAAATAACTTTCAAGGTTCCACCAAAAAGTGTTTTTACATGGTGGGGCGATATGGGTAATGAAGTCATTATCGACATAGATAACTGGATCTACAAAGACCCAACAGAGTTATCTCCACTACCACTGCATCTTTATGGCAAAGGCTATGATATATGAAAAGTCTTAGGTTTCGAGGGCACAAGTGGCCTTGGAAAGAACAACAATGAAAGAAGGGAACCTATTATCATGACTACAAGACCAAGGAATATAGGGCTAGGGTTTGACCAATTCGAAACTGACGATCAACGTACCCATGAACTTTTAAGTAAGGACATAGCGGTTATAGAAAGTGTTGAGACATGCAAAGAATCCCTTACCGAAGCTGACTCAAATGAATGGGAATGGGGATCTAAAAAAACCGTCAGTGACTATGAAATTGATGAACTATTCTTGGAACCTGGCCAACTGTCCTTTGAGGAAAGATTCCAACAGGTGTATAACATAGACCCTATTGATCGACATTCCAAAAATAAGGAATGGGTAAGCATTCCTTGGAATCCGAAAGAACACAAGGTGTCATCAGCAATACCTAAATCATCCCACCCCATTCCTGAACCCACCCATGAGCCTAACTTATCTGAGCCCACTATCCATTCTTCTGAAAAGCCAACCACTAGTCACGATGTTGATAATTTTATCCCATATTATGATTTTAAATTTGATTCATCTAACTCGGAGTATGGACCATCCATTGCATCGCACACGGAAGTTGAAATTGACAACTTTGCCTTTACACTTGAGGCATCAATTTGCACACTTTCCACATCTTCCCCATCCTTTACCAGCACTGACGATGGGATCCCCCTTGTTTATCCACAACTGATTGACTGGGACCAACAAGATTCGTCGATGATGGACACATTTTAGAATGATGAGGCAATTGCAGAATTCATGGGGCTAAGAGAAGGTATTCCATGGGGTGATCACAAAATAGGGTTCTCCATTGATCTAGATTGTGTAGCTTACTTCAGGGAGACTATGCAATCCTCTAGTCGTAAAAATACAAAGAATGCAAAATAAAAAGAAATGTCTTTAGGTGAAAACAGCAAGGCACCTTCTGACAGTAAAATAGTAAAAACAAAGGACGTATCCGAAGGTGAAAACCTCTCTGAGGCGCCTAAGGATGGAGGATTGGACTTTCTTCTCATGACACAAGAAAAATACGCTATGCTCATTGAGGACACAATGGAAGTTAACATAGCCACACCAAAGAATCCCAAAATGATTCTCTTGGCCGCATCATTGTCAGATGAAGAAAAACCCAAATTTAAACAATTCTTCAAAGAAAGGAAAGTTAACTTCGCGTGGTCATATGCTGACATGCCAGGCCTTGATCCAGAATTGGTTTTGCATCATCTTCCTTTAATCCCAAGAATCAAGTCGGTCAAACAAAAGTTGCACAAAATGCATCCACAGATTGCACTACTTGTCAAGGCAGAACTAAAGAAGTTACTAGATACTGAGTTCATAAGGTCAATAGACTATGTTGATTGGATATCAACCATTGTCCCTGTTACAAAGCCAAATGGAAAAATTCGTATCTGTGTGGATTTCAGAGATTTGAATAAGGCTTTCCTAAAGGATGATTTCCCCTTACCAAATATAGACATGATTGTTGACCTCACGACAGGGTATGAGATGCTATCTCTCATGGATGGTTTCTCAAGCTATAACCAAATTCAAATTGCAATAGAGGATCAACACAAAACAACATTCACTTGCCCGTCGGGAACATACTGTTGGAATGTCATGCCTTTTGGCCTAAAGAATGCAGGTGCCACATAACAGAGGGCTATGACAACAATCTTCCATGACATGATGCATATTCTAATGGAAGATTATGTGGATGACTTATTGGAAAAATATTTGACAAGGAAAGAACATCTCAAAGTCTTGGACAAAATTTTCAGACGGCTTGAGGATTACAAGGTTCGATTGAACCCAAAGAAATGTGTCTTTGGAGTCACTTTAGGCAAGCTGTTGGGATACATAGTTTCACAAAGAGGCATTGAGGTTGACTTGACAAAAGTAAAAGCAATTCTGGACATGCCTTCGCCAAAAGGAATCAGTGAGTTGCGAACACTTCAGGGAAGATTGTAGTCTATTTGCCGCTTCATCGCACAGTTGGCAGACAAGTGTCAACCATTTCAATATCTATTACACAAAAGCATTCCTTTTGTATGGACGGATAAATTCCACATATCCTTTGAGAAAATTAAAGAATATCTATTGACACCACCAGTGTTGATGCCGCCTATTGAGGGCAAACCATTAATCTTGTATGTCTCTGCAACGAAAAATGCATTGGGGGCATTATTGGCACAAAATGACAATGAAGAAAAAGAAAGAGCCATATACTACATCAACCACACACTAATTGGATATGAGCTCAACTACACAACTATTGAAAGGGAATGCCTGGCAGTTGTCTTCACGGCACAAAAATTAAGACATTATATGCTGAGCCATCAAACACATTTGGTAGCTAAGATTGACCCACTAAAATATCTCCTAAGTCGAGCAGCATTGACAGGCCATTTGGAGAAGTGGGTCATGATATTAGGCGAGTATGACATACAATATGTGGAGCACAAGGCAATAAAAGGTCAAGTAATAGCAGATCAACTCACAGATGCACCAATCCAAGCCACTCATCCACTGATAACTGATTTTCCTGATGAGTTTATCTTTCACACAAAACCAACTTTACCATGGAAACTATACTTTGATGGGTCCCACATTGGTCACGGCTCAGGAGCTGGCATATTATTTATCACACCACAAGGGGATTCAATTCCTAAATCATTTCGGATTGCCTTCCCTTGTACAAATAATATTGCAGAATACGAGGCATTGGTCATAGGTCTCAAGATAGCAATTAAATGGAAAATTCAGACATTGCTCGTATTCGGGGATTCTCAGTTAGTCATCAATCAAGTGAATGATGACTATGACACAAAAGATGAGAATTTGCTTCCCTACAAATGAATGGTGGATAGTTTCCTGATGTATTTCAAAATGATTGCATTTGAATAAATTCCAAGGACACAGAATAAGGCGGCTGATGCAATGGCTACCATTGGATCTCTCCTAGACATCCCCAAGAATGTGTCACAATTTGAATTTTTAGTGGAATAGTTGTTGATGCCTGCATACGATATTCCAGAGTCAGAAATGGTGTGCGAGATTGTTGGTCACAGTTCGCCTTGGTATCAGGACATATATGACTATCTTAAATCCCAAACCCTCCCACCTAACCTATCCAACAACCAATGAAAATCCTTTATCTGAAAAGTGGCTAGACATACCATCGTCAGTGACACCTTATACCACTGTGGCTTTGATAACACCCTTCTTCATTTTCTCGACACTGATGAAGCCCAAATGACTTTACAAGAAGTACATGAGGGTATATCAGGATCTCATTCGAGTGGTCCAACGTTAGCTAGTAAAGTCACAGACTTCGCTAGTACTAGCTGACATTGGAAAAAGATGCTCTTCAGTTTGTAAGAACATGTCGGAAATGCCAGGTGCATAGTGACCTAATTCATGCACCTGCATAGGAATTGAGACCAATCACTTCTTGATGGCCTTTTGCACAATGGGGACTTGACCTCATGGGTAAGATCCATCCATCCTCTTCTAATGGCCATAAATTCATAATCACCACCACTGAGTATTTTACTAAGTGGATTGAAGCCATCCCTCTCACTTACATCACCGATAAGCAAATATCCAAGTTTATCCTAAATTACATCATTTATTGGTATGGTGTCCCACAATCCATCATCACAAATAATGATAGTCCATTCAAAAATCAGGACGTTTGGGAACTCTATGAGCGATTCCACATCCAACAGCATTTTTGCACCCCATATTATCCACAAGGCAATGACCAAGCTGAGGCATCAAATAAAACAATTCTTCATATCCTGAAGAAGACCGTCAATGACGCTGGCCGAGATTGGCACCTACAATTTAATCCTACCTTATGGGCCTATCATACCAGCATTTTTACCCCCACTAGAGCCACTCCATTTTCCATGGTTTACCGATCTGAGGCCATATTACCCACGAGGTTGAAATTCCTTCTCTCTGAGTCTCTTTGAAAGGAATGATTGATGATGAAGAGTATAGACATACTCACCTACATGAGCTAGAAATGTTACAAGAAAGATGACAAAATGCCTTAAATCATTTACAGGCATATCAAAATCATCTCTGTCGGAGCTATAACAAAAGAGTCATGGTGAGAAAGTTTGAAATCGGTGACTTGGTTCTCATGCAAAACCCCAGAAATCAAGTAGATCATGAAAAGCTTGGTAAGTTTGAGGCTAATTGGCTTGATCCTTATATCATTACTGCCGCATTTGGTTCTAGAGCTTATCAACTGGCCACACCTGATGGAGAACAGCTGACAGAACCCATCAATAGTTTACATCTGAGAAAGTTCTACACATAGCATCAGAGAGCTAGGCTAAAAAACCTACAAAAAAATAAAAAAATTGAAAAATAAAGAAAAAAATCGTCCCTTGATGAAAAATTGACAAACAGGCATCCTGGTGACACCAAAAAAATTAAAAAATGGCAAAAACAGTAAAAAGAAATGAATTCATCCAATAGTGAAAACCTGGCAAATAGGCGCTTTGGATAAGTACCATGGTGAAAACTTGGCAAATAAGCGCCATGCATAGTCGATCATTGCTCCACCATCTACTATTACTCAAATCGACCTTTATCCATTTTTCATAATCACAAAGGACTGACACATCCATCCTAAGTCTTGTCAATTCCGACCATGGTTAGCATTTTGTTGACATCATCCCTTGCATATCCTTGCCTTTTGTCTGCTTATCTCCATATCATTGGACTCGGATAATCCCCACTCTGTCTGGGGACAAGACCTTTATTGTGCAACTACAGTGGGTGTCGTACATGATCTTGCATTCTTAAAAAGTCCTGAAAAAATCCTAAAAATGTGAAAAAGTCTTGAAAAAATCCTAAAAATGAGAAAAAGTCCTGAAAAAAGATCTAAAAATTTGAAAATGTCTTGAGAAAATAAAATAAAAACGTCCAAATCAATGTCAAAATCCAAGATCAAAGTCAATCCGATCAATTCAATCGATCACATTAATCAATATTTTATCCCTGTCCGAACTACGTTGTCTCTGTGCATTTGCTACGTAGGCAAGATTCATCTTTGAATCCCCGAGACATTAGTTCAGTCCTTCTAGGTTTTTCAAAATAAAATCATGATCCAAGCTTCTGTCCTTCGGACAATGTCATTGGTCATGTCGAACTATGAGGTCTCTGAGTGCACAACGTAGGTAAGGCCATTAATCGATGGACCCCCGAGGCTGCACTAGGTCAGTCCATTAGGGTTCATGGCACTACACGTTCACACACATCAAATTTTCTTCAAATCAAGCGAATCTTATGTCAATCTTGAGCTATCAGTCTATTAGAAATATGTTTTGTCAAACACTTTCAGTTAATTCAACATTCCAGCAATGAAATGTAGTCAAAATCATATCAAGGCAATTTATCATGGAAAAACTTTGTGTTCTTCTTCAAGATGTGTCCTTCTGAAGAGAAAATCTTGTCACTTCTTTATGCTTTTGGATGTGTCCTTCCTAAGCATCATCATCATCATCTAGCATTTTGATGGATTCTCCTACCTCTAAGAATTGATCTCTTAGATATCAATGTCATTCAAGATGTGTCCTTCCTGAATTTGATATCGCTCGACATTTGGCAACCCCTGACATTAAAACACTTGGAAAACACTTGGCAAACTTTTTTGTCTTTTTTGATGGTTATCATGATATTAGTTCCTTATGACCTAGGAACCATGAGATACCATGATGATTATCCTTGTCTGCTTATCACTCTACTATTAGTTTCTCCAAGATGTCTTGACTTCAAGATTTGGAGAGGCAATGACGTAGTACAATGATTTTACTGTCTGTTTTTTACTATCATGTGGCTAGTTTCTAAAGGATGTCCTATCATCAGGATTTAGAGAAGCAACGATGTCTCATGATTTGTTTTGTTTTTTTGGCGGTTGGTCATGAAAAAGTGACTAGGGGAAATTGTGTTCCTTGCATGAGTCATGATCATCCTTTGTCTGTGACTGTTGATCTATGCCATATCATAGTGTTTGTTGACCATCATGATATTTTCTCCCAATGATGATTAAAGAGCAACAACTAGAATAGCACTATAGAAAAGCTTTGAAGGATTTCTTTTTCCGCACTAACATGCATATCTTTCTTCGCACTAACATCAATCTTTGCCTTCTTTTTCTCTCGTTCTCTGATGATATCCTATGACATACAAAAAACAAAGTTGCATACATAATGGCATAAACATTTCATATTCACATCTGCATAAATCAAATACCACAATTCACATTTCATAAACACTATCAGGTACATTCATCCCTCTCACATCATAAAACTACCATTTGCATCAACATATAAGCCTCATAAATAAACATTTGCATTAGCATATAGGAATCACATCATCATCACATTACACATACATACATAACCACATCCATAATTGCATTCATAAACATATAGCATAATATCCATATAGCTCATAGCATCATAAAAGCATCACAGAAACATATGATAAAACATTAGAATACCATAACACATAACATCATATAGGTCACCTCAAAACTACATCGCATATATATAATCTCAAAAACATGTCATGTCACAGGATAGAGTCATATGATATCCCAAAAATGGAGCTCGCGGGCTCGAATATCAAAATATACAAGTGTCTAAAAGCAAGTCCTAGGATAGCCCTCCTTCATCCCGTGGAGGTGAACTGCGAGGTAACCGTGGCTGACCCATCAAGTGAAATGTGACCTGAATAGGCATCCTCTCCTGTGTCTCACTTTGAGATCTTGTAGGATCATTAATAGGAGGTTGACTCTACCCTATCTGCTGCCTTGAGGACACTAATATGTGCCCATGCTCTGACTTGTGACTATGGCATGATGAATGCCTATGAGAGTTGTGTGACCTATGGTCTGACTACTACCCTGATGTAGTAGACCCCCCAGCATTGGTATGACTATTGCTATGAGATCTATTGCTGCTATGTGTTTGGCTGCCACTGCCTATCCTGCTGTAGGATCATGAAAATCCTAGGTCCCATCTCTCTGGGGGAACTGCCTACTCATACAACAACCTGTACCACCCCTTGCTCTCTGCCATCCTGGCCAACTCTCTGGCCATGTCTCTTGTCAACCCTGAGCATAACTTTGTGAACTCTGTCACCCACCAATATGACTCCTGCCATTAGAGAACAACCTGATCTCTCTCCACCCGGGTGACTTCTAACTTCACTACCAAGACCTTGTTTTGAGACAGGGCTACGTCAAGTCTTCTCTACAAATCTGTGATCCACTGATCAATAGTGGCATCGACAGGAAAAATGGGTGATCTGTCACCCTTATCATCCCCAGAAATCATACGCTTGTGTAGTCTCTAGTTTGCCTCAACCTCCTCCTCCTCCTCATCTCTCTCCTCCTTGGCCCGGACCTCCTCCACATCTATGTCAAGAGGGTGTCCCCCAACAAATGGATCCTCCTCTGCTCTCTCCTCTGCCCTCACCTCGGCCTCCTCCTCTCCACCCCTCACCTCCTCCTCACCCCTCACCTCCACCTCCTCCTCTCCACCTCTGACCTCCTCGGCCCTCCCCTCCTGCTCTCTCTCCTCACCCTCCTTCTGAATGGGTGACAATGGTACACCACCCACTCTCTGTCTGACTCTCCTAGGCTGCCTCTGCCCTCCACCATCCCTCCTCCTCCTCGCACCCCTCTTGTCTCCTCCACCCCCATCATCTCCTCCACCTCCTCCATCTCCCCCACCTCCTCCGTCTCCCCCATCTCTGCCTCCTCCTCCCCTACCTCCATCTCTACCCTCGACACCTCTACCATCTCTCCCTCCATCTCTACCACCCTAACCTCTCCTCGGTATCTGTGAAATGACAAACCTTCGATCTATCAGTGGTGGACCATCTGGATCTATCAACGGGATGGGCCTGTGAATCTCCCACCAGGCATCGAACTCAGCAGATGTCCCTGGATTTGCTGGACCCCCTCTCCACACCCACTGAACTGCCACCAAACCATCAACTTGCGGCTCAACCACTGTCACTAATATGGGCGTCCCCACATAGTCTCCTTGGAAGACCGAGCATACTCTACCATGCCTACTGGCATAACCTGCTACTCTCCAAACTGTCGTTGTACCTGCTGGGGTAGGTACATCTTAATAATCTATTGGGTTTGTACCGTGTGGCCAATCAAATACCAGAACTATCTGTAAAAGGATAATTGGCCATCCTCATCTAGCCACTCAACATAATTTCTGTAAGGCCTCCAAAGAAAACTGATCATCGTATCAATCTGATGATGCCAATACTTGGTATCTCCCACACGAGTCTAGCTAACTGATCTCGCATACAGGTAAACATATGGCATCCCATCACCTAGCTGTTGAATCTACACCGGTGGTCAAAAAATAGGAATGTGCTCCCATACCCAGATCATGAGTAGGGTAGTCCCACAACTAATATTGTGCCCCTGGTGATAAACAACCTCATGCAGCTGATGATAAAGCATGGCCAACAAACAAGGCCCCCAAGCAAAAATAGTCCTCTATCCTTGCATATGAACAAGTACATCCCCCCATCCAATGGGAAATCTGTGACCACAACAATCTGGGATCAGTAATCCGGCAATCATGGTCATCAACATGGCATCAAACTAGGGAAACCGATTGGCTACAACATCCCAACCAATCTCGTAACCATCCATGCCCAACTGGGCATCATTGGCACCCTCATACATCTCTGATAGGGCCTGTTGCTCTCGATGCGGATCATAGGTAACTCTCTCTCCGCTAATCAGAATGCTGTAGACATCCTCCAAGGTCACTATCACCTCTCTAGTAGGCAGGTGAAATGAACAAGTCTCTGAGTGCCACCTCTCACAAAGAGATTTCAGCAAACCTTTGTTTGCTCGAATAATGGGCATATAGGTAACATGGTACAGACCTAGGGCCATCAGCCATTGTCTCTGTCTATCACTCAGGCGATCTCTAAAGGCATATGTTGTCGGCCAGAACTCTCGGGTGTAAATAGGCATAAGCCGACTCTGCACAGGAAAGGCGAAGGATTAGCACATATTGGACAACATTTTTGAAAGGTTACTACTACTGAGAAGTCAAGGGTGCATCCAAACTAATCTCGGCACAAGGTCAACAAAATTCAACTCTAGTCAATTGCAATTGCGTCGTGTTGATCGCAAATTCATGGCAATTAGTCAATTGTGGCTCTATGCATAACAATTGCATTGCAATATGTCGAATGTGTCGTTCTGCCTAGAAAATGTGCAACCTAACAATGAATACGTCATTTGGCATGACAATTGCGATGCGATTTGGAAAATACGTCACTAACCAGGCAATTACGTCACAAAAATGGCATATGCGTCGCAAAATCCTCACTTGCATCGCAACCTAGCGATTGCATCGTTTCCCCTTGCGGATGCACAATCACACAAAAATCCTAACCTACCCATCGCACTTGCATCACGATGCAATCAAATGTGTCGAACACAAAGGAATTTGTGGTTTACGCGACAACATTTGCATTACAACGCATGTGATTACCCCTCCTAAAACCCTAATAAATGCATTAAATGCAAAAATTGACAAGTTTGATAGGGTACTTACCGGTGCCTCTACGCCCTCGGGTCGCCGAAATGTCCGCATGCAGTATCCACGGTGGGTAGTCACTGGAATCACCATCATCTCTTTGAGCTCTGATTTCTGAATTTTCTATTTAACAAATGAGCAAATGACACTTGGATTGACCTTTTCAATCTATTTATAGGCTGAAAATTAGGGTTTTGACCTAGTAGGTTGTGCTGGAAGCTTATTTGACCACTTGTGACCGACATTTTGGCTAATTGAATGCCCTCCATTTCTGAATTGGATCGCGCCATCACTTTTTTGGTCATTAACTGAATTAGTCGGGATATTTTCCAAATTTTTCCGACCTTGGGTCGAAATTCAAAAATTTTCCTGAGGGAGCATAGGCACTCCGTACTTTCACTAGGGCATATGTTGGACTTTTTTTCTTTGCCACAATGTGACAAGTTGCATTATGACAAAGAGGGAAAAATGTAGACACCTAAAAATGACTTAGGCCTGCGACCACTATTTTACCACCTTTCATTCTAACATGATTATAACATTATAATTATGTTTCTAACCCACATTCAACTATTAATTAAATAATTTATAATTATTTAATTAATTCATGATCTTTCATTCTTCATGATTATTAAGTAAATAAATATTATTTATTTATTTAATGTGTCACTAATTATCAAAGTCTTCTTGCAATTAAATAAAGTCTCATTTATTTAATTAATCCTTATCATTAATGTCCTCTTGATTATTAAAATAAGTATATTTTAATATATTTATTTAATATGTCACTAATCCCTAAAATCCTCTTAATTAAATAGATTTTCTAATTTAAATAATTAATTAACTACCTCTTCTAAATTAAATAATTATTTTTAATTATTTAATTGTTGTATGTGACACTTCTATATTTTTAAATAAAACAAATCATTTAAAAATGTCTCACATAGTTAACCGATTCTTCATTTAGTAATTAATTTCAAAAATCAATTGCTTATTATCTCACAAAATCCCTATTTTGAATTAATTTAATTCAAAATGGAAATATTCTTCTACAAATCAAGTAATTGCTAAAATTACTGATTTTCTAAAATCTCATCCCCTTATCTTCTAATTTTTACTAATTTCATCTCAAGGTCACGTTTATTATCCACCATTGATTTAATTTATCAAATTGAATCTTGTCCGCACATTTGGGGATTTTACCGTAATCCTAATTGAGAGTTTCCATTTTGAATCTTAACCATTGATTCTAGGGCATTTCTCAATATCTCATCTCATCAGTCCATTCAAGATTGCAATTTCTATAAAATGACAAGCTTGATCTCATTTTTGGGATCGCTTAATCTATTATTATTTTTGGCAATCTCATTATTGGAATTCTCATATCATCTTAGGCTTATATTACTATTTGCATAATAGAAGTAAAATTTTGGTTTGCATAGAGTTATTTTATAAATCCTTCAAAGGCTTTGTTAGGGCTAGGCATATAGAGTTTGCTCACAAATTTGAGGGCATCCATTATCATAGCAAGCTTGAGGAAGTACAATGGAAATCAGTCATGGAGCATAGGAATGGGTGAGATCTTTCTAGTTTCTTTCATTTCTTTACATTTCTCCTTTGCATTCTATAGTTTGATGTTTTATTGACTTGCAGGCGTTACTAATCCAGTTTTAAACATTGCAGAAAATAATCCTTCATTACAATTCCTATCATGGGGATCATAAAGGAAGTATCCTACAGATTAGCAACATATCCAAACAAATAATCTGTGATGAATATAATTGTGGTAGATATTCCTCCAACTATTGGATGCTTTTATCCAGAAAGTGGTCTGCTGCCATTGGAGAAAATATGCAATGTGACATGTCCTTTGCTACTATCCTTATTGATGGAAAGGATGTTAAACTTCATAGGTAACCAAGAGCTACATATATTATTGAGGAAAATGAGTTACCTAAGTAACATATTCATTTTGTTGATGTGGATATTGATAACTTCAAGGATGAGGAGTTGCAAGAAGTAGAGGACAATAAACCTTCACTTATGGAGAAGGAAGTGATAAAGAAAGATGACAATAATGAACTGTGGATAATGTACTTTGATGGTGCATGTGCCAAAGAGGGGTCAGGTAGAAGGGTTATTTTCATTTCACTTAGTGGTAAGACATTCAATTTTTCATTTTCTTTGATGTTTTTTTGTACAAACAATATAGTGAAATATGAAGCTTTATTACTTGGGTTGAGACTAGCTAACAAACATGGAATTAAAAGGCTAAGATTCTTTGGTGACTCTAAGTTTATTGTCTCAAGTTAGGTAAAATTTTGTATCTAAGAATAGTAGATTGAAATAATATAGAAATGCAGTTTGGGACACAGTGGAATTGTTTGATGCTTTTAATATTAATTGGATAGAAAGAATTAAGAATGCTATGACAAATTTATTGGAAAATATATTATTAAGGAAAAATGATATAACTTTTATAGGTATCTCAAAGGTTGAGGTAAAAAAAAGGCCATTTATCCCTGACAACATTCAAAACTGGTAGGTGTTCAATGATGATGAGGATATATTGAAATTCCTATAGTTTGTGGACCAATATGAAAGTCAAGAGATAGAACTTGGAGCATTTTTTGATGGAAAATAAATAGTATTTGGTAATGAGGTGATCCAAATTAAGAAAAATAAAATTCTTAAGGGTATTGTTGCTTTGGAAAGGGTTTTTGATGGTCTTGACAAAAGGACTATTAAACAAAGTTCCACACATCAAGATGACCTAGAAGAGGTCAATCTGGGAACTAAAAATGCTCCAAAGAAAGTCTATGTGGGAAATAAAATGAAGCCCTAGATCAAAGCAATGCTTATTGATTTGTTGACAAAATATAGGCATGTGTTTACCTAGTCCTATGATGATATGAATGCATACAAAGAAGAGTTTTTTTAGCATGAGATACCTTTGAAACTTGATGCAAATCCTTTTAGACAAAAGAAAAGACAAATCAATCCAACCATTGCACCTAAGATGCAATAAGAATTGGTAAAACTAACATATGGTGGGATAATCAATCTCATTAGACATTCTACTTGGGTGTGAAACCTAGTGCCAGTTTGGAAAAAGAAAAGTGATATTAGGCTATGTGGATTTTAGAAATCTAAATATATCATCATTAAAAGATAGCTACCCATTTCCAAACATGGATGAAATGTTACAAAAAGTCACTGGTTGTGAGCTACTATCAATGATTGATGGGTTTTTAGGATACAACCAAGTGAAAGTCAAGGATTCTGGGAAATACATAAAAACATTCACAACTCCTTGGGGTACTTATGTTTATATCAAGATGCCATTTGGCTTGACTAATGCTAGTGCTACATTTCAAAGGGCTATGGATGTAGCTTTTTCTAACTTTATTGACACTTTTTATGGTAGTGTATCAAGATGACCTTACTGTATACTCTAAGAAAGAGGAAGACCATCACATGCACCTAGAGAAAATATTTGTCAGAGTATTGGAATATGGGATATCTCTCAATCCCAATAAATGTGCTTTTGGGGTCACAAAAGGAAAGTTGTTGGGACATATTATGTCTAAAGGGGGGATAAGTATAGACCCTAAAAAATTTGTTTCCATTGATAGGATACCACAACCTAAGTGTGAAGGGAATTCAATAATTTTTTGGAAAAATCAATTTTTTGTGAAGGTTTGTGACAAATTTTGTAGAGATTGCAAGAACAATCTCAAAAATGTTGAAGAAAGGAGAAAATATAGCTTGGAGTGAGGAACCAAGAAAAGATTTCAAAGATATAAAATAAGCTATTAAAAAAGCTCCAATTTTGAAATCCTTGGATTTATCAAAACCTTTCTAACATTTTTATTTTTCCTCATTTCACACAATTGTTGTAGTACTGTTGCAGAAGAATGAAGAAGGATATGAGTAGCCTATTGAATTTTTTAGACATTACAAGCAGCTGAACTAAAATATGACATGACTAAGAAAAAATCCTATGCTTTGGTAAAAGGAGTTAATTTTTTTTATAACATATCTAGTAGGTGCAACAATTATTGCATATGTACCAAGTGCTACAGTAAAGGATATCTTCACACAATAGAAAGTCACTAGGAGGAGATGCAGATGGATCAATAAAATTCAATAATTCAACATTGATGTTCAAATAATTAAATTGGTAAGAGGACATGGATTGGCCAAGTTGATGGTAGAAACAAATTTAGAAGCAAATTAGGTGAAAAATGTTGATTTTATTGATGTGTCTCCCATTTTTGATATGCAAACTTCTAGATGGTATAGAGATATTGTATATTACCTACAAAAAATGTTATTCCCTAAAGGGATGAATGATAATCATAAAAGAACATTAAAATTACAAGTTATTGAATATGTGATAATTGATAATGAGTTGTGGTGGAGGAATGTAGATGTGGCATTTATTAAATGTGTTGATGGAAAATGAGCCCTAGAAGTTTTAACAAAGATGCATAGTGGTGATTGTGGTGGTCATTACATGGCCAAGAAAACTACATATAAATTATTGAGGGTAGGGTTTTGGTGTCCCACATTATTGAAAGATGCACATAGGTAAATACATGTGAGGTTTTTCAAAGGTTTTCAAGGAAGTTGAAGTTCTTAGGGAACCTACCTCTCAGACTAGTCTCAGTTCAGATAGCATTTTAGTAATGGGGGATTGATTATAGAGGAGAGATTGTTGAGAAATCCAGTGGTGGAAATTCTTGGATATTGGTAGCCACTGATTACTTCACAAAATGGGTTGAAGTCATTCCTACAAGGAAGGATACCAAAAAATTAGTGGTGGATTTATTAATGAATAACATTCTGATCAGATTTATGTGCCAGAAAAGATTGTATCAGATACTTCAATGTGTTTTAGATCAAAAGTTTACAATTTTCTACAATAAATAGGGAATAAAATTTTCCTATTCATCCCCTTATCATCCTCAAGGTAATGGTCAAGATGAATCTAGCAATAAGAGTTTGATGAAGATCACCAAAAGAGTTATTGAGAAAAATAAGAAGGCTTGGGACTCCAAATTGAAACAAGCTTTATGGGCTGACAAAATGACCATTAAAAATGAAATAGGGAAACCTCCATTGAACTTAATATATCATATAGAGGAAAGGGTTTAAACCAATAATGTGTTGGATGTTGTGGTTGTTTTGCTGATATGTGGTTGTCATTGATGTCAACACTATTAGCATTAATTTCTTGATGACTGTATATGTCAAGGATATTGAGAAAATTAAAATAAAATAAGTTGCAGGTTGTTTGAGAAGCAGTGAAGATCAGTATGATGGAAAGTTCAGTATGTTGATGGTGAGAAGTTGTGGATTAAAGGGTTTTTTTTTGGTGTATCTGGTTTATCCATCAAAAGTTTCAAAGGTGCGCATGAAGATTTGAGAAAGTTGTGAGTTTTTGTGTTTTGACAGTTATTTTGTTACTGTAGATGGTGTTCTTGGAAGAAGATAATGTGATTCTATTAATATGATTTGTTGTGTATTCTCTTGTGGTTTTTGTGGATGTTTCTAGATCATGCTCTATCTGTGTTTCATGTCTTCATTGATCATTATGCTCGTGATCGATGATTTTCTCTTATCTGTTCATTTTTTTCATGTTCATGGATGACAGGGTGATTGAAGCGTGTTTGTGTTCAAGGTTATTGTTTTAGGTCTTTAATATGTTGTGGCTGACCTTGGTGGATTCGCATTGATAACCTTTATTGTTTTAGGTCGATAGTTTGTATTCATCTTATTATTTTGTTGAAGTCAACATGAAGTGATGTAATTACTTGTTGCAGATATATATGAGCGATTATTTATCTCATTCGAGACATGCATTATGTGAAGTGTGAGAGCGCTATGTGTGAATAAAGTTTAGATCATTCGAAGGTAGATCAGAGTGTGAAGAAGAGTGAAGAAGTGTTCATGTGCTTAACCAAAACTGTAAGCACGCATTAGCATATGCTACTTTCTTAGTTCAAAATATTTAGATGGATTTAATCTGAATGTTTCTGTAAGACAACGAGTCTTCCTTTTTATTTGAGCAGTGAGCTCTAGGCAGTTTTCTTGAATGCATGTGCATTCCTCATTTATTATTCTTATAATTTTAATATAGTATAAATTTTTGGATTAACCTCCACCATGGTTTTCCCCCTAATAGGGTTTCCAAGAAAAAATCTTGGTGTTATGTGTATTTTTGATGTGTCATTGGTTTTTGCTTTCATGGTTATTAATTAGATCTGAGATTAAGGGTTAATAAGTTTAATAAGTTTGAAATTATGAGACAACTGATTCACCCCCCCTCAGTTGTCTGCCCTTGTGTTGCCAATATAATGTGATAGAACTAGATGAAGTTAGAAGGGATGCACAACAAAGAAATCTAAAAATGCAATTGCATGTGAATAAGTTGTGTAGACATCCAAATTTGATCACTTCCATATGATCAAAATTGTCTACTTTATTCATCTATTCCATTAATAGTGATTAAATAATGTATTTAATCATTATTTAATTTTCTGCCTAAGGTTCTTAAAGTATCTAATTAAATAAATTAAATACTTTGCCTTACCCCATTTTCTTCTCTAAATTAAATAAATATGACAAATTATTTGATTTAGTCTTTTAACCTATTTGGATTTAAATCAATTTTTAATTCCCCTTTTCTCTCTCCTTGTCACATTCTCCATAATCCTCTTTTAATCCAGATTAAATTAATTAATATGTGATTAGGATGTGCACTACTTAATCAAGATTAAGTGTCACATCCTCCATAATCTCCCACTTGCCTCTAATCTCTCATTAATTACCTTAATCATGTGTTTGCACAACCTTAATCAGAATCATTAGCCACATTTGGCTTACCTTTTCTGGTCAACCTTCCCACTTACCATTTTTGGTATGGACTCCCTTCCCCATGTGAATTTTTAATTCACATTTATTCAACCAAGGTTCCCCTCTTCCCCATGTGAATTTTTAATTCACTTTTATCTTTCCAAGGTCTTCCCCATCCCCCATGCAAGATTCTAGAAGCCTTGACTTGTCACTTCACATGTGCCAAGGGCTTCTAGAACCTTGGACTTGTCACATCACCCACATGTGACAAATCTCCAGCTTTTTGGAGACCCTCTCTTATCCACTAGATTCTTCAATCATTGTGAATTTTTAATTCACTTTTATTCCTCCAAGGAATCTTCTCATCCCCCAAGATCCACCTCATCTCCACATCACTCCACCCTAAGACATCTCACCTTCCACATGTCAATATGTGAGGGCTTGTGAGTCCTCAACTCACCATAGCCCTTCATCTTGATCTTTGTTGGATCAATCCCAACCGTTGAATTCTCTAGAGAATTCAATTTGGCCTATAAATACCCCTTCAATTCCTTCATTTTGGAGGGATCAAGTCTTTTGCAAATAAACTCTTGCAAAATTGCCATTCAATCTCTCATCTATTTTAGCATCCATATTGCATCAATTCATCTTGCATCCACTTCATTTTCATTGCCATCCAAGGAGCACACAAGACTTCAACATCAAGGGCCAACCAAGGAAGCAACAACATGAAGGTATAACAGCAATTTACTTGTTCATCTTGCTTTCATATTGTTCATTTTCTTAGGCTAATCATTGAGGTGCTCTATTATCTTGTTGTTTCTCTTTATTGCACTATTAGTTTTATCTAACATCTCACACTTTAGGAAGCAACATTTTATTAGGATCACAAGTTGTATGACAAAAAATATTCTTCTAGGAAGTTTAAAATTGGAAGCATGGTCCTAATGTGGAATTCAAGAGATGAAGATAAGAGAAAACATGGAAAATTTGATGCCCTATGTTGGTACCTTATCTAATTAATAGTATTCATGGAGAAGATTTCTATTTTCTACAAAATTTGATAGGTGAAATTCAATAATTGCTATCACATGGACAATTCCTGAAGCCATACTTCACTTGAAGTATCTTATTTTCCATGTATGTTGTATTTCATGTATATACTTGTATATAGGGTTGGTTTTGTGTCTATTTTTGTTTTGATTTAGTTTGATTTTTATTGATCTCTTTTTCACTACATTTACTAGTCTGATTCACCAAGAGTTTTCTAGAATCTTGATTTGTTCATGTTGAACAAATATCCCCAAGCATGAGCCACTGATGGATTTTGTAAAAAATTTATGGTCTTTGGTCTAAAATCTCTCCATTTCTTAGCATCTAAAATTTTATATGTGTTAGGGTTTATCAAAATAATGTTTAGGGTTTTTCTTTCCTTCACAAAACCTAACTCTTTGGTCACTTTGATAGCTTGGTATTTTCTACATTGATTGGTTGAGCTAGTTCCTGATTAGTCTAGTTACAACTTGAGTCATTATCCTCGTCTTGACCAATTCCTTCCTTCTTGAGTATCATTGTTTGATCCTTCATCATGATAATCCCATTAAACTTTATCTATCTTAGCATTTGAGTTATGTCGGGTCAAATAATCCTTTCAAATGTCCCTTTATTGAAATATTTAATTTTATCCTAAGTTGGAGTTGTGCAAAAAAATTGTTAACTGATCCATTGTTCATGCTACCGAGTGGAGTCCTCACTTTAAAACAAAATATATGCATGTGCCAATTTTCTCACTTAAGTTCTATGATCCACCACCCCGTTTACACCATGTGGTTGCATCGTATTCCATCACATACCTCCTCCGCATTGTATTTCATCTAACATCTACTAGCTCCCTTGATGCAAAAGACACGTCGCTTGCACCATGTGGTTGCATCCTATTCCATCACATACCTCCTTCGCATTTCATTTCATATAACATCCACTACCTCCCTTGATTTGGGTCTTTGAATTCTAACCCTAGAATAGTGATTATTTGTTTGACCTTCCAATTCCACTTAACCCCCTTAAAAAGTCGATCAAGAAAGAGAGGGTTTCTAAGCTTAACAGAGCTAAATTTGAAAAATAACCCTAACAATGAAAGATAACATTGACCTAGAGTTTTTTGTGCCACAATAGGGATTGCCAACAAAATATACTACACCAATAGAGAAGGATTAGCCACCACTACCGTAATCCAAACTATGTATCAAATGGTGAAGGAAGGTGCTAAATTTGTTTTGTGTGCACTGTTGAGGTTGAAGCTAATGGGGAATTTGAAGCTAACAAAAGAAATTGAATATAATCTCAGGTTTGGTTCATTGATTATTTTCCTTACATTCTTTTTTATGAATGAATTACCTAGATTTAAAGGAAAAATATGGGATAATTTCTTTCTAGTAGCTACTCAAATAAAAAATAACATAAGAGGTTATCAAAATAAGAAAGCATACAATACTTGGTATAGGTGCCTCTTTAAGAAACTGCAAACATAGATTCAAGGTAGAGAGAGGATTTCATCTGATTTGGTTTGAAAATATGTTAGAATTGGCTATGGAGATAGCCACCCAAGAACTAGAGGCCAAATGGAAAGCACAAGAGAAAGAATATGAATATGACAAGAATAAATTGTATTCTTATCAATTATGATTCAATGTTATTGTGTGTACAATGAGTAGAGACCCCTTGGTTATATATCCAAGGTGAGACATAAGATGTCATAAGATTATGACAAGTGTCTTAACCATATGACATGAGACAAATTATCACTACTACCTACGTTCACATGTGTTACAAGTCAACATATAAGATAACAACTAATGAAAACTAACACCCTCTAGAAAAATTCCTTGGACCTAAGTAAACTTATCATGCAAATAAGTCCCCTAGTAATGAATTAACTATGTAGAATACTTTATTTACACCAACACCCCCCCTTAAGTGAAATTTATGGAGTAGAAAATTATTATGCAAATGACACAAAGATGCAAAGATGGGTCTTGACTACTAGGCCATGCTAGGTACCCATGTACATATGCAAATAAAATATCTCACAAATGGAGAAAAGGAGAAAACCCAGTGGGACAAAACTCCTCCCCAAATAGATGAAATTATCTCAAGGATGCATGAGAAGGCTAAAACTCCATGCAAGGAAATAAACCCCCATAAGAGAATAAGAAGAGAGACAATGAAACCCCCTCAACGTTGAGTCTCTTGCAATGGTAGAAGCTCAACATTGAATGTTGAAGATGATCCAATCTCATCAAAAAACGTTCCTCCCCTTAGGAAGAAATAAAACCAAGATAGTATGCAAGATGTTATGAAGATGGATGATATATGATGATGTCTCTAAAGAATGCTCAAGTGTATCCATGTTGATGTCGAAAGCTGACACACTCCAAATAGGTGTTCTAGGCCACACTGCGGAAGAGGACAATTCAGAATCAAGTAGAGATGAATGTAGAACATGATCCAAAGAGAATGATATCCCCTTCTGAAGATAAAGAAGCATCCTCCAAATGTTGTCCAAAAGTATCCATAGTCACATCAAACTACAAAGAATGATCATGTAGATAATGAACAAGAGGTTCAGAGTGTTCCATCAAAACAACTGAAGAAGGATCTTCTCCATCAAAGAGAAGATGAATGTCATCAATGATGTCTCCCAAATCTGCACTATGAGACTCCACAAACAAGTCTAAAATACTTGTCAAGAAGCCATCCAAAGTAGCCAAATCTAAAAGACAATGAGTATCCTACTACACTGAATCAGAAGAAGCCATATCTGTAGCAACACAAGCATCATACAAAACAACAATAGATGGAGGAGATGAAATGCATGACTCAAGAACTGGATTTGATGTGAGAACTACTACAAGTATGGATGTGTTTGGTGGTGTTTCCATTAATGTTGTCATTGATGTCAAAATAGTTCAGGTTGATTGCAGATGGTACTTGTATAGTTGAGATACTGTAGAAGTGCTTAGAGTACATGAAGCTATATTTATTAAGTTGTAGTTATTTTTTTACCAAGTGCTTTTGAGAAAATTTAAGAACTAATGAAAGCAGTGTTAAGTGTGTTCTGAATGTGCTCCAATATTGTGCTCTGCATTTCTTCTATGTTGATCTTATGCCTATGCAGATCTATAATTGTGTTCATGAGTTTCAATGGATAATATATCCCAAGTTTTATCTTCTAGATCGATGGAGAATGAAATATGTGTTCACCAATGTGTGAACTGGTTTGATAGAACTATTTACTTGTGGACTAGGAGAAATGTTTTGGCTCCATAGTCTTCTAGTTTTTTTCTTCAGATCTTGTGGATCTAGGAGATGATTCATATTGATGTTTTATATGTTTTGACAAATGTGCTTGTGATTTGGTGCTCTAGAAGACCTACTCTAGAGCTCCTATGTGTTGCTAGTTGGTCTGATTGGACTATTGAAGAATATTCTATGAATGAAGATTGTCGTAGTTTTTGCGGATGTACCTAAAGGTTTTTTAGAGATGGTAAAATATCTAGTGAAGTGTGTTGAGTGATCCACGTTTGATCATATTGTTGGAGATGTGCGTAATTCAAAGATCATTGGTGTTTTCATTAGGTTTGGTCGACCTAGTGTCTACACATTACATAAAGATTTTTCATCAAATTAAGGAAGCATGTCATTGATCCAAGATGTTGTTTGGGTCCTAATTAAATATGAAATTGGTCTGCTCTCATTCTTATCCACTGCGGGAATGTTGAGTAGCTAACCTAGTTTGAATTTGTAAATTGAAGGATGTATAGCTGACCTTGGAGAATTCTTCTAGGGTTGAAGATGGTATAAAATCAAATCAAGATGAATCAATCAAGAAAGTGAAGTGTGTGAACAAGTGTAAAAATTAGAGTGTGTAAGATCAAATCAAGGTAGCAGTACTTTGATGTGTTTGATTCTTGAAAGTAGTGAGCTGATGGTGTCTGCAATCTTCTGATCAAGTTGCGAATGTGTGAAAACTTTGTGGTGGATCTTCATTTATATTTTATTTTTCTATAGGCAATGAGCCTCCTTCTAGATAGTGAGTCCTATTGTAGGCAATGATCCTTTGTATTTGGGCAGTGAGCCCTCTGGTAGTGAGCCTTTGTATCTGGTATTACATTATTACTATATTGTGAGCTAATACTCACTGTGGATTTTCCCTCATTTGGTTTTCCACATAAATTTGGTGTCTCTGGTGTTTGACTTATGTTATTTTTATTTCATGTTTACACTTTATAATAGACTGAGTTAAAGTGGAATTGATTAAGGTTACAAGTAAAGAAATTTGATACAACTAATTCATCCCCCCTCTTAGTTTTCTTGTGCATTTCAAAAATTGGTATCAAAGCTCTGGTTCCTTGGTGAAATGCTTAACCTCTTGAGATAGATCAGATGGTGCACAAGTTACAGATCCCTATTTTTGATGGAGCTTTATATAGTGACTGGAAAGAACAGATGAGAGGTTATCTAGTTTCTCTTGGTTTCAAGACTTGGAAAGCTGTGGAGACAAAGTATGTTGCACCATCCGCTAGTCCTTCCCCTACAAATGAGATTGTGGCCTATGAGGAGAATGAAAAGGAAAGGTAAGTTATCTTTAGTGCTCTATTTAGAACTAAAAGGAAAAAAGTTATTTCTTTAGGCATTGCTCATGAATTATGGGAAAAATTGAAAGACATTTATGAAGGAAATGATAGAGTAAAATTGTCAAGGAAGCTAATAGCTAAGAAAAAATTTGTGAAATTGAGAATGGAAGAGGGTGAATATATTGGAATACATTATCAAAGAGTTGAACTAGTAGCAAATGAGATCAAGAATCAAGGTGGTACCATGTCAGATGAAGATATAATTGAGAAAATCTTGATGACCCTATCGGATAATTACAATGAAAAAGTATCTGCTATTGAAGAATCATATGATCCAAAGGTATTTACTAAGGAGCACCTATTTGGTATCTTGACTGCATTTGAGATGGGAAAATTTGCAATAAATAAGGAGAAAATTGAAACAACCTTTAAAGCAATGAAGATAGGAGATGACTCAGATGATGATGGTTTAGAAGAGTTGGAAGCAAACTTCACCAGAAAATTGAAGAAAGGTACTGGTAAATACAAAGGTATGTTTCCGTTTAATTGTTTCAATTGTGGAAATATTGGTCATTATGCATCAAGATGTCCTAATAGAGCTACACACAAGAAGAACAAGGATAATAATAATAATCACAAAGACAAGAAGGATAGGAAGTTCAAGAAACTTTATTATGTCAAAGAAGATGCAATAATTTATGATGATAAGTCTAATATTGAGGAGGATAAAGATGAATGTTTATTTCTAGCCTTGGAAAATAAAGCCGTATTTGCTAACCATGGAAGATGTGCAAAAGGAATCTTGTCTGGAGAGCAAGAAGGAAGAGATGGAAGGTACTCTGGTGACTACTTTTCATGCTAGATAGGATGAAGACTTTTGGGTAATTGACAGTGGGTGTTCAAATCACATCAATGGAGATAAGAGTAAGTTCACTAAACTTGAAAAATATGATGGAGGAATATTTATGTTTGGAGATGACTTTGGTGATAAGATTGTTGGTAAAGGAACAATTAGTTTTGATGGAAAAATAGTATTGATGATGTCTATTATGTTAAGATTTTAAGGAATAGTATTTTAAGTGTTGGATAGATGTGTAGCAAAGGATTTAAGCTTGTGTTTCAGGATTGTGAATGGTGAATCTATACCTGCACAAACAAAAAAGAGCAAACATATAATTAGCTCATTATGAAAGTTAGATCAACATTCCCCATGATATTAGTTTGAAGCATGAAAACAAGAAATGAAATGAAGAACACAATAAAAAATCTATCAAATCCTATTCTAATGAGAAAACTCTCAATCCCATGGGGAAATGGGTGCCATTTTGATTTGGAAAATGGCCCTTTCCCAATTCCTTGATGTAAAGTGATGATCTTTGGTGATGATTGTTTCTTCCTTGATGAAATTTTCCAATAACCTAGCTAAATTGATTGCAAAATATGAAAATGCTATGAACTCAAATGCTAAATTCCTATAGTGATTGTGTTCTTAGTTGATGGATCCTAGATTCAAATGAGAGCCTCCTATAAGTAGAAGAGAATGAGGGAGAAAGAGGCAAAATGAATGAATGTGGGACAAAAGATCAACCAATGAGAGAAGGCCACTTGTCCACATGTAATTGGAGGAGGAATGAACACATTTTGATGAATGTGCACAGAAATATGGTTAGGTGAAATTTTAAATTTGTGAAATGACAAGTTGGAGGGAGAGAAGAATGGAATAAATGCCACTTGGCTCAAGGAAAAGTACATGTAAGAGGCCTTTAATGCCTTGTTGGATGTACTCATCCCTTTTGGAGGGATTTTTGAATTTGAGGAATATTCCCTCTTTGATGTCAAGTTGAGAGAAAATAGAAGAATTTATAAATCAAATAAAATGATTTATTATGCAAGTTGAAAAATCTAGAGGATTTGATTAATTTAGAAGGGGATTAGTTGATTTGACAATTTGATTTAGACTTTAGAATTTAAATAAATCAAAATGAGATGGATAATGGATTTAGATTTAATTAAATAAAGTTTGATTTATTTAATTGAAGAGGGTGGTGTTAGATTAAATCAAATAAAGATTAATTTATTTAACTTAAATGAGATGACTTCATAGATTAATTAAATAAAATGAATTATTTAATTAAAAGAGGGACTATAAGATTAATCAAATAAAAATGATTTATTTAATTAATAGAAGTAGGTGACTTAATTAGATAAATTTGATTTATTTAATTAAGGGAGGAAATATGATGAGTTTAATCGAATAAAGATTATTCAATTAAATTGATTAGTAAAGGAGATGATTTAGGATGAATTGGTTTTAATAAGATCAGGATCAAGTGTATAGGATCAATCTGTATATTTTATGTTACTACATTTTGCCACTCTTTGAAGAAATGCACCTGTTGTGTTGGTTCAAAGAATAAATTGCCAAGATCAAAATTCAAAAAAATTCTAATTTTTTAGATGCCCCACTATTGCCCCAATGAGAAGGATTACGTTGGTATACTACCCCCTCGAGAGATCAGATAAAAATTTGGATTTTTGGGTGATCTCATGAAAAAAGAGGACAAGCTTCCCGATGGGTCTTAAAAGAGTCCAAGATGACAAAAACATGATAAAACATGAAAAATTGATGCAAAATGACCCTTGGTTGGGTGAAAAAAGGATCAGGCGTCCAAAACCCTAGCTGGACAACTAAATAAGGTAAAAAAACCCTAATTTTTAAGCTTAAATAGGCCCCAAAGGGTTACTTTCAATTCATTTGCATACCTAGCTTTTAAGAGATTCTTGCAATTTGAGCTTTGAGCATTGTTGGAGATGGCACAATGATTGCTTCCATGACATGTTTCAGATCGAGTGCGAGTGTACTAGTGGTAAACCAACATAGGACCACCTGTATGTGACCCTTACCCACCTTGTTTTTTCAATTTTTGTGCACATTTAATAGGGTCAAAAGGTAAACGTAGGTCAAGCAACACATTTTGGCACTATCGAAAGTGCAGAATCAGTGTTGCATTTGCAAACTGTACTACCACAACTCAATTTAGAAATTAGGATTAGGGGTTAAAGTCAGGCGCATTTGTAAACTGTGCCACTGTGGTTCAATTTAGAATTTAGGTTTAGGATTGTGGTCAAAATATGACATGGTAGTGCAGTTTGGAGTTTAGGAGGGTCCTAGTAGCATAGTTTGGAACTTCCAAATAGTGTCGCAATTGCAAATAGTACCGCATTTGTTGTTTCAATTGTGAAAAATTAAGGTGGGATCCTGATTTTTTTATGAAACTTGATGTGTTGGAAAGAGACACTGCAAATGTTTTTTGGTGTTGTCATTGATGGAAACTCGAGTCGTTGATTGGATCCGCATGTCATCATTTGATCGTACTGGCAGTCAAATTGAAGGTAGACAAGGAAGAACAAAGCATTTGACAATTTTGTGTTCATCGATTCCCATGAAGATTTTTTGTTATTATTTTGAGCTGTGTATCTCAAGAAATGTTGTTTGGTATATGATCTTTGTTGCTATTGAATCTTAGTGGCTTGTATTGATCAGTGTGTGAGTTAGAAGATCTAGTTATTTAATTTCCTATTTATCAATGCATGGAAGCTGACTTGGTGAATATAACATATTGTGGATGTTTGAGATGTAATTGATTAAGTATTTTTGTATTCATACATGTTGATGTCAATCATTGCTATGCTATAGCTGACTTTGGTTGGTGCACAATAAGCATTACTCATGTTTTGGGTTGACAGTTGTAAATATTTTTGTGTTCTATTGATGCTAACATATTGTGGTTAAATTAATGGTCGCACATATATATAAGGGTTCGTTCATATCATTTTGACATATGAAGAAGGTGTGTCAATGCGAATACCAAATATTAGAAGTGTAGAAGAGTGATTATGCAGAGTTTTACTTGTGCATTAAGGATTTTGTGATGCGAGTTTGAGCATAGCAGAGGAGAAGTGCATAATCAATCAGAAGGACATAAGATCGATTATTGAGCCTAACCGGAACTGTAATCAGGCTTTTGTAGAAGCTAATTTCTTAGTTCAATATATCATATGGATTTAATCTAATTATCTTTGTAAGATAGTATGTCTTCTTGAGAAATGAGCTCTAGGCAGTGTGCCTGAATGCAATTGCACTCCCCATATTGTAAACTTCATTTGAGTATACTTAGATCATATTATGGATTGGCCATTCACCGTGGTTTTTCCCCTAACAGGATTTCCACGTAAAAATTATTGTGTTATGGTGTTGTGATTTTTTGCTTCATGTTCATGCATTTTGGTTGAATGTTACAAGTTGTTTGAAGATAAAGATTAATAAAGTTAATTTTTTCACAACACTGATACACCCCCCCTCTCAGTGTAGCTTGTTTCCAACAATTGGTATCAGAGCTAGTTCCTCGAAAGAATTCTAACAAATTGGGGAATCTTGGAAAGTGTTTCAATAGATTCAAGAAGTCTTCAAGAATGAATTTTGGTGGCCCTAGATGATCTTGATCAGTCAAAATATGAGAACCAAGAATTGCAGGAAAGTCTTGAGAATGCTTAAAAATTCATTCAATCATTAAAATAAAAAATTAATAAGTCCAGGGAGAAGAGAAAGGAATTTTCTGATAAAATTAAGAAAAATGACAGTAAAATCATTGAAGATGAGCAATTGAGTCAAGCCCTGAAGGAAAAGACAGAAGAATGTGAAAATATTACCAAAGATAATGTTTTTCTAAAGTATGAGATGGAATCTATGATGATGAGGATGACCAAGGAGATTGAAGATAGAAAGAAGAATGAAGAGAACCTAACATAGTCTTTGAAAGAAAAATTTGAAGTATGCAACTGATTAGACAATGAACTGGAACAATCTAAAAACAATGAGGAAGTACTGGAAAATAGATTGATGATCTCAGAAATGAACTTGCTACTGCAAATGAGTACAAGGAGAAGTTCAAAGCTAGCTCAACCATGCTTGATGAACTGATTAAAAGTTAGAGGACTGATGGTGACAAGAGAGGTCTTGGATATGAGGAAGGAGAAAGTTCAAAATTTGGACAAAGGAGATTTAGGCAAGGAAATCAAATGAACAATGTTGGAAGGCATTTGGTAAGGCAACCTAATGATCAAGGGTTTAATGGATACTATTTTGGTTGAAATAAATTTGGACACATGGCTACTCAATGTCGAAGAAGGATGAATTCAAGTGGTCCATCATTCTCAGGTTAATGTTTTAATTGCAATAAGTTTGGTCATAAGTCAAATGAATGAAAAAATGTGAACAACTTTCGTAGAGATGTCAAATTCTATACATGCAATAGACTTGGCCATATTGCTAACCAATGTAGATCAAGAAAAAAATAGTGGAACAACTGATCTGGATAGAGAAATGTTGTGTGCTATAACTACAAAAAATTTGGTCACATTGCCAGATTTTGTTGGAATAGAAAAGGTCTAGTAAATCATAGGAGAAACATGTAGAAGGATGTTAAGGGAAAAGGAAAAGTCACTACAAATGTGATCAGGAAGCAATTGTAGAAGAAATGGGTGAAGAAAATCCCCTCTACTGGAGGAGATGCACCAACACCAGAATCTGCATATGGTAATTCCACCGGGAATTAGTTTCAGGCCTTTAGCCTAGGGGGAATTGTCAAGCAAATCTCTTAACCCCTGCCAGTAACTGACATTGGGATGTGGATAAGTTCAGTGAGTGCATAGATGCTCTATAGATGTTGTTGAATCTATTGGAGAGAGTATTATGCAGTATTGGAGGTACGCAAAAGAATTATTTGTCACAACGCATGGAAATAGGGTAATCAGCTGAGTTAGGGTAAAAAGGCATTTATTGTGATGAAAAGGGTTAAATGTGCAAGTGATAAAAGGTCATTTTTATATTTCATTTTTCACTTAGCATTTTGGAGAAAAGAAGTTTGGAAATCTCTAAGGAAAATTTTGGTGACTTGAGGAAAAATTCAAGCATGAAGGGTTTCCAACAATTCAAACTCTGATCCGACAAAAAGGTATTTTTTGAAAAAACCTGTGAATTTATGAATTGGTGATAATGGCTACTCCATTGGTAGTTGAAGTCAAGGATAGACCCCGTCCCAAATTAAAGTAGTATCCTTTCAATTCTATCGAGATAGACCTGTTAGGTGCATTTTCATCTATTACGTATGACATCTTACATACAAAATATATTAGGGCATATATTCACACAAACATTAAAGAGTCAGGAAGCTCACATCTACTAAATTTTTATAACAATAATATGATTGGAGAGGATTTCTATGTCAAACTGGAATTCAAAATCCTAGAAGAGAAGAAATTTACATAGATTGTTAAATTTCCCATGTTTGATGAGATCAAATGGGTCTGATAATTCTTGACCGAGTTCATGATGAATTCATGTGGTTGAATATACCCTTTAAGATTACAAAGGAGGCTATAAGTGTTGTTACAGTTTTAAATACCTCCGATGGACTGCCAATTTCGAAATCTATAAAGAGTCAAATGGTCATTGATGCAACAGGTTCAAAATATGATAGAAGAGCCATGACAATCAAAGATATCATTGATGTAGATGTCAGATTCACATCTATGGTCATTGGTTACGGGATCTATCACTCAAGTCAGGATAATTCAATATCTGGTACATCTATTTATGCACCCTACCAAATGGTGAAGGAGAATGCAAATTATGACTTGTGTGAGCTACTCTAGAGTTAGATGATGGAGAATCTTGGGAAGATCAAGAAAGAAAAGAAAAATTCCTTTAAGTATGGTAATTTTCTATTGTGTTTGTTCTTTTTTTTCATGAGTGAAGTTTTGGGTGTTGGGAAAGTACATTGGCAATGGGTTAGCCTATAGTTGTTCAGATTAGAGAGATGTTGTATGGAATTGGAAATATTCAAGCCAAAAAAATTGCAATCTGGGAATACTTCAAGAAATTTCAGAGTATGATGCATGCTAGAGAAAGAATAACTACTTCTATTGTGGAGAAGTATAAGGATACAATTTGTTTTATGGTGGATATTGATCAATGTATGATGGAAGTTGTTGATCCTAGAATAGTCTGGATCATGCCAATGGGTTATGAAGTTTAGGAGAACATTCTGGAAATATATGAACAAAATTTGTTGAATAAGCCTCTAAATCCAATAGAAGAGAGGTTTGGAACTTATGCAAAAAAGAATATATAGGTGCACAATGAACTAAGGAAACATGTGATAGTTAAGAGAGTGAGAAAATAAGTGGAAATATTTGTAGAAAGAATGGGAATATCTATAGAAAAGATAAGAGAAGCCAAAAAAAGGAGAGAACAAGTTGAATAAGAAAAAGAGCCAGCAAAGACTAAATTTTCTAGTTCGGTAGCATCCTCTACTCAAACTAGGTCAACAAGGAGCTCTGCATCCCTATCTGCCCCTACATCTGGTAAGGAAGGAAAAAGAAAGAAGGATACAATAAAAAGAGTCTATGTGGCAGTCTCTAAAGATGAAGAAACAAAATCTAATGAAGGAGTTAGAGAAATCAAGCATCAAGGTACTAAGGCAACAAAGGTTACTAAAAGCAAGCCATTTAGTGAAGATGACAAAACAAAGAAGGTGAAAATTGACAAACCTGGAATGTCAGTAGAAGAAGTTATGAAAGCTTTGGTCAAAGATGGGAATCTTAAGCCGCTTTGTAAATGGTATGAAACCTTTGATAAATCTAGCCAAAGAACTCTTGAGGAGGCAACAATAAATCATTTGAATATTTTCAATAAGGTTCTTGTTGAAATAATGCCTAGTTTACCTAAAAGCCTGTATGAGATTTTGGAAATGAGAAGAGTAAATGCTAGATCAAAAGAAGAGAAAATGAGAGATAATTATTGTAGAGTTATGCTAAGTGGTATCTATGGAAGATATGAAGGCAATCTTGAATAAAGCTAAAAAGGAATTCAAGAGAAAAAAAAGAGTGAATAAGTTGATGATTGGTTAGAATAAAGAAGTTGTTGAAGAAACTGAACAAATTTTGAGAAAAGTTTTGTTAAGTAAAAAAATTGATTTTGTCGCTGAAGAAGTGAATGTTGAAGGTATTGCATCTGATCTAGTGAATGAAGAGGTAAATGATGATATAGTTGAGGATACTCAAATTCCTCCTATTGTGGATAATACAAAAATACCTATGGAAATTGGCACTCCTAAAATTGTTTCGATTAACAAAGTGGAGATTCCTGAAGATAAGCAAGAATCTACAGCTAAGGAAACAATGGTTGAAGAAAACAAAGTTGATGTAAAGGAAGTACCAGTGGAAGCAAGAGACACTGTTGAGGTAGTTAAGAAATTTTTGGTAGAACAAAAGGAAGAATTTGACTTTGAATTGGTTGAAGGTCCCATCGACCTATCCACTCTATCCCTAATTCATAAAATGAAGGTTGCTTCATTTGCCCAGGAAAAGGCTAGAGAAGAATTGTTGAAGTCTCACATTGAGGATAGTGAATTCTTAAATCTTGCATTTGGAGTTCTAGAGAAAATAATTCCTACTCATGTCAAGGATCCAACTGGTTCCTCCTTTGGTGAACTAAAAAATCTCATAAATTCTATAAGTACTCATTTCAAGTCCCTTGAGAAGTCAACCATGGTTAAAGTTCAGAAGGAATTTGATACCAAAAGGTTCAGTAGTTTGAAAGCAATGATAGCTAAATATAAAACTATGTTAGCAACCTATGTGAAGAATAGTTAGAATGCTCTATTTGAAGGTGGAAAGATCTATAAATAATGTTTGTCATTGTCAAAATTTACTAAGGGTTGAAAAGAAGGTTAAGGATCTTGAAAAGTGTCTAGCTGCTATTTCTGAAGCTTTTGATCCTTTACTTGGTGGTGTTGAAAATCAAGAAGGTCAAGTGATATCTCTACTTGACAAGATAAGGAGCTTGAAGTATGAAAATGACAGAATTGTGGAAAGAGAATATGGGCTTAGAAGCCTAATTGGTCTGAAGATTAAATCATGTTGAGCGCATTAAAGGAAGTTGAAGATGTTATGGTAGTTAGTGATCTAGTGAACCTTGAGTCTGTAGAGACACAATCTTACATAGTATGTGGTCACATAACAATTTTAGAGAGTCTCAAAAGGGTTTGGGACACAAATTTGAGCGTGTTGAAGAAATATTTTGCAGATGTTTTCAAGTTTGTGTAAGTTGTGCTTGTATAGTCTAAAGATTTTGTTTGACTTTTGATGTGGTTTCACCAAAAAAATTCCATTGATGTCAAAGGGGGAGAGTAGTAGAGTGAAAAATGTATAATCATCTCAAGGGGAGAGTTTTGTTTTTGAAATTTTGAATGTTGGTATTCATCCGAAACTTAGTCATTTTTCACTAAGTGTTGCCATCAATGTCAAAGGGGGAGATTGTTGGCAAGAGACATTGCAATTTTTTTTTGGTGTTGTCATTGATGGCAACTCGAGTCAATGATTGGATCCGCACATCGCCATTTGATCGTACTAACAGTCAGATTGAAGGTAGTCAAGAAAGAACAGAGCATTTGACAGTTTTGTGTTCATCGATTCCCATGAAGATTTTCTATTATTATTTTGAGTTGCGTATCTCAAGAAATGTTGTTTGGTATGTGATCTTTATTACTGTTGAATCTTAGTGGCTTGTATTGATCCATGTGCGAGTTAGAAGATCCAGTTGATTAATTTCCTATTTTTCAGTGCATGGAAGCCGACTTGGTGAATATAACATATCGGGGATGTTTGAGATGTAATTGATTAAGTATTTTTGTATTCATACATGCTAATGTCAATCATTGCTATGCTATAGCCAACTTTGGTTGGTGTGAATTAAGCATTACTCATGTTTTGGGCCAACAATTGTAAATATTTTTTGTGTTCTATTGATGTCAACATATTGTAGTTAAATTAATGTCCACAGATATATATAAGGGATCATTCATATAATTTTGACATATGAAGAAGGTGTGTTGATGAAAATTTTGAATATCATAAGTGCAAAAGAGTGATTATGCATAGTTTGACTTGTGCATTAAGGATTTTGTGATGCGAGTTAGAGAAAAGCAGAGGAGAAGTGAAAAAATAGTCAGAAGGATAGAAGATCGATTATTGAGCCTAATCGGAACTATAATCAAGCTTTTGCAAAAGCTAATTTCTCAGTTCAATATCTCAAATGGATTTAATCTAATTATCTTTGTAAGATAGTGAGTCTTCTTGAGTAGTGAGCTCTAGGCGGTGTACCCGAATGCAAGTGCATTCCCCATATTGTAAACTTCATTTGAGTATACTCAGATCATATTGTGGATTGGCCACCCACCATGGGTTTTCCCCTAATAGGGTTTCTACATAAAAATTATTGCGTTATGGTGTTGTGATTGTTTGCTTCATGTTCATGCATTTTGGTTGAATGTTACAAGTTCTTTGAAGATAAAGATTAATAAAGTTAATTTTTGCACAACATTGATTCACCCCCCCCCCTCACTGTAGCTTGTTTCCAACATGACACTATGGATTTTCTTGCATAGGAGGACCTAGGGATACTTCATTCACGAGAGCATAGGTCCCCAGTTTTGAGTTGGTTATTTGGTATGCACGACCTGCTCTAGGAGCACCTTGGGGCGATAGGACTATGTTACATCGCCTACATAGCTCCCGTCCGGACACACTTGGGCATGATGACTGCCCTGGCAGAGCGATGGCATAGTGAGACGTCATTGTTTCACCTAGCCATAGGAGAGGCTATAGTTACCTTGGAGGGTGTTTGGTGCATCCTTTGATTTCCCATCCATAGAGAGAGTGATCTATGATGTGGATGCTGGGAGAGATGCATGTTTTGAGGTCATGGAGGTTGATGAGATCATTTTTGCTAAGGGGCAGATAGAGCTTGAGAATTAAAGGGGCACAATGCCCACTTTTAGATTGATTGTAGCTACTATTATCTCAAGATTTGTAGCACCAGATCGACACAACTGCTCTTTTAGCCTAGGATGGGGTCTTGCATGGCAAGAAATGCTCTGATGGTGAGAGTTCTTTGCATGGGGCCTAATGATGTTGGCTTCTCTTTACCATGATTTACATGAGTTTTCATATCTAGATAATAGAGCTATTGGGGCTAGAGTTACTCTTTTGCATGTTTGGGCTTGGGAGCACATTGTAGTACTCCACCCATAGGTTACATAGATTTCCCTAGAGCTAGATGATCTTATAGTCTGGTGATATGGAGGTGTATTGACTACCTTTACACACATAGGGGCAGGTGGCATCCCTCACTGGAGGAGGGTCATAGATGAGATGATAGTATTTACATGGAGGCCCTAGCTCGACATGCCCGCATCGTATGATGATGTAGGATAGGCTTATGTAGGGGAGGGAGCATACCATGATAGAGAGGTATCTCCCAAATAGAGTTTCTAGGAAGTTCAAGGACATATAGGACCGTCTTGATGACCAGTATGTGGCCATCTTTGCATGTATTATGAGGGAGATAGCATGAGCTAGGCTGATCCTGATCGATGAGGTAGTCACATCTTTCAAATAGCTTGTGGCTAGGTTGTGGCCTTATGATTAGGGAAAGGGGGATGTAGGGGTGACAACAACATATACTACATGGTTTAGACCACCCCTATGGTTGACAGATCCAGGTGCAACACCCCTACGACGGAGGCCTAGAGGTAGATCAGCAGGCCAAGGGCGGGGACGAGGAGGCAGAGGAGATGGAGATGGAGATGGGGATGAGGGTAGAGGAGGAGGTGCACCACCTCTAGGATAGAGAGGTGGGGACTGACAGCCCCAACAACAACCTCAAGTGCTAGGGGATGGACATAGAGACCATCAATAGTAGCCTCCTCCACCACCACAGCCAGATCAAAGAGATGCCCAGATACAATAGTTGCAGGCACAGGTACAAGGATTACAAGCATAGGTATAAGAACTGACTACCGAGAGAGATCAGTCTTGGTCAGAGAGGGACCAAGAGATAGGTTAGAGATGATAGGTAGGGAGTATGGCCTCTGCTTCTCGAGGTAGGATAGTCTTGGCTTGGATGTACTGTGAGGTTTTTTGAGAGGCAGAGTATTACATGTACTATAGACAGGATGTACCAGTAGGGGCTTGAGTGCCAGAGTTTTCTCAACAAACAGACATGAGACAGTTGGAGGAGCATGCTGAGAGACAGGTGGGGTAGGGTAGCAGCTAGCAGGGCTAGCTTCACATTTTTTTTTTTATCAGAGACAACATTATTTTTTATCTATTGGCTCCTTTTTTGATAGCCCCGATTGTATTGTATACTTGATTCATACACACATTTTGATCTTGATCTTTGTACCATGACAGTTATATTTTTGATGATATATATATGATATGGTTTGATTTATTTATGAGATGTGACCTAATTTACTTATACATGATGGATGGATGTATTTAATTTCCTATATGCAATGCTATGATTTATGATATGCAGATTCATGCTCATGATTATGGATGCATTTATTTTTGTATATTTTCTTATGCATTTGATGAAAGAGTGATGACATGATGACGTAAATGTGTGTTTATGAGATGCTTAGTAAACCTATATGTAAATGCAATGTTTTCGATGTGAAATGATTATGATGATGTATGATATGATATGACCTATGATATGCAATGGTTTTATGACATGCTTTGTGATTTATGAATGTAATGCAATAATATGAATGTAATGGTACAATGTAGCGATATGAATATAATTATTTAAGATGATGTGATATGTATTGCATATGATTATGATGATGATGGCGATGATGATGATGATGATGATGATGATGTGAGATGATTATGTGATATGTCAATGCGATGATTCCTATTTTTCCATGATTCATGGATGAAAATGTCATGATATGAAATAATGTATGATGATATGAAATGAAAATGATTAAGATATGCAATGAGATTATTGTATGCAACGAGATCATTATGGCATGAATAAGTAATGATTTATGATGTGTGATAATGATGCAAACAATATGATAGTGTATATGCAATTATGGAATGGATGTTTTAAATATGATATGATTTAATAATGCCTATGTGATAATACCTTTATAAAATTAATGCAACTTTATGATGTTTATCACTCTATATTAATTATCGAATGTAGTGCACTTATGTTTCCTATATGATATGATATGATATGCATTATACTAATGATTTGTGGATGCATCTAACAATGTTTTTGATTAACTATCATGGTACCATGTTAGTATGGAGAGAAGATAGAAGAAAATGAAAAAGAGGATCAAACACCTACATTATTAATGATGATGATTTGCTTACTAGGAATTGGGATTTTAAAAGCGTCATTTACCTTATGTTTGATAATACACATGGGTACGATTCATCAAGGTATAAAGAACCAGGATGGCGTTCTACCTAGTTTGATGGATTTTGACTCGACAATCAGATAGGAGTAATCATGTTCACACCTAGCATACATAACCTTATCTAAAATGCAGTTTAGATATTCTAAACATCTCAGACCAAAAAATGGAAAGGTAAGCCTTCCCATGTGGTCAACAAGACATCTAAAACATCTTCCCTACACCTAAACAAAGTACATATGACCAAGTTATATTACAAGAATATCCAACAAGAAAAATAGATAAAAAGATAATGATCATTGCCCCATTTCTTTCTCTCTAAATAATTTTGTTCGGACATCATCGAGAGGTCATTGAAATGCATGAAAAATAAGATAAGTCAAAAAGACAAACAAGCTAATGTTCTTCATACCACTAGCCAAGACTAAACTACGGTGATTCTTGATGTTGATGTCCATTGTAGGAAGGATGCATCCTAGGACATGATGTTATCAGATGATGTTGGGATTTGACTGGATGATAAGCTATTGATACTCCAAGTTGACTAATTTGCTTACTAACTGACCTAGACTTGAGACTTTGACAATTGAGCTTTTACTTTTCAACCTACTAGACTTGCTTTTGATTGGTTTTGCCAAAGGATGAAGATGATGATTTATTATGAATGGATGATTATTTTGGGTGAAAGTGAGATGAGACAAATGGATTTTTTTAAATATTTGGATGTTTTTGGTATTTTCATGATGTTTTACAAATGTTTTGGTTTTTGGTTTTTCCAATTTTTTTGGGTTTTCTAAGATTTCGACCAAGCGAATAACCTAAAGACCTATCCTAGGGGTCTTAGGATCTGATCAACAAATTAGCCTTGCCTACGTTATACATGTAGAGACCATGTAGTTTGAATGAAATAGATTCGGTTTATTGATGAGATATAAACAAATGGATTTCCTTTTTTATTGTTATGGACTTCTAAAGGTCTAACCTAGGGTGTCTTGGGGGCTGATCAAAGATTAGCCTTGCCTATGTTCAAGCTCAGAGATGACGTAGTTTGACAAGATGACTCCACTATTTTGATTTTTTGACATGTTTTGAATTTTTTGGTTTTTGATTTTATGAATGTTTTTGGATTTTCTAATTTTAAGGAAGACTTCAAGGATATACATGAATCTGATCTAATGTAGGTAAAATAGCATTCCCCTAGCATGATGTGATAGACTAATTCAATATAGGCAAGACAAACTGACCTTCAAAATATCCCAAGTAGTGCTAGGGTGGAACATGATACAAACATAGTACCAAGCTATGATGTAGGCACACATGGGTGATGGAAGGATGCGATGGAATGTGATGGGTAATGACAAGTGTGTGGAATAAGTTGTGAAGATCCTAGTGGATGGAGAGTGATTTATTTACATAAGGTGCTTGTTTGTTAGGTTTTCACCAAGGTACCTACCCAAAGTGCCACCAAAGTGGTTTTCACTAGAGGACGATTTTTTTCTTTACTATTTTTAATCATTTTTCTATTTTATTTTTTTTAAATTGTATTTTTTGATCGTTTTTTTTTTTTGGTTTTACCCTTAAAAGATCAGGCATAATTTTTTTTGATATTAGAGCTATTCATGGGATCCTACAAAGGTTTTCCTTTGGGTGTTGATAGCTGGTATGCTCCTGATTTGTAGCTCATGGTGATGATGAATGGTCCCAACCAGTTGGGCTCAAACTTGCTCTTTCCATTTGGATTTGGCACGTTATTCTGATTTTCTTTTAGTACTAGCTCATGCACTTGGAAGTTCAGCCTCCTGATTTTCTTGTTGTAGCTTCACTTGAGATGGTTCTGATAGACTTTCAAATGATTTAAGGCATCCATACGTCACTCATCCAGTAGTTCCATCTCATTCAATCATGAGACCCAGTATTCTTCATCTATTATGAGATTCTGCAATGATATTCTTAGGGATGGGAGCTCAATCTTAATGGGGAGTATGTTGGAAAAACAAGGATAGACAGCTAAGAGGGGGGGGTGAATCGGTTGTCACAAATTATTCAAACTTATTAAACTTTACTTCACTCATTCTCAGATATGATGAAAGAACATTAAGCATAAACAATCACCACATCAAAAACACAAGAACTCCAATATTTTATATGTGGAAACCCTATTAGGGGAAAAACCATGGTGGATGTCAGTCCATAATATTATACCCTATTAAAAGTATAAAGATGAATAATTGGAATGTACATGCATTCAGGCACACTTCCTAGAGCTCACTGCTCAAAAAAGACACATTGTCTTATAGAGACATTCAGAGTAAAACCATCTAAGAAATTGAACTAAGAAATTAGCTTTTGCAAAAGCCTGATTATAGTTCTGGTTAAGTACATAAACACTTCTTCACACTTTGCTCTGCAATCGAATGATTTGATCTTTATTTGCACACTTTTCATACCACACTTCACACTCTCATTATTCAAATGAAGAAAACAATCACTATTATATATCCGCTACATGGAATTAAATCACCAACTTTCTCGACCAAAAATAAGAGAATAGATGAATACAAACTGTCGGCCCAATTCATAAACAAATCTTAATGCACACCAACCGAAGTCGGTCATAGCATAATGAAGACCTAAAAAAACATCCTAGAATGTGCTAAACATTCAAAAATTAATCCACAAAGATCCGCAACACACTACAACCACCATGTCAGCCAAGAACATGAAAACCCGAACATGCAAAGGAAAAATATCTGATCACAAGCACACTGATCAACGCAGACATGCAACAAACATAGAGCATGATCTAGAAAAATCAATGAATATCGCAGGAGCATACACAAAAACTCAAATTAATAGATTCACATTCTCTTCTTTGAGAAACACCGGCTAGAGTAACAAAATAATTGTAGGAACACAAAAATTCACAACTTGCTCAAATATTGATGCACACCTCTAAAACTTATGGTAGACAAACTAGATAGGCTCAACAACAAACCCTTTAATATATAACTTTTGAATGATAACATACTAAAATTTCTAACGTGCTAAAATTCACAGCTTCATAGACAACCTTCAACATATTTATTATAATTTTCTCAATATCCTCGACATATACAACCTTCAAGACATTAATGGTAATAGTGTTGACATCAATGAAAACCACATATCGGCAACACAACCACAACATCCAACAAAGTATGGATTTTGATCCATAGACCAGGGAGAAGGGGGTGGCACCTGTTGGTGTGTGGATGGTTGTGTGGTAAGCCCATAAGGCTGGATTTAGCTGCAGATGCTAGTCACGATTGAAATCATTGACTGTTTTCTTGAGGATCTTTAGGATGGTCTTATTGGTAGCTTTTGCTTGGCCATTTCCTTGGGGATAATATGGAGTGGAAAAGTGATGTTGGATTTTGAATTTTTGGCATAAGTTGCGAACATCCTAATTTTTGAAAGGTATTCCATTATCTGAGATAATGGCTTGAGGGACACCATATCAAAAAATAAGGTAATTCAAGATGAACTTGGATATTTTCTTTCCTATGATATAGGTCATGGGAATGGCCTCCACCCACTTCATGAAGTAATCTATGGTGGTGATCATGAACTTATGCCCATTGGAGGAGGTGGGGGTGATTTTACCAATGAGATCAAGCCCCCACTGTGAAAAGGGCCAAGGTGTGATAATTGGGTTGAGATCCTAAGTTGGTGCATGGATGAGATCCCCATGTTGTTGACACTACAAACACCTTTTGACATAGTTATGAGCTTCTCTTTCCATTATAGGCTAATAGTATCCCATCCTCAGTAATTTCTTGGCCAAGGTCATGTTGGATGTTGTGGTTGTGTTGCTGATATGTGGTTGTCATTGATGTCAACACTATTGTTGATGGTTAAAATGACACAAACAACATTAAAACAGAATATTTCTACTCTATTTCTCCTAAAAGAGAAAGACAACATGTAGTAGCCTAACTCCCAAGGTCCTGGTAGTTGGTTCTCAACTGTCTGATGTCACTCAATTGGTTCACGCAAGTATAATATTCAAGGGGCCTATGCTGGTAACAAAGGATTTGAGCTATGACTCTCTTTATCAAAATAGTTCCTATAAATCAATGGGTTTTAAATAAAAGAAAAAGATAGATCCAAGGGGTAAATCAGGAAGTATGAATTAAATTTATCTAATATCTAGACATATACTCTTAACAATGAATGTTTTCTTAACCGATCACAAAAACCATAGCATGACACAACCCACAGTATGACTGTACCATCGTATACATCTTAGGTGCTTAATTCAATTCCACTATTCGCATATCACAAGTATTTCCAAGATTTCAAAACAACACACATTCATTCATCATCAAAACTATAGATCAACAAACTTCAATAACTTTAATTCAATGACAATTTAACAAGATAATCTTTAAACCTGGTTTCTTCTAATGACTTTCATCACATAAGAAACTATCATGCTTCAGCACAATCACTGGCATTCAGGTGGATTATAACTCATTAACCTTATCCAACACACAATTCAATGCAAACTCCATATTTCATAAACCTGCAATTCTATTAACTGTAAAAAGATCTGGTGCAATGTATCTCTGCAAAACTCTACAAAATTCTATCTCTTAGCACTAGGTAAGCCAATCCAATTCTCAATTAGCCGACCTTTACAATGTGATACCCATCTGGTATTTATAGATATACAAAAGAAGTTTGAACTTCACTTCTATCTTAGGCTTTCCACCTTTTTAGGAACAATCAATTTTCTTGGAAAGTCAGGTCAACTTTGATCTTGAGTTCTTACATTATGCATTCAGTTTGATCTAACAATAGAAGATAGAAATAGAAGAAAAGAAGTCATGCGCCTTTAAGAATGTCAGTGCTGCATGCATGCAACATGTAGGGAAGAAGAAGATCATGCATGCAAGATTTTTATGCATGTGAAGCTGGATCCACTATGAACTCATCATAACTGGTGAATACTTGTTGTAGCATATCCATATCTGGCCCATCAATCCAGCCATCTTCAAATTTGATGCGATCTAACTCAACTGCAACAAACTCTTTCATACTTTTAACCTTGATCAATTCTCTCCCTGCAGCTTTTATTTCTTCTTTGACTTCTACAAGCTGATCTATCACCAAGTCTCCTCCATCATCTTTCTCCTGCATGAGTCCTTGGAATCTTTCATTCCATTTCTCTCTAACCTGACTCAACGACATGCCATCTTTTGTCATTACATTCACATCTACTATTATATCCATGACTGCTTCCAACTCTTCCAACTGGTCAGTTAAATTATTAACTGCTTCCTGAATCTCATCCTTATGCTTGCTCAAAAAGCCAGTCCTAAACTTAAGTATGCAAGAAGTCTTTTCTACAAAATCTTTGTTATCATCTTCAAGTATAGATTCTTCTAGAAGAATAGTTAGAGGCAATGTATTTATCTTTTCTAACTTTTCACTATACTCCTTATACTCTTCTTCTAATTTCTCGGATGCCTAAATATATTGATGCATCTCTCTTATTACTCCTTCTACCTCTTTGTAGGTTTCAAATCCTTTTGTTAAAACCTCACCTACCTCATGGTTCAATTTGTCTATCCATTTATCAACCATCTCCGCCTTACCTCTAACTTGCACCAAATCATCAACCTCCTTTTTGCTTAGCAAAACAGGAGTCTCAATAGCTGCAACCTATTGTGACCTTAGAGAGGAAACCCTCTTCAAGAATGAATGTAACTGATCCAATTGAGCCTTAAGCTCATCTTTCTTTTGTTTGTCCTTGATCATTCGGAAGTTGGTATATCCAATACCCCAAATTTACATACTTCAGATTGTTTGGTTTTGAAGGTCATCCCCATTTGCTTCTTGACTTAATCTATATCCTGCATCTCCACTCAACTGGTTGATAACCACATATAAAAAGGCATCATTGACTCTTCTAAAGTGAGTCTCAGCAACCTGAAGAGATAATTGATCGTAGTGTTCCCATACCTTCCTTTGTCCATCCAAGGCTCCCATTATACCTACTCTGTTTAATCCTGGGAAAATCCCCAATCTTGCTGCAGCATAGACCACATATGAAGTCATGAAGAAAGATTTAGTCTATCTGACCCTTGTGAGCTGATCATGTATGGCATCAGAAACAATCATTGACCAATCGAACTGGTAATCACCCTGAAAGATTACTTGAATAAAATGGAACATCCATTCCTTGAAGTGGAAGGCATCCCTCTTCCCAAACACTCTGGATAGCATTAATATCAAATTAGATATATCATTCTTGAAATCTGCCCTCTTTGGCTGGTATGCCAGCTTGCTTAAAGATTTCTTCTATGTGCTTAACCATCTTTTGTTTAAGTGAGACTTATTGGAATCTTTATGCTTGCTATATTTCTCCAATGCCTCTGTCTCAGTTATCTACACCAAATTCTTGGGATCAGGAACATTAAATATGCTTTGGAACATTTACGGAGTAAGATCTATAATCACATTATTCTGTGAATCCATGCATAACCTTGTAGCAGGATTGTAGGTATTGGCCACTGTCAATATCAACTCTAGACACTGAACTGATAAAGGAAACATAGTGATATGTGCAAGACCAGAGTCAACAATCCTTTGTGTTCTCCCTGTCAAGTTTGCTCTTTCTGCAAAGGTCTCTTCATGTAATTCTTCAAAGCTATACTGGCCCAGATTAGTATCTGTGATATCTAACCAGTCTGATTCCACCTTGCTTACTTTCACCACCAGATTCCTATGATCATACCTCAATGTATAAAGCAGCTGTTCTGGTTTCACCTTCTTGATTTTTGGTGCTATTTTTGATGTTCCAGCTGGTTGATTCCTTCGAGCAGCCTCTCCTAATGTTCCTAACATCTCTCAAATCTCCTGCAAGCAAACCTCTAATTAGACCTTTAGATAAATCATCATAAAACATGCTTTTAAAACGTACCTGTTACACATACATCGGAGTCAGAACCAGACAGAAGCACAAAAGAATCTCTTTTACAAAACTGGTGGACTCAGAGCAAAAACTGATATAGGAACTTCACCTAATAACAAACGGGCTCGGAGTCGGAGTCAGGGAGATTATCGAAACCAGGATCGGAACAAAAATCGGATTTGGTTTTCTTCGAATTTTACTTTTCATATTCTATTTCCATTCCGCCTCTGCCTTTGATTTGATCATCGTTACTTTGAAGAAAGACTTTCCATTATATACAGAGTCGGACCTGGGATAAAAACAGAATTTATAACCTTCACAAACAAAATTCTTAAGTTCAAGATTAGTTTCGATCCTGCCTCCGCCAGTTATCATATACTTCAAGGAAACCTTTTAAAACTCGGAATCAAAAATGGGATAAAAATGGAATTGATAAATTTTGTAAAACAAAACTATTATGTCCATAATCCATTCCAATCCCGCCTCCACCTATGCTAATCATGACATCATCAAATTTATTCATTTTCAACATAACTGCATGATTTAGACCTAGGTCGCTATACAATGACAAGGAGCTTTAAAAATACCATACTCATATGACCGTGGAGAATCAATGGCACTTTAGGATATTATTTTTTTAATCCTTTAAAGTAATTGTAGAGACCAAAGAAACCCTAATCTAACAAACCTAATAAAAACTAGGGCACGGGTTTAAAAACCTGCCATTCTACCAAATGATGAAACCCTAATTTAAACAATAAATCTAATCTACCTCACTGTAGATTCTTAATCTAACAAATGCCATTAAAAACCCTTAATCTAATCTAATTTACTGCAAACCAAAAATGACACGACACAATCATGATTAAGACGTGAAAGCGACGATGCCCAAAAATAGAAAGAAACGACATGATAAAACAAGAAAACAAAGATTCAAAGCAAAACAAACAAGACAAAACAAGAACCTGCTCATTCAATCACATCGATGATCATAAAATTGCTTTAAAACACAATTATTGAACATGCGAGCAGATATAAAGCAAAACACAATGAACACAACTGCAAATAAACAAATGAACAAAAAAGATAAAAGACCTACCTCAAATGCAAACAAAAGCCGTGTTGACTTTCTGAATCGATTCGCACACAATATCCCTTCTCTATCTCAGTCAATTTTCTCAAACGAACTCTGCTATTGCCCTTCGCGCTCTTAGACTTGTGATAATAACAATAATGATTGGATTTAACCCTTAATAAAGGTCAATATGTGAATTTCTACCTACACCGACAACCACCATTAATGCATTAAAACGCAGTAAAGGCGGAGTTGGAACTGTAAGAGAATGAACACTGGTCTGCAATGCAACTTCAATCAAAAAGTCAACGACAAAAATGGCGGGGGTGGAACTAAAATGGAAACAGGATCTTAAACTTATAAAATTTCCAAACCTTATTCCCATTCCAGCTCCGTGTCCGACAACAAAAAAACAAAACAAAAATAAATACAAAAAGTTAAGTAAAAGACCAACCTAATAAAAAAAAAGACAAAAATCGAGACAAAACAAACATTAAAAAGTAGCGGAGTCGGGATCGGAATAGAATTTGATTTTGCAAATTTTGATAACAACCATCCCAATTCCCACTCCGGCTCCGCTTCCGCTAAAGACCAAAAACAAAGGCAAAGAAAAGACTATCGGGATAGAACCAAAAACAAGCCCCAAAAGAACTTTCAGAACCTGATTCATCTCCAGTTCCGATTCTGACAGAGAAACCAAAGAAAAACAAAGTATTGGTAAAAACTAGACTCCAAACTTTGTTTCAAAAACAACTAAGTACAAAAAACACAAAGGGGGACCCATTTTGACCAAGGAAAAAGATGGGGTGGTTATGCAAGGCATAACAACTATTAGCATTAAGTGTTATGAAGGCTGTATATGTCGAGGAAATTGAGAAAATTGTAATAAATATATTGCAGGCAGTCTGTGAAGCTGAGAAGGCTAGAGTGATGGCAAGTTTTGTACATTGATGGTCTAAAGGTGCAAATTAAAGGGTTTGTTTCTAAGCCTATCTAGTATGTTCTCTTGAAGTTTCAGAGGTGTGCATCAAGATTCGTGGAAGTTATGAGTTTCTAAGTTCCTACAGTTATTTTGTTACTGTAGCAAGTGTTTCTAGAAGAAGAAATTGCAATTCTGATGAATTGAGTTGTTGCATATGCTCTTGAGATGTTCGTAGATGTTTCTAGATCATGCTCTATCATTGTGGTATGTCTGCATTGACTGATGTGATTGTGATCAAAGATTTTTCTTTTGTGTGTTCAAGTTTTGATCAATGTGATTGTGATTAAAGATTAATTTTTGAATGCTTGGCATGTTCAAGGATGTTTTTTTAGGTCTTCATTATGTTGTGACTAACTTAGGTTGGTACACATTGAGATTTATTCATGTATTAAGGCTAACAGTTTGTAATTCTTTTATTCCTTATTTGTGGCAGATAGAGTTGTTGATGTAAATCCATGTAGTGGATATACAAGAGTGATTGTTTCTTAATTTTGGAATATGTGTGGTGTGAATGCTCAGTGTTGGTATGTGAAGTGTATGTGTGAATAATGATTAGATCATTCGATTGCAGAACAAAGTGTGAATAAGTTTGAGTGAAGTGTGAAGAAGTATTTTTGTGCATAACTGGAACTATCATCATGATTTTTGAAGAAGCTAATTTATTAGTTCACATTATTTAGATGGTTTTAATATAAATGTTTTTGTAAGGTAGTTAGCCTTTCCTTGAGTAGCGAGCTCTAGGCAGTGTGCTTGAATGCATGTGCATTCCTTATTCATTTTTGATTATGCTTTTAACAAGGTATAACTGTGGATTAACCTCCACCGTGGTTTTTCCCCTAACAGGGTTTCCACATAAAAATCTTGGTGTTGTTGATTTATGCTTGCACTGTTAATTATTAGATCTGAGATTAAAGGCTAATTAAAGTTGAATAAGATTAAATTATGTAACAACTGATTCACCCCCCCTCTCAGTTGTCTATCTTTTTTTTTCCAACAATTGGTATCAGAGCTAGTTCCTCTGAAGAATTTTAATAGATTGAGGTGATCCGAGATGGAATCATACAAGAAGGATAGTCCCAAATTTGATGGTACAAATTACTCTGTATGGAAAGTCAGAATGGAGTGTCATTTGAGGTGCATTGGTGAACCCTACTAGAGGATTACAATGTATGCATACACTATTCCTCAGAATGCTCCCTCTATTGAGGATGAGATCAAAAAGGTTGAAGCCAATATTAGGGCTATTGAATCAATATTGAGTGCTTTGAAAGATTTAGAGATGAAAAATGTGATAGGTCTGAAGACAACACATGAGAATTGGAAGAAATTGGAAACATTGTATCAAGGAGATGCATAGGTGAAGGTTGCTAAGCTGAAAAGTATAAAAGGCAAGTGGGAGAAAATGAAGATGAGTGAAGATGAAAACATTATTGCTTTCATGCAGAAATTAAATGAATTAGTGATGGGTATTAGATGTGTCGGTGGAAATTTGCAAGAAGATGAGATTGTGGCTAATGTGCTCAGATCAGTGCCTGCTTATTACAAAAGAAAATCTCATGCAATTGAAGATATCAGGACAGTAACAAATGTGACAAGAGATATGTCGATTGGAAAACTTGTTGCCTTTGAGTTGAGTGAATTTGGCAAGTCTACTCCTAAGACAATTTTATTCAAAGTTGTATCTGAAAGAAACCAACAGAGATATGATCCAGGAGAAAGTTCCAAAAAGACATTCAAGTATGAAGATGAGATTAAACAACTTGAAGATGAGGAAAGAGAGCTAGAAGAACTGGAAGCATTGATTATGAAAAGAGAAGCTAGAGGACATGGTAAGTACAAAGTAAAGTTTCCTATTAAATGTTTCTCTTATAGTAATATAGGTCATTTTGCATCAAGGTGTCCTAAAAGAGTTTCTAAGTACAAGCATGACAAGACTAGATTTCAAAAGAAGTATTATTATGTTGAAGAAGGTGTTACTGATGATGAATCTAATAAAGAAAATGGAAATGAAAATGGATGGGTATTCATTGCTATCAAGGAGAATGGTCTGGTCATGTCCACTGAATCTACTCGAAATCAGAATGTAGAGAAAGATCTTGCATCTAGAATTGATGAAAAGGATGAGTGGGTGATTGACAACATATGCTCAAATCATATGGCTGGTGACAAAAGCAAGTTCATAAGCTTGGAGAAGATGATGGTGGTGTTGTAATATTTGGAGATAACAATGCTGGTGTTATTTGTGGCAGAGGCACTATTTCTCTTGGTGGTACAAATAATATTGATGATGTCTTATATGTTGAAGGATTGAAGAATAATTTCTTGAGTATTGGATAGATGGTCGAAAAGGGATACAATCTTCAGTTCAAAGATGGAAAATGCAAGATTTTGGGAAGCCCAGGAAATGTAATTGCTTCAGGTACAAAGACAAGAGGTAATATTTTTCAGCTAAATGCTGCTAGTGAAAGTTGTTTAATTTCTCAAGTTGATGTAAACTGGTTATGGCATAGGAGGCTGTGTCATGTGAATTTTGATAACATTTTCAAAGTAAGCTCCACATAAGCAGTTAGAGATTTACCTAAGTTAGTAAAGCCTACTAACACCATATGCAAGGAATGTTAGATAGGAAAGCAGACAAGAATTTCTTTTTAGAGAAAACAAAATCATTCTAATGGAGTGTTGGAATTGGTACATACTGATCTATGTGGTCCATCCAAAATCAAAAGTCTATAAGGAAAAAGGTACTTTATGTTGATTATTGATGATTATTCTAGGATGATATGGGTTGCTTTCTTGAGAGAAAAAAATGAAGCACTAGAAAAGTTCAAAAGTTTCAAAGCTATGGTAGAGAATGAGATGGGTTTGAAGATAAAATTCTTAAGATCAGACAGAGGTGGTGAATTCACTTCTCGATAGTTCAATTCATTTTTTGAAGAGCATGGAATCAAAAGATAGTTATTTGATCCTCAAACTCCTCAATAGAATGGAGTTGTTGAGAGAAAGAACAAAACAATTTTAGATGCTGCCAGAATGATGATTTTGGAAGCTAATGTTCCTCATATCTACTAGAGAGAAGCTATAAGTACTGTTGTATATACTATCAACCAGGTAAATTTCAATGGTAATTTTGGTAAGACTCCTTTTGAGTTGTGGTTTGGTCACAAGACTACTGTTAAATATTTAAAAATATTTGGAAGTAGATGTTATATAAAGAGAGATGAAGGCATTGGCAAGTTTGATGCTAGAAGTGATGAAGGAATCTTTCTAGGTTACTCTACTAAGAACAAAGCTTACTGGTGCTACAATAGAAGATTGAAGAAAATGGTTGAAAGTGCAAATGTACAAGTTGATGAGGATGTTGACAGATCATATAGATATTGTGGATGACTTAGATGATCAACAAGATAGTATAGATAAATGAATGACTACTTAGGCATAGATTCAAGTTCAAATTGTTCTGATGAATCAAGAGAATCATGAAGGAGACACTAGTGTAAGTGTAGAAGAGAGAACAGAAGAACTAGAAGTTAGAGAGAATCCCAAAGTACCAAGGTATGTAAATCGAAATCATTCTGATAGTCAAATTATAGGAGACAAGAACAAAGGTGTGCAGAATAGAACAAGAATTTTAAAAGGGTATTGCCTGATTTCAAAGACTAAACCTAGCAATATCCATGAAGCATGTAAAGATGAATATTGGATGGAAGCAATGAAGGAAGAACTGATGGAGATAGAGAAAAATGATACATGGATTCTTGTTCCCAGACCTCAGAATAAAAATGGGATTGGAACCAAATGGGTATTTCAGAATAAGTTGAATGAACAAGGTGAAGTGGTCAGAAATAAAGCAAGACTAGTATGTAAAGGATACTCATAGATGGAAGGTATTGATTTTGAAAAAAAAATTTGCCCCTGTTGCTAGAATTGAATCTATAAGGTTGTTTCTTTCTTATGTTGCTTTCAAGAATTACAAAGTCTATCAGATGGATGTGAAGTCAATATTTCTGAATGGAGAATTAGAAGAATAAGTTTATGTTGAGCAACCAGATGGATTTCAAATGACTGATGAAAAGGGCATGGTGTGTCAATTGACGAAAGCACTGTATGGACTAAAGAGAGCCCCTAGAGCCTGGTATGTTGGATTGGATAAATACTTTGTTCAAGCTTGGATTCAATAAAGGTATTGTTGACAACAATTTGTATTTCAAGATGGATCAGGATAAAGAGTTGATTATTGAAGTATTTGTTTATGACATTATTTTTAAAGGTGATGATGACCTATGCATGAATTTTTTTAATGAAATAAAAAGTGAGTTTGAGATTTCAATGATAGGAGAGCTGAAATTATTTTTAGGATTGCAAATTACTCACCTAAAACATGAAATCTTTATATCTCAATCCAAATATGTGAAGAGTTATTGAAAAAGTTTGTAATGGAATATTTGAATCCAGTTGGTACACCCATGGTGATTGGATGCAAGCTAACATAGAATGATCATTCTCCTAAGGCTACTCAAACAAGGTACATGTCAATGATTGATGGATTTCTATATTTGACTTAGACTAGACCAGGTATCATGAATGTTGTATGCATGGTTTCTAGATATCAAGCTGATCCGAAGGAATCACATGTGACTACAATAAAGATAATTTTCAGATATTTGAAAGGTACAGTTGATTTTAGGCTATGGTATCCTAAGGATGATGATCTTACTCTGAATTATTTTATAGATGCAGATTGGGCAGGAGATGTGAATTGGAAAAGTACAAGTGGTGGTGCATTCTTCTTGGGGAAGAAGTTGGTGTCTTGGCTAAGTAAAAAGTATAATTCCATTTCCTTATCTACTGCTGAGGTAGAATATATTGCTACTATAAAAAATTTTACTCATGTAATATAGATGAAACAGATGCTGAGAGATATCAAAATTCAATATAAATAGCCTATTGCTATATTCTGTGATAATTGAAGTGCCATGAACATTTATAAGAATCCAGTGCTACATTAAAAAACAAAGCATATATCTATCAAGTATCACTATCTAAGAGACAAAGTGAATGATAAAGAAGTCAGACTAGAGTATGTGCCTACCAAGGAAAAAATTGTAGATATCTTCACTAATTCATTGCCTAAGGATACTTTTGAATATCTTAGAGGAAAGTTAGGGGTGATTTCCCCTCTGAATCTGAATTAAAGATGCAAGTCTTTGCATCAATCCATGCACTTATAGTCAGATCTTGTTCCGAATTGATGTTTTGGTGGTTGTTACTCAGGGGGAGTAGTTAGATGATTCAGATATGTGGTTCAGAGCTTGTATACCTTTTCCATTGATGTCAAAGGGGGAGAAGAGTAATGTGAAAACCCTTGAGGAAGAAAGGGAGAGAAGAGTTATGGGAGAAGTGTAATGTGAAAAACCTTTGTAGAACAAAGGGGGAGAAGTGCAATAAGAACTAAAGGAGAAGATGGAAGAGTAAATCAGTTTGAGTTTTGTTGATGAAATTTTTCACATCATGTGTTTCCATCAATGCCAAAGGGGGAGATTGTTGGATGTTTTGGTTGTGTTGTTGATATGTGGTTGTCATTTATGTCAACACTATTAGCATTAAGTGTTCTAAAGGTTGTATATGTTGAGGAAATTGAGAAAATTGTATAAATATATTGCAGGTAGTATGTGAGCTGAGAAGGTCAGAGTGATGGAAAGTTATATATGTTGATGTTCCAAAGGTGTGCATTAAAGGGTTTTTTGTTGAGCCTATCTAGTATATTCTACTAAAGTTTCAGAGGTGCGCATCAAGATTTGTGGAAGTTATAAGTTTCTGAGCTCCTATAGTTAATCTGTTAATATAGCAGGTGTTTCTAGAAGAAGAAATTGCAATTCTAATGAATGGAGTTTTTGTGTATGCTCTTGAGATGTTCGTAGATGTTTCTATATTTTACTCTATCATTTTGGTATGTCTGTATTGATCGATGTGATCATGATTGAATATTTTTCCTTTGTGTGTTCGAGTTTTCATGTTCTTGGCTGACATGATAGTGGTAGCATGCTACAGATCCTTATGGATTAATTTTTGAATTCTTGGCATGTTCAAGGATGTTTATTTAGGTATTCATTATGTTGTGACCAACTTAGGTTGGTACGCATTGAGATTTGTTCATGTATTGAGGCCGACAATTTGTAAATATTTTATTCCTTTTTTGTGGCCGATAGAGTTGTTGATGTAAATCCATGTAGTGGATATATAAGAGTGATTGTTTCTTTATTTTGGAATATGTGTGGTGTCAATGCTCAGTGTTAGTATGCAAAGTGTATGTGTAAAGAAAGATCAGATCATTTGATTGCATAGCAGAGTGTGAAGAAGTATTTATTTGCATAACTGTAACTATCATCAGGATTTTTGAAGAAGCTAATTTCTCAGTTCTCATTATTTAGATGGTTTTAATTTGAATTTCTTTGTAAGGCACTGAGCTCTAGGCAGTGTTCCTAAATGCATGTGCATTCCTTATTCATTTTTTATTATACTTTTAACAGGGTATAATTATGGATTAACCTCCACCGTGGTTTTTCCCCTAACAGGGTTTCCACACAAAAATATTGGTGTTGTGTGTTTCTAATGTGTTGTTGATTTATGCTTGCAATGTTAATTATCAGATCTAAGATTAAAGGCTGATTAAAGTTGAATAAGTTTAAATTTTGTAGCAACTGATTCACCCCCTCTCTCAGTTTTCTATCCTTATTTTTCCAATATGTCATACCACTTGAATGTGAACCACAAATACTGTTATTTACCTTAGTTAAAGTAGTCAAGGATTCCTCAGTGTTTAGGCAACATGAAAGGGTCCCTTCAATGCTCCTACGGTATAAGGTATCTCCTAGGATGACAAAATGAGATGAATTTTTCACAAAGGCTCTCTTGAGTTCGGGTTTATGTCAGAGGGGATAATTCCTATTCTTAGGTAAGTGTATATATCATGATATCAGGGATCATTGAGATCAACGATCTTGCACAAAAATTCAGAATTTGGTACCTTGAATGTTGGTATGAGAAGCTTCTCTATGAGGAACTCTTGTTTCAGGATGTTGTGTAAGATCTCTAGGAGTGATCCAATTGTATCCATTGCATTTTCTACTTTATTATTTTCTCTCGGTAGCTGTTCAAAATGTGATATCAATGAAGGACTCTTTGAGGCTTTCCACCACCTTCTTGTATGGAGTCAACTTGTCATCTTTCATTTGATATTAATCATTGAATTGGTTGATTATGAGTTGTGAGTCCCTGTAGACTTTAAGTGCCATGATCTACCACTGCACTACAATTCTCAGCCCTATGACAAGAGCCTCATATTCTGCAATGTTGTTTGTGCATAGAAATGACAACTTGTATGATCTAGGTATACAATCCCCTTGCAGAGTGATGAAGAAGATTCCCACTCCTGGCCCATGTTGTGTGTAGGATCCATAAAAGTACATTTTCTAGTGATTTTCTACACTAAGGTTGAAGATTGATTCATCAGGGAACTCTTAAACAAGTGGATTCTCTGCATATATTGGTGCTTCTACCAATTGATCTATGATTTCTTGTCCTTTAATAGCCTTGTGTTCTATATATTCAATGTCATACTCTATCAGGATCATAACCCACTTAGTTATTCATCTTGTGAGAGTTGCTTTGGAAAGTAGGTACTTGAGCGGGTCTATTTTGCAATGATCTTGATCTGATGTGATAGCATGTAATGTCTAACTTTTTGTGTTGCAAACATGACTGCTAGGAAATATTTCTCAATGGGTGTGTAATTTAGCTCGTTTCCCACCATGGTCTTGTTGATGTAGTAAATATCTCTCTCCTTACCATTTTCATCATGTCGTGCTAAGAGAGTGCCAAGGGCTACTGCTCTTGTTGATATATATGAGATCAAGGGTTTGCTTAGAATTGGTGGCATAAGAACTAATGGTGTGAGAAAGTACTCCTTGATCTTGTTGAACACCTAGTTACATTTTTCATCCCATTTTTATGCTACTCCCTTGTGGAGTAGATGATAATATGGAATTACCTTGTCTGCTAGTTGTGCTATGAATTGGCGGATGGACTGGAGTCTTCCTTGGAGGCCTCTTAGCTGCTTCAATGTCCTCAGTGCCTCCATTTCATGTATTTATTTGACTTTGTTAGGATCTACCTCAATTCCTCTCATTGATATGTTGTACCCTAAGAGATTTCCTAATTGTACCCCAAAGACACACTTCTTTGGATTAATTCAGATCATGTACTTTACTAGTCTTTCAAAAATGCATCTTAGGCCTGATATGTGATCTTGTCGCTTCTTTGATTTAGCCAGTATATCATACACAAAATATTCCACAATTTTGTGGATCATATCATGAAATATTAGTGTCATGGCCCTTTGGTAGTTTGCTCCCACATTTTTCAACTTGAATGGCACCATATTCTAGTAATAGTTTCCCCATGAACAAGTGAATGCTGTCTTGTGTTGATTTTCTTGAGCTATCATGATCTAATTGTATCCTAAAAAATCCATCCATTAGTGATAGCATCTCATTTCTTACCATCATATCCACGATCATATCAATGTTTGGAAGTGGAAAGTCATCCTTGGGACATGATTTGTTCAAATCTTTGAAGTCTGTGCATATGTGGATACCCCTAGTGGGCTTTGAAATAAGTACAAGGTTTGAGACCCATTCTGGATAATCGATTAGCCGTATGAAACCTACATCTAGGATATTTTGTAATTCCATTTTGACCAACAATGCTATCTGGAGATGCAGTTTCCTCAGCTTTTGTCTCACTGGCTTTGCTTCGAGATATACAACTAGGTGATGAACCACAACTTCTGGATCAAGCCTAGGCATGTCAGCATAGGTCCATGCAATTTTTTTCTTTCATTCTTTAAGGAACACGACTAGGAGTTTGTGTTCTTCTATGAGAAGTGACTCAACATAGAATGTTATATGTGGTGTTGCTTCTACTCCCAAATTAATTGGATTGCACTGCTTTGCTAGAACAACTGACTTTTCCTGATGGATATCACTGAGAGGAAGATTGAATCCTTCATCCTCTGGTGTCTCAAAGAGGTTTTCACCATTGGATATGTCCTTTATTTTCAGGTTAGAGAATGAGGTTTTACTATTTTCAGGTCAAAGAATTCCACCGTGTGGTTTTCACTCAAAGACCTAGAGATTATTCTCAAATTTTCACTTTTACGATTGAAGGATTCAATAGTTTCCTCATAATAGGCTTGCGTATCTAGTATGATGTCAAACCCAGCTTTGTGATACCCATATGGTATCATATCCCACAATTCCATGAATTCTAAGAGCACCTCATCATTTTCGAATGTGTCTAGAACTGGTGGTCCTCGTTGGTTGTAATCAATGAGTTGGGGGTAGACTAGGTTTATTTCATGGGTTTGATGGTCTAACTCAAAATATAGGGTGTTGATCATACATAGAGAGGAATATTCAAAAAGAAAAGGTAGGTTAGTTATGGTATCCTCATCACTACTACACACATTAGTTATGTCAAAGGTAGAGTTATCTATGACTCAGCTTATAGACACATGTAACTGAAGGGTGGATGCCTATAGCTGAGGAGAATTTTTGACTGATTTAATGGGGGACTTCTTCCATGTATGGTTATACTCGAAGGGGTACATCCAAGGCCAAGATTTTTCATGTGTTTCTCAACAATGATAGGTTCCAATCAGCCATTGCTATTTTTTCCAAGACTTTCATTTCTGTTATAACCCATGCCTAACATTAATTGAAGTCCTCTGTTAGCATCATCCATAGGAAGGGTTGGTACATGCCTTTTTTCTTGATAGAGGAGACTGGATATATCTCTTTCATCCATCACTTCTCAACCTAGATCCTTCCAACTTTTGAATCGAGAGGTATCCACTTTGAAGGTTTGAGCTATTGTATTGGCGGGTTGTGGCTGTCCATGGGATCTAGGGAATTGAGGTAACTCCCCTACTACAAAGGTTCCCTTCTTCATCTTTTAATCTCCACACCTATTGTCTTGGATAATGACCTTGATTTCATATATATCAGGAATGGCGGGTGTCTTTGTCCTAGAAGTGCAAGCAATGTTAGTTGGATCTATATATGACGTTGAAGGGCCTTCATCATTCTTTGGCACTTGGGGGATTTTGTAGTATTTTTCTTCTAGTTTTTTGTAGTAAGCAAAGGGCTCAAGATCACCGTAGATCATGACCTCTTGATTTTGGTATGAGAATTTGATGCATTGATGGAAGGTTGATGCAACTGCTTGCATCCCATGGATCCATGGATGCCCCAAGAAGATGTTATAAGGTAAATAAAGGTCCAGGACTTGGTAGGTGGGTTCCATAATGGTTGGCCCTACTTGAATAGGGAGTTGGATAGTGCCTTGAGACACTCTTTCTTGATTGTCATAAGCCCTGATTGTGATACCCTTTCCTTTTTCAATGGAATCCTCAAAGAATCCTAGATTCTTTATGAGTTTGAGAGAACAAATGTTTATAACTGCACCCACATCCAATAAGACCCTCTTGACTTTGTTTTTGTGTACCAATACCTCAAGGTGGAGTGCAAAATTGTGAGATGGTTGGGTGGGGAAGTTTCAATTAGAGAATGCAAGGAGATTTGGGGTGGTAATGTTTCCAACCATAGCTTGGAATTGTTTTGTATCAAGATTAGCAGAGACGGTAGATGAAGCTAATGCTTCCTCAAGGATTTCTCTATGGGTGGATGAGATCTTCAGCAACTCAATGATGGAGATCTGAGTCGGAGTTCTTTTCAGTTGGTCCAAGACATTGTAGCCATTAGGAGTGGATATTGAGGTGGATTCCCTAGGTGGTTTTGATGACCCAACAATGGTGATTTCCCTGCCGCATGTGATGACTCCATAGTTAGCTTTGGCTCCCTTGATGTTAACAATAGTGACCCATTCATCTAGGGATGAGACAAATTTATCGTACACATGGTTCACATTGGCATACTTTTGTTTCCCTTTGTTATTTCCTTTGTTATGATCTGACATCGGATTCGTGTAGATCTTAAGGTCTTGATTTCCAGCTGGCTATTCCAAGTTTATGATATTGTCATCGATGAGGTCTTGGATTATATTTTTCAGCTTCATGCAATTGGATGTTATGTGCCCCTTGATTTTATGATAATCACAAAGGTAGTTTTCATTGTACCATGGTAGTTTCACTTGGGGATCTTGATAATTCTCATAAAGGGATTTTAATGAGATTCTCGTTTACCAACTTCTTCATGATGGATTCAACTGATTCCCCAAGGGTTTCAAACTTTCTCTTGGGGGGATATTTATTTCATGGAGGTGGCTTCCCTTGATTATTCAGATTGTTGATTTAATTATTGGGTGATTGTTGTGTCACTACATTGGTTTGTGCATTGTTGTGATTTTTGTTTTGTGGTTGTTGTTATGTTTAGGTATTTTTTTTGGAGCACTGATTACAACCTTGGTGTCAACCAGCCTGTCATTAGTGACACTTCTATTTTTTTCCCACATGTGAGGTTTTTCATTATAGCTGGTGCAAGGGTGATTGTCTTGATGTTCTAGATATTTGGGTGTCCCCCCTTGTGTAATAAGGTCTCATTTGATTTTGAGCGCCTTGGGAATCAATTGGTCGTAAGTGGTGATGCACTACATTTTTAGATGGAATGCAAAGGTTTTCTCAAGATTGGAAATGATGGTATAGATTTTTTTCTCTTTCGACATGGCCCACTTGCTCCTATTAGCCTTGGATCACCATCATTGTAGGAAGGAAGCAAATGATCCCCCCTTACCTTGTTTGAGTGCAGATTGTTCCTCTAGACTAAGATCCATGCCAATGTTGAATGTGTAGTTCTTTATGAATGCGTCTACAATCTCTTAGAACTTTTTGATGCTAGTAGGAAGGAAAGAGAACTATTCCATGGTAGGGCTAGACAAAATTCAAGGAAATAGCTGCATCAAATATGTATCATCATATGCGACCTCCATGTAAGGTACTTGGAATTCCCTAATGTGATTCTCAAGGTTTCTGATCCAATGATATTTGTCAAATTTAGGGATTTTGAATCCCTTAGGGAATGGTACCATTTCCAAGCACATGTCGAAAGGATAAGGGCACAAATTGTTTGGTGTCTTTGTTGTTTTCCATGGAGATCAAGCACTTTCTGTGAGAGCAATTTGATTTGTGTTGTCATGTCTTCTTGCGGATTAGGATGTGGAGTGAATATGTTCTAAAGTGATCGAGGCATTTGAGTGATGGGTGGAGTGTTAGGTATGTTGGTGGGAGTTTTTTGCAAGATCTGTTGTGCAATTAAGTCTTGTTGATACACCTACATTTATTGTTGCACCAACAACACTTGTTGTTGGCCTTGTTGCTACTATTCCATCAAAGATTTTTGTTGGTCTTGTTGTTGTTGTGCCAATAGATCATGTTGTTGAGCTAGTAATTGGGCTTCTTCTTGTTGCACTTGATATTTTTGTAGGGCTTATTGATATGATTGTTCTTGATCTAGTTGCAATTGTGCTTTTTGAGCTTGATATTGGGCTTGAGCTTGAGCTTGTGCTTTTTGGACTAATTGTGTAACCTAGGCATCTTGTGCAGCTTGTGTGGCTTGAGCTGCTTGGGCAGCTTGGGTGGCTTATTTTTGTTGCAGTTGAGCTTGGGTAGCCTATTGTGCTTTTTGTGCCGCTAATTATGTCTACGCTTGTTGATTTTGAATTTTTTGAAGTTCCTTTTGATAAGCAGCTTGTTGAGCTACTTTCAACATGATGCTAACTGAGTTGGTCATATTGGGTTTTGGTGGTGGTGGTGGCGGATTAGGAACAGTGTTCACTGTTGTGATGGGAGGTATCATTCTATTGATAATTGGGGTGTGTGTGGTGGAGGGTGTGATTGATATGCTTGGTCCTTGGGAGACCATGTTTTGAGATACTTGGGAATGGTAGATGATGTGTTGATTGCTGGAGTTAATTTAATGGTTTCCACCTATTGTTGTGATATCGATGGCAAGATGGGAGGATTCAATATGATGTTTTGATTTATGATTGGGTTGCTTGGATTTTTTTGATTGATGGTTGGTAAAGGGGGAAGGCCCAACCCAAGAGATGGTGCAGATGTTAATGGAAAAAGTGGAAGAAGTGGTGTATTACCTTAGAAAAATGATGATGATGAGGGATCGGTGATTCCCCCTAATCCAAATAATCCACATTCTCCTTGTAAGGTCATGGGGAGAGATGTTTTTGTGTTGAGAGGATATGTTGGTGCTGCATGAAAAGAGGTTGGATGGGTAGGATCATGAAATGCAAGCAGAATGTATGGGTGTAATGGATTCAACAAGATAGATTGACCCAATATGGTGTTCGCATCCAAATCTTAGTTGTTCTAAAGGGGATTTGTTTGAACTACATGAAGGAATGAGCTTCCCTTGTTGACAATTGGTTGAGTTGGAGCAATGGATGATATGATTTGTGAGATGCTTTGGGTAATGCTTTGTAAGGGAGGTGTGAGTGGGATTGGGGCCACAATACTAGGAGGCCTTTCTACAATAGTGCTCACATCATAATCAAAAGGGAGTTTAGCCCCTTCTTTTTCCAATTCAACCATGTATTGGGAGGGATTGAGCCTCATAATGGCATTGAAAATTCTATGAGTTTTGGTATTTTGAACCATTTCAAGGATTTCATGTTGTGTCATCCCCAAGAAATTATTGGTGATGTATTCCACTTGTCCTTCCTCTTGAGGATTTTGTGATGATAGAGGAAGATTGGTTAGGGGACTGCTTGATCCAATGGGATTCATTTCGAGAGTGGTTTGGCTCAAGTCACTCGAAGTTGATGTTTCTTTGTTGGTTTCCATGTTCTTATTGTGTTGCAATCTAGTTTGCACCATAAAATAGGGATCAATTTTAAAGAATATGTGAGATGAACCTCTAATTCTTTAGATTGATCTAACCTTATGATGGATCTTTCAAATTTTAATGGATTTTGAAAGTTGGTCCCATGATGAATTTATCAATTTCCACCCTTGGCTGGTCATTTATTAGGGTTTAGGAGTTTGTCACCCTTGTTTAAAATTTCTTAAAATTATTAAACCCTTGCGTTATGTTTTCATGTTGACCTACTGTACCCGATCACCGGTTGTCCTAGTAAGGACTTATGGCATCATGGCCATTTCTTTTACCTACCCTTCTACCTAGGCCCACCGGTCATTAGGTGCTTTGTAAACTTTGAATATTTTATGGTTGGCTCAAAAAATTTCATCGATAAAAACTTATGTCTTAACTTTTTAAATTCTCAAGGGGTCGTCACCAGTTACCTAACCCATGGCCCCTTTTCTTAATGATAGGATCTGAATGTGCTAAAACCCACATCGTTGGATTTAAATATCTACGGTCCAAGCCTTGTGCAGTGTTTGTGCACACACTACACATTATTATTGTAGGGTGTATGCGGTTGCACCATGCATCCCTCATATCAAGTGGGACCTATTTCCCACTATCGATTGGATTTATTATTGTAAAATATCAACAGATTTGATGTACTGATGGGTCATGATCTAAGCCATAGCACGCATATCACATAGGATATTAAATGGTCTCACCTAATGCCTTGTGTAGTTTGTGTAATGGTGACATGTGGAATTAGTTGGCAAAACAAAGAGGTTGGATGGGGCTTGCAGGTTACATACATGTGTCTGAATGGGAAATATACCATTGGCTGAGGGATCAACCTTCTGATGGCATTGAAAATTTCAAATGTTCTTGACTCGATCTGTGTCATTTAGTGGGCCAACACACTAATGCATCGATGACCTAAATTCAAAATATAGAATTAGCCATGTGATGGCTAATGAAGCTCTACAAATGGCAAGCATTAATGGTGTAAGATCTACGATGGATATCAGCTTGATCTCCATGTGTGTGAAGGGCTACTTCCTGGAAATCATGATGAATAGTACACTGATTTCCATGTACATGGGAATTAACGGTGGTGAAATTAATGCGAGTGAATAATCACTCACTTGCCCATGCTAAAATTGGAGCATTGATGGTCACTTCATCAATTTTATTGATAAATAAGTGTGGTGGCTATTCATTTGCACCATATCAATTAATTTTCTTGTTTCCTTAGTGCCTTTGTAGTAATTATTGATTTTGCGAAGGTCTTTGAATTTTAATGCAAGATGAGCAAACCAACTACTTCTCCTTCACTGGTACGTAGGTTTGCAAGAATGGGTACATGAAGTTCTCAGGAGGAGGCATAACAACATGAGCATAGTAACTTTCTTGGTCCTCTTGGCTTCAAGGAAGAAGGCGTGAGGTCCCTCTCGAGTGTTTCTAGGTGCAACACTCGGCTCAAGGGTTAGGTTGCAAGAGTAGAGCTGGCAGGTTGTGCCAAGGAAAGGAAGTTTATAGAATGTGGAAGGAGTTCAAAGGCCAAGCTGAGGTATGGTCATATCTCTCTAGGTTGATAGAAATTTCCCATTGATGTTTTTGGTAGATCTAGTGGCAGTGACTCAGAGATCGACTCTAATTATAGCTACTTTCTAGGGCTCTGACTGAGATGGTTGGTGTGAATGAGGAGGTCCTCACAGTTTCTCCAATTATTGTGGTGGCACCATATATTGGTTCTAGTTCTGGTGTTGGTAGGTGTTTTGGTGATGATAAGGTGGTTTTTTCACCTCCCACTAAGGAAAAAACATGAAGTGACCATCTGTACTGTGGCCATGGTACTGCTTCGAGGTCTAGGTGATGTTCTGCTTTTTTGTGCTTTCAGTGTTTTCCATTTTTTTTGGTGTTGTTCTTTTTGGAATTTTGTTGCTGATATGGTAACACCTACTAGTTATGTGGGTTGTTACAATTTTGATTCCCTAGTTCTACAAATGATTACTTCCAACTGACGGGGATTTTGAAATGTAGTTGAAATTCTGCATTTGAAATGAAATTTTGTTGAAATGAAACTACAATGAGCCTGAAGCTTCTCACTCTCTTCTTTTATAAAAGAGATCTCAAGGCTCTTTGTAGTGGTCATATTTTTGAGTCGTTAAACTCTAGGTGGGGAATACTGAATGCATATAATGCAGAATTTGGGATGAATAGGCTTGTAAATTGTGTTGGATAGGATATGTATATGAAATAGTCTTAATATGTCTATGTAATTACTGATATCGAAAAAAATCTAAGACAAGATATGAATGAAAATATCAAGTATAGTTTCATTTTTCTTCAATAGTTCATTTGAATGTATGATTCTTTTTTCTTTCCTTAACTTAATGAGTTAATAAAATGCTTGAGAAAGGATTATAATTTTGTGATAATGCACTAAGGATATAATAAGGAGTGATACTTTGAATACTGTGAAATTTCATGATGTAATGCATTGTGAGAATCATTCACTGATATCAAGGTTAAAATTATGTATGACTAAATACTTTATATGTGACTCCTGCCAAATTTGATGAGGCACTGGCTAGTTCATTTCGAATTGTTTCAAGTAGGTAAAATTAGGAAGCATTTAAGTGTGGATTCAAAGTCAGAATATTACTTAATTCAAATTTTATTCACTATGAGATGAAAATCTCATATGTTATTTGTATTCCTAGCAAATATATAGTCTATTGTATGGAATTCATCCAAGCCTTTAATGATTCTTGTGTATTTGTAAGTTAATAGGAATGTGTCTATGCAGTGAAGTGTTCTTATGACAATAAGTATCCAATGAACACACATAGGAACACCCTCCTTGGTCCCAAAGAGCCTAAAGAGTAGGGGTAAAGGGCTAAACACTCTTACCTGTTATTTGGCCACAAGCCTTGGTAATTGTTGAATATAAGGATTGGAAATCCTTTAGGGAATTTGAAGGCTCTACTAGAAAATGAACCAACAGAATGGTGACTCTACTGGGGAGAACTTCTAAGAAATTTAATAAATAAGGAATCCCAGGTGTAGATAGTAGTATCATAGAGCCAAGCATTTGGTGAATCTAAAAATTTGATTTAGGTGTTGAAGAGTTTTGGATCTAGGACGAGTTTTGTTGCAGCAAGAAATAAAGAATTTATGAGTCACTCCATTGTTGGTGAAGATCCAAAACGAGATTTACTCTTAGAAGAACTTAATGTTACTTGAAGTTTTTTACTCTATGAAAAGAGGTGGCAACTCTATTCAAAGAACCAATTGAATTGTGAAGAAGGCTTCTGGGTTTACAGAATTTGCAGTCAGGAAGAAGGGTTGACAACTGCTACAAAGTTTCCAAGTATTCTCATAAATCTAAAGAAATTATTAGTTTGTTTGAAATACTTTATGAGACATTTTCAAGGCTTGAAAGGATAAATGGTTCCCTATTAGATGAAATTTCATTAACATAGGGAATAGTGTTGAAGATAGATAGCTTCGGTCAGATATAAATGATGATTGCATTTTTTCATCATCATCATTTATATAAAAATCTACAAATCTTAAGTATAGGTTTTTGATTTGAATTGAAAAATATAAATGATATATATTTAGATCGAACTAAATGCATAAACATAAATTATGTTTGATTATTGTTAAGAGACTTTTTGTCGGCTGTAATAGACGAAGGGACTAATACTTAAAGACACGTCCCATGAGCGAATGTGTCTCCACTCTATGAAGACACTTCTGCTCATGAGACATGTTGCTCATGAGACATGTCTGATGAAGATGTGTCTCTCATGAGATACATCTCTTGAAAGTCGCATCTCCCTATCTTCGATCGTGTCCTCCTTACCCATATTTATGGGTGATCGGATCCTCTAAGAAGATAATCGAAATCAATAAATTAATCTGCTCTTGAAGATCAAAAATCTACAACAGAATTTTTGTCTTACTACTTGATAGATACATTCAGAATTAACTTGACATCAACCTCTTTATTTCTAGTTCAGATTTAAGTATATAATCTGATAGATTTGATCAAATTTTAACATGGTATCAGAGCCACATTAGGAAGATCTGATTAAAAATATCAAATTATTTAAAATCGTATTCTCTTGAAATAATAAACACATTCCATTCTTCATAGTGTCAAGTGTGATCAGATTCGAGGATCGTCTTGAAGGTGCAAACAACTTTACATCATGGAAATTTAGAATCATGATGATTTTGAAAGAAAATAAGTTAGACTCATTTGTGAAAGAAAACAAGAGAGAACTAGAGGATGATCCGGAGAAAACTCAATGGATTGAGAACAATGAGAAAGCTATGAAAATTATAGTAGATGTAGTTAGGGACCATATAGTACCTATTCTATCCAAACATGAGACTACATACCTAATTTTTAAATCCCTTGAGAGAACCTTTGAAATAAACAACACCAGTAGGACCCTTGCTTTAAAAAGGCAACTTAACCATGTTCAAATAAACAAAGGAGAATCTATTAATGCATACTTCATGAGAATCACTGAACTAAGAGATCAACTGTCAACAATTGGATATCAAATTGATAGTAAGGAGTTAACACTAATAGCTCTAGGAGGACTACCAAAATCATGGGAGTCATTTGTTCAAGGAATAAGTGTGAGATCTAAACTCCCTAAATTTGATAGGCTGAGAACATATTGCTTACAAGAATAAATGAGACTCATAACAAAAGGAAACAATCAGAAACCCATAGATGAGGATATTCATGTGCTAAACACAAATTCTAATAAAAAGGGTAAGAAGAATTCTTATGGGAAAGGATCATTCAAGAGAAAGAGGAATTCTTATGGAAAAAGGATCATTCAAGAAGAGGACATACATCACTCAAATACAATGCTTTAGATGTGATCAATATGGACACTATGCAATGAAGTGCCCTGATAGAACAAAACAACAAGAATCCTTTGCTAAAGTTGGAAAAACAAATAGAGACTATGACTTTGAGAAATTTTTCTTCTACTCAGCACTATCAAGTCAAGTATCAAACCAAGTCAACAACTGGGTAATTGATAGTGGTTCATCTAGGCACATCACAGGGTTCAGAGAACACCTAGATACTATGAAGGAAGAATTTGATGAAGAAGTGACTATTGGGAATGATTTTGCACATCCAGTAAGAGGGGTTGGATGGAAAAGTTCTGGCATGGCCAAATAACTCAAATATAAAGAAAGTACAAACTATAGGAGTAAGACAAGGATATCTCTACAAACTGTGCATGGATTATAAACAAGCTCTTATTCATGAGACCTCTGATTCAAATGAAATTTGGCATCGAACATTAGGACATCTTCATTTTCATGCCCTACCTTCTATAGAAAAATTAGTAACAGGATTGCCCAAACTAAAACAAATCCATGAAGGAGCATGCATAGGGTGTGCCCTAGGAAAGAATACAAAGGGAACCTTCCAAAATAGTTTGAGTAAAACCAAAAATGTGTTAGATATAGTACACTTTGACTTATGTGGACCCATGTTTGTACCCTCCATGGCGGGATTCTCATATTATGTAATATTTGTAGATGAATTATGTAGGAAGACCTAGATATATTTTCTTAAGTGTAAAGAGTCAATACAAATCCTTAAAAGGTTTAAGGACTTCAAAGCACTTACAAAAAACTTCTCTAGGAAGAAAATCAAAATCATAAGAACAGATAACAGGAAGGAATACACCTCAAAAATATTTAAGGAATTTTTCGTAAATGTTGGGATTGAGAGGGATTTTACTATAGCCTACAACCCTCAACAAAATGGTGTTGTTGAGAGAAAAAAAAGAACTATTGTAGAAGCTGCTAGAGCAATGTTGTTTGACCAAAACATTGAAACCTCATTTTAGGTAGAAGCCTCTAGGATAGTTGTCTACATAGAAAATAGATGTCCCCACTCACATCTAGATAACAAGACTCCTAAAGAAGCATTTGCTGGTATAAAACCTGACATAAGTAACTTAAGGATCTTTGGTTGCCCTGTCTACATTCATGTACCTAAAGAAAAGAGATCCAAACTAGAACCTTCTGGAAAGAAAGGGATATTTGTGGGATATGTTGGAATTGCGAAATTTTGACAACCTCATTAACCCTTCATGCTTATTAGTCTCCCAAAAAATTTCATAATACAGACATAAAAATCCTCACATAACATTTTTTACCAAAGTCCGGATTAAATTTTTCCATAAAGCCCCATAAATTTCATTTGGCATTAAATATTTAACATTTGAAAATATCGACATAAGTTGATGCAAGTCTCATCGATGACAATATACATTTCCTCAATATATCGGCAAGACATCAAAAGGGTCATACTGATAAAGTTATACTCCAAAACAAAGCGGGTTTTTATTTCTTATCGGTGAGACAAAAGGTATCGGCATGACGATGTAAGGTCATATCGAGCTAGGTTACCTTTTACCGATTGGAATAAAATAAAGTCTATCGGAGACACTATGGTCATCGGAGTGAGATTTCAAAGCACTCCTCGAAGCGTTACTGGTCTTTCCGATAAAATAAAGGGAGGACTCATTCGGTAAGACAAATGATGCCGGGAAGAGTTTGGGATTCTTATCGATCCCTCAGGTTAAACTGACAAAACTAGGCATGCAAAGATAAAGGTTATCAAGAAGACAATGTGCATGGTCTCACCAAAGAAAAATAATTTCGGTGAGATATGTCTCAGTGGGGAGATCTGAGAGACATCACGACAGGTATCATTATGTCGGTAGAACAATTACTTGGTCTCGGCGACATAAGTTGACAAAGTGAACATCTCGGTGAGATGAAGAGCTTTCAGAGTAAGGTGAAGAATCGTTGGCCTGATTCACTAAGTCTGGGTGATAGTCTGCTTTGGTGAAGGTGATGGCGATATAAAAATAAAAAGGAAAAAACTATCGGGGAGACTTGTGATGTCGGGGAAACTACAAGACGTCTCAGTGGATGGGTGAACGTTGAACAGGCAGATTGGCCAGACATTTGAAATGTCTTGCCGATATGTTCCCTGATGTGATAGCGAGAATTTCAAAAAACTTGCAGCATTCATGTCTCAGTAAAGACATTAATGGCGCCACAAAGCATAAAAGATTTTTCATATCAGGGTAGGCTCAATTGAAATCATTATTTCATGGAATTGGCAGCAAAGGAGAGCAGGGGAACCATCAGAATAGTTAGGGCATTAGTCTAACTTGGATTTGTAGGAAAAATACAGTAAGTTTCTCATCCTCTCAAAATTCATGAATTTTGAATATGGAAGGCACTAGTTCAGAAAAAACAAAGGGAAGAAAACCCGGGGAGGGTAGTCAATCAAAGGCAAAAAAGCAAAAAATTGAATTGCAACCAAAGGGCACTGAGAGGAAGTTAAATCAAGATCTCATAGACCAGTTACCTAGTTCAGGGCCTAAAGCTAGGCATTCTGCACAACTCAAAGTGGAAATTGACAAATAGGATGACAAATGCAAATTCATAGGGGATGTCTGGACCCCAATTAGAGGGTATGAGTTGTTCAATTTCCATTATCATAGGAGAATTCACTTCGAGCTAGTATGAAATCCGTGGAGGCTCAATTTGGGAAAACTGGTGTGCCCTAATGTCTTTGTTGATGTCGAACTGGTAAAATTGTTGGCTGGTCATTATAACTTGAAGAATAAAGCTATATGTGATTTGTTAGGGAATCCATTGATACATATATCTGAGAATTCAATAGTTGAGGTTTTCAGATTGGAAGGAATATGCAGTGAGAAGATAATAAGTGAGGAGCTCGATAGTGAATTCAGAAGAATGGACACCATTTATAAAGGGTAGAGATTACCCCTACATAGAATTAGGTGTCATGGAAAACCTACTTTGATGGAAGACAGTTAGGGACCACCATTTCATGTGGATCTCTTTGAGCCCTTCCTAAAGTACACTTATTTTTCAATGGGACAAGTATTGGGGATGGAAGTCCCAAAGCATATGGTAGTTGTGCCCATGGTGATTGCTGCAGATATTCAGTATCATAATTCCAGATCTTTTGATTATGCTTCACATGTGTTTAAGGAACTGGATACAGGGTTGATAGCAATAAAGAATGGTGCCTCTATCTTGCATCTCAGGAATTATTCACTATTGATGCACTTGGTGCTATATTTTGGATAGGGGTTTGGATTCTGGCCCCAGGAGCTGAGGATTTCACAATCTGATAAGGAAGGTAGGCCATTGCTTGTTTAGTTATGGACTATTGTTTGGGACAGCAGGTTTGCTAATTCCAATTTCTTACAAGTTGAAGAATTCTTTGTGAAGCCTTTATATATATTTTTAATCATCCTTGTGATTATTCCTTATCTGAAGAAGTAAAGAGGTTTCTTAGGCCTAGGGATTATAATGGACCAATCAACCACAACTGGGGGAATTGGTATTGCTTAGAAAATGCCACAATGATTAGGGTTTATGGTTTAGAGGATACACTATTCATTTTGCCTAGAACAGTCCCAGATAGAACTGCATACTTAGAGATTGTTAGGAAAATGGATTTCTCTAGTGTCATGAACTTAAGTTCATATGGGAAACATGATTTTATGCCTAGTACACTGTGTTTTGGTGATTTTACTGTGTTGGCAAAGGAGGGCTACAATCTGATTCTAGATAAGTTATTGCATTACAACATGAGAAGAGCACCATCAAGAAAAAACTTTGATCCAGAGGGATATATCCATTTTTCCAGACAAAGAATAAATTTTGGAGGGTACCAAAATGTGAGGCAGAGGAAGCAGAAATGGTGATTGAGAAGCATGATCAAGAGTTGGTAGATGCTGAGTTCTTATCCTCCATTAAAGGAATATCAGAAGTTGACAGGCCACAAGGCTCATCTGGGAAGGTATCAAGAATAAGGACTCAGGATTATGCCTATGCTGCCAGAGAAACAAATGTTGAGGAAACTATGGATATCAATACGAGACATGAAGATTATAGGTCTTTTATAGCAGATGATGAATTTGTGAAGACCTCAGAGTTTAAAACATTTTTATACAAAAAGAAAGGAAAAGAAATAAGAGGACTGGTTGACAATGTCACACTAGGAAATGAGGACCAATTATTAAAGAGCTTAAGGGATGAGGTGGATAAAGAAATGATAAACATGACCCATGAAAGGGGAAGAGAGATGTTAGAAAAGGCAGGTGTTATGATTTTCTCGGGGTTGGATCTCAGTTCTGCATTAGTTTACGACAGTTTCCTGAAGGAAAACAATGCTACCCACAAGCTCAACATAGAGAAGGTGACAGAGGTGTATACAGGATCAAGATACAATCCTGATGATGAAACATTGATGATTTGGGCTTTGTATCCCCCTCACAAGAAGTCAATTGTTATTGATACTGAGAAGGCATTCGGACATGTCATGACTTTGAACACTGGAGAGGCTGATCCTATTGCAACTACAGACATTGGGATCAATATAGAAAAGTTGAATAAATCCCAAAGCCCAGCATTGATCAGAGAGAGAGAAATGTATAAAACCAATAATGAGAGAATGCTGAGAGAGAATGAACATTTAAAGGACTTGGTAGGTGCTATAATAGGGCCAACGAAGATGCTCACCCAAGGTGAGAGTTCATAGAAAAAGGACCATTGGGAAGGGTCAAGTGCATACTCACAAGGGAAAGTGGACAAACTCACTGCAATAATAAAAAAGAGGCAGGTTGTTTTAAACACTTGGTTAAATAAAATTTGGGGAAAACATTCACAATACGAGGATGCTATACAAGAACATAGAAGAGTGGATGTCAGAATCCAAGAAAGAATTGAGGAAATGAAAAGGGGTACTCCTAATGCTACAGGTATTGAAAATGCCAATCGTATCATGGATAAGCACAGGGAATTCTTTGAGGAGTTACAAGGGGATGTGCAAGGATTGATTGAAGCTGCTAATGCAGATTGACTAAGTTTTGGGATGATGAAGGAAAATTGAAAGTGACTACATGGAAAGGCGAATGTGAATCGATACTCCAAGAGATATTGAACACAACCACTGCAAAGGACATAACATTGGATGAATGATGATGATGGAGATTGTGATCCATGATGTGTTAGGAGATGCAAACACACATAAGTGCCAAGATTATATAGAGCATATGTCTACAGTTCATTTTTCACTTAACAGAAATTAGTTAATGATAAACTTGTTAATATTTTATGCTTAAGACTTTTCGAAAAGGCACATCCTTTTGCAAACTAAATGTATAAGTATTCGTTGTTGGATAATAGAAAGAGGTTAGAAAAAGATAGAATTAGAATAGGATAGACTGCTGTAAGTACTATATTTTCAGAATGATGACATTCAAGGAGACTATGTGTCATGTATGAATTTCAAGGAAGATAATGAAAGACTATTGATTTGGTGATTTCATTCTGGTATCAATTGTTTGTGGGATTCCTGCGATTATTTGATTGTCTCCAATCTGATGTTTCTTGATTGTTTAAATTGAAGTATCAAGTATATATTCGATTTATCAGTGCACATTTTCTGTTTCTATGTGATTTGATTTATTGGATTCTTTAATAAAGAATTAAATTCCTTTCAATCAATTACAGTAATCTGGGAATGTTATTTGGATCAGTAAGAAGAATCAGATAGTTAGATTTGATATTCTGCCTCAAGTAGGGTTTATCAATTACATCCTTGCATGTTTATACCAATTGTAAACTCATAGTTGTATGCCAAATCATTAGAGGACTTGCTAGATAGAAACCACTCATTAAAGGCTTTCATTTGACTCCATTTTACCCAATAAGGCATTGGTCTCTCTTATTTTCATTACATTAGTTTTATTCATCTCATTTGACATCTCTTAATTGAACATATTAACTCATACTTTGATATTGCATATACAATTCATACCAAATTAGGATCATATCTTTCCACTATTAAATTGCCATTTGTGGATAGTTAGATCAAGTAGGAAACATAAATTCAAAATTTGGGTTGCCCATATAGGTGCACCCGCCTAGGTTTAACAGATCTTTAAGAGTAGAGGGTTCAACCATATTGGTTGGCCTTGTTAGTTGACCAATACCATAGTGAGAGTTTGGAAACCTCTCGTGGTTCATTCAAACTAGCATTTTTGAGACCCAACAAATTGGTGACTCTGCTGGGGAAAACTAGAGGGAAGTCTAGTAGTAGACAGCCTTTCCATATAATGTCATTAAAAGAAAACCATAGTTGAAATTTAAAAAAAAAAAATTGACTCCACTGGGTAAGATAAACACAAAATCTTTTCACTTTTAGGAAAATTGGGTGGCGACTCTGAAAGAACAAAAGCATTGAGACTGATACAATAAGATATAAATCAAAAAGGAATTGACCTAGAGTTCAAACCATCATAGTTTCTCACAACATGCAAGGAAGGAGATCTTTGTACAAGGAGGGAGATGGTCCTAATGACAAGGGTAAATGAACTTATAAAAGTGATCAAAGCAAGAAGGTATTCAATGACCTAGATCCAGCCACAAAAAATAGAATATCAAAACCACCTATGGAAACACACAATTCATACGAGGCATTAACAATTGAGAATAGCCCATCTAAAGAGCTTCATACACCTAAAGAGAAGAGAAATCCTTTCCATCGAATGAACGATAATAAGGATGAAGAGTTCATGGCTGAATTTGAAGCTGAGAAGAGGAGAGAATTTGAATGTGATTAGACAGCTGCACTTTTTGATGAAGGACTTGAATATGAGGTAGCATCTAAAGAAAACCATGAACTCATGACACAAAATGAAGAAGATACACAGTGGGAGAAAATGAGGCAACATGCAGAAAAACTAAGGGTAGAATATGAGCAAAAACTTCAAGCAATGGAAGAATTAAGAAAGATGAAATTACACAAAGCTCAAATCAAAACATCAGTGGCTGATTCACCCAAATATACACCCCCTCATAAAAACAACAATATGAAGCCATCAAATTCCCCTCAAGCCCACCGAAATCAGCCTATAAATCAATATAGGAACATAAATTCTCCACCACAACACCGAAATATTCAACCACCTCCTCATCAGTAGTATGTACCCCCACAAGGTCCATAATATATGGAGAATAATAACCCACTCTACCAGCATCAACATTTCCAAAATCCCCCTCCACAATGCACAACCATGATTAGACAATTTGTTCTTGCTGGATTTCAGATCTACCCTTACTCTCTAGACAATAACTGGAGAAACTTAGTCCCTAAATTCACAGGAAGTAATGCAGTTACAGCTGAGGAACATCTGAGAAATTTTAAAGAAGTCATTCAGGACTTGGACATGCAGTAAGAGGATGTACAAATGAGACTATTTATGATGTCATTGATTGAGGATGCCAGAGACTGGTTTAATAGTCTACCAACTGCATCCATTTATTCCATTCAGGTATTTGATGAATAGTTTCTTCAACAATATGGGAATCAGTGTGCATCAGATTTTGCCTTGCATGAGTTAGTGACTATCCAAAAGCATCAAAATGAGTCAGCCTTTGATTTTAACCAAAGGTTTGTTAAACTGCATAATAAAATACCTCAGGCATCCAAGTTGGCTGATCCTGTTGCATTGAGTATCTATTTGAAAGCCTTTGACCCCAAGACAGGATATGAATTGAGAAACAGAGGTCCTAGGAATCTAGCTAAGGCCCAAAAGATAGTCTTAACTATTGAAAATAATAGGAAAGTTGCAGGGATGTTTTCTAGAAGGGAAAACCCTAGGGTTCCCCAATATGCTCCCCCAAATAGACAAGAGAACACATACAAGAATGAAAGACCAAGACTACATGATATGCCTTATAATATCAATTAGAAGGATGGGAAGCCAGTAAATGATAGGCCAAGAAATAAAGAAACACCAGATCCATTAAAAAGGAAAGGGATATATATGGTAGATAAGAGTCCCTGGTGCTTAGTCTGTTATGCACCACATTCCCCAGAGCATTGTGTAACAGCTCAGTCAATATCAGAAGAAGACACACTGGAAATTGATGGTGATGAAGACTATAATGTCTACCTAACTTCCCACACTCTTAACTCTTTCGAGCAAGAATATGCATCTTCAGAGGAGGAAGGATATGAGTATAATGTTGATCACCAAAAATACAATATTCACATGGCAGAGTAGCATGTTTTCTTGGATCATGAAGAAAATGATAATGAGAAAAATCCCTTTGTTGCATCAAGTTAGACTAATAGATGCAATATAAGAAGACCAAGTGAAGAAGAGACTAAAAGATTAACAATTGCAGCAATGGACGAAGCCAGAAACAAATATCATTCGAGAAATAGAATGGTGAATAGAGATTAGGGTGTCCCAAGGGGGATATTTATAAAAAATAAAAAGGCATCAGATGAGACATCAAAAGGGACTGATGATAAATGACTAGACAAAAGAGAATAGAAGGGATCTCCTAAGGAGGAAAATAAAAAAATTCCCATTGAGAAGCAAAAGCTAGATCAAACATCCAAAAGGGAAAAAGAAGAGAACAAAGGAGAATTCATTGAACCTAAAAAGGAAATCAGAACTGAAGGTACATCCTTTGATTTTATACAAGATTTATCTCAACTAAAGATGTTTGTCCCATTAATTGAAATGATGAAAATTAAGGAATATAGGGAAGGCGCCATACAATCAATTTCTAATGGAAATCAAAATATAAGCCCTAAAAATAAAGAAGTTTCTGAAATAAATAATAAAAAGGAGGTAAAAATCCCAGAGGCCTGCCTAATGAGCACACCACAAATTGACCCATTCTTCACCACTTTACTCATAAGTGGAAAACTAGTAAGAAATTGCATGATAGACTTAGGTGCCTCCATGAATATCATGCCAGTAGGGGTGATGAAGCAGCTCGGTCTGTGGATAGATGTGGAAGGAGGTAAATGTTGGATAGTAGGCCTGTCCCAGTTGTGGGAATAATGAAGAATGTGGAAGTAAGATTAGCAACTTACCCACAAGCTGCTTACACTATTGGCATAACCATAATTGACACACCTCCCCAGTTTGGAATGCTTTTGTCAAGGCAGTGGACTGCAGCAGTAGGAGGCAATGTACAATTTGACTTATCATATGCCACCATACTACTAAATGGAGAAGAGGTAAAATTATATAGAGAACCTAGAATGAATGAAATTGTTGAATGTGCTCCTCAAGAGCCACTGAATTGCTTCTGTGATGTTGATTTGGGGAGTTTTAGAGTAGAACTATCTCAACTTGAGTTGATAAGAAAATATCCAATTGATAAAAATATTTCTAAAAATCAACAAGGGATATGGAAGATGTACTTCGATGGAGCATGCAAGAAAGAGGGTAATGGAGCTAGGATAGTTTTTATATCACCTGATGGTTCAACTTTCAAATATTCATTTTTGTTAGCATTTGAATGTACAAACAATGTAGTAGAATATGAAGCTTTGTTGACAGGATTGAATCTAGCTGTTAAACACAAGATTAAACTCTTAACAGTTTTTGGGGACTCAGAGCTAGTTGTATCTCAGATCAGATCAAAATATGTAGCAAAAAATAAAAGACTGAAATAGTAGAAAAATGCAATATGGGATACAATTGAACTATTCGATGCCTTCTCCATTGATTGGGTGGACAGATCAAAAAATATAATGGCATACTTCTTGGCGAATGTAGCACTAAAACAAGATGATATCATGCTAGCAAGAGTGTCCCAAGTTGAGTTCAAAGCAAGACTTGCTATGCCAGACAATGTATATAGTTGGTAGGTTTTTATTGATGACACTGATCTTTTAAAATTCCTTCACTGCATAGACCAGTATGAGGCTTAGGAAATGGATTTCAACGCCTTTGTGGAAGAGATAGATGGGGAACAGTCAGTATTTGGAAAGAAAATCCTGCAACTTAAGACTAATAAACTTCCCAAGGGGTTGGTGGCATTGGAAAGAGTATATGATGGAAGTGATCGATCCCTTATGAAACAAACACAAGTCAAAAGAGAAGATATTGAAGAAATAAACTTAGGGACAAAACTATCACCAAGGAAGGTATATATTGGGAAGAAGATAAGCCCTAATGTTCGAAGAATGCTGATTTCATTGTTAAGAAAGTATAAACATGTGTTCGCATGGTCTTATGAGGACCTCAAGGCATATAGGGAGGATTTATTTCAACATGAAATCCCATTGAAAGTAGATGCAAAGCCATTTAGACAAAAACAAAGGCCCATTAACCCCACACTAGAACCAAAAATGCAGGAGGAATTGGCCAAACTTAAAGACAGAGGTATTATTAAACCTGTCAGGCATTCAACATGGGTGTCAAACCTTGTTCCTGTTAGAAAGAAAAATGGAGATATCAGACTGTGTGTAGATTTCAGAAATCTAAATGTAGCATCTCTCAAAGATAACTACCCTCTACCTAACATGGAAGCCATACTACATAAGGTAACTGGGTGTGAGCTGCTGTCTATGATGGATGGTTTTTTTGGTTATAACTAGGTTAAGGTCAAGGAATGTGAGCAGTACAAAACAGCTTTCACAACCCCATGGGGAACATATGTATATGTGAGAATGCCTTTTGGTCTCACTAATGTGGGAGAAAGTTTTCAAAGGGTTATGGACTTAGCATTTTCTGACTTGATCAATGCTATAATGGTGGTGTATCAAGATGACCTTATGGCTTACTCAAAAAGGCTAAAGATCATATAGAACATCTTGAAAAAATATTCATTAAAGCTTTACAATATGGCATTAGTTTGAACCCTAAGAAATGTCATTTTGTTGTTACAGAAGGAAAAATATTAGGACACATTGTATCAAAAGAGGGAGTTATGATAGATCCTGAGAGAGTTGAGGTTATAGATAAGGTTCTTATCTCTAAAACTGTAAAAGCCATCCAATCATTCTTTGGGCAGATTAATTTTGTTAGGAGGTTTGTGTCCAACTTTGCTGAAATTGTCAAACCTATATCAAAAATGCTAAAGAAAGGACAAAAAATTGAATGGACCCCAGAAGCATTAGAAGCCTTTGTATTCATTAAAAGAGCCATTAAGGAAGCCCCTATCCTCAAGTCTCCTGATTTCACTAAACCTTTTCAAATATTTTCATTTGCTTCCCTACATACAATAGCTACTGTCATGTTACAAAAAATGAGGATGGTCATGAGCAACCTATGTCTTTCTTTAGTAAATCTTTACAGGGATCGGAATTAAAGTATGACATAATGGAAAAACAAGCCTTTGCACTGGTAAATGCCACAAAATCCTTTAGACCTTATCTTGTTGGAGCCAAGGTGATTGCATATGTTCCTCACATAGCAGTCAAGGACATCTTGACACAATCATAAGTGACAGGGAAGAGGTGCAAGTGGATTAACAAAATTCAGGAATTTGATATGGAAATACAAATTACTAAATTGATAAGAGGCCAAGGATTGGCCAAATTAATAGTAGAAACAAACATTGAGGTAAATCAAATTTGTAATGTACAAGAATAAGGAAATGCAATTGCAAGTGTTGAGCATACACCCTGGTACACAAACATCATGCATTACCTCAGGAACACAAAGTGCCTGGAAGGATTCAATGATAACCAGAAAAGAACTTTGAAACTACAGGCCTCTAAATATGTATTTATCGAAGGTGATTTATTCTAGAAAAATAGAGAAGGAATGTTGCTATTATGTCTGGATGAGTCACAAGCTAATCATGTTTTGAAAGAAATGCACAAAGGGGTCTGTGGAGGGCATTATTGAGCAAAAACAACTGCACATAAAATCCTTAGGGTGGTTATTACTGGCCAAAAGTTTTTAATGATTCATTTTCATATGTAAGGAAATGTGAAGCATGCCAAAATTTCCCTGGGAAAATGAAGTATTAGGGAGCTCTACCACTTAGACCTATGTAGGTTGAAGCCCCTTTTCATCAGTGGGGGATTGAGTTCATTGGGGAAATACAAGAGAAATCGAGTGGAGGACATAGGTGGATACTAGTGGCCACTGATTACTTCACCAAATGGGTGGAGGCAATCCCAACCAAGCAAGCAACAAGTAAAGTTGTAATCAACTTTTTAATGGATAACATTATTACTATATTCGGTACACCATTGAGAGTGATTATAGATAATGGGATGTGTTTTAGGTCAAATGAGTTCAAAGAGTTTTGTAGAACATATGGTATTAATGTTTCTTATTTTGCCCCATATCATCCACAAGCCAATGGTCAGGGAAAATATAGCAACAAGAGTCTTTTAAAGATCATAAAAAGGATGCTCGGTAAGAACAAAAAATCTTGGGATTCAAAGTTAAGATTGGCTATATGGGCAGATAGGATTACTATCAAAAAGGCAATTGGGAAATCCCCATATGAATTAGTGTATGGAACACAAGCTAGGATGCCTTTACAAAATTTATTGCCAGTTTACAAATTTATCCTTCAAGAAGACATAGATGTTCCTGAACCAATGGAGGAGAGAATGGAGCAACTTACAGAACTTGATGAAATAAGGAGAATAGCTCAAAACCAAAACATGAAATTGCAAGCACAAATGAAGTATTTGTTTGATAAAAAAGCAAAAAATATAAAATTTGAAAAAGATGATCTGGTATTGATGTGGAATGCTAGGTGCCAAGAGAAGGGAAAACATGGAAAATTTGAGGCATTATGGTTAGGACCTTTTGTTATTATTGGCAAGCAAGGAGAGGATTCATATTATTTGTAAAATATGAGTGGTGAAGAACAAGAGTTTCCTATGCATGGGAAATTTCTAAAAAACCTTTTCTCTTAAAAGTCACAGAGGATCAAGGGTTGCCAGTGCATGGACAACTCTTGAAGAAAACTTCTCATAAACTTTCCATGCACAGTAGTATAGGAAGTAAAAGAAACAGGAAATTTCTAGTATATGGACAATCCTGGAAATCCTTATTTGATCTTTTCTCCATGTACAGTAGTTTAGGATCATATTCATCTCCACTTCTTTTCATCCATATTAATTGGTCTACTCACCTAGAGATCTAGATCCTTGCAATGATCTCACAATCATTCATCCCCAAACGGAGCCACTGTTGGAACTGTGAAATTTTGACAACCTCATTAACCCTTCATGCTTATTAGTCTCCCAAAAAGGTTCATAATACAAACATAAAAATCCTCACATAACATTTTTTACCAAAGTCCAGATTAAATTTTTCCATAAAGCCCCATAAATTTCATCTGGCATTAAATCTTTAACATTTGAAAATATTTCCATAAGTTGATGTAGGTCTCATCAATGATCTATACATTTCCTCAATATATCGGAAAGACATCAGAAGGATCATACCGATAAAGCTATACTCCAAAATAATGCGGGTGTTTATTTCTTATCGACGAGACAAAAGGTATTGGCATGCCGATGTAAGGTCATATAGAGATAGGTTACCTTTTACTGATTGGAATAAAATAAAGTCTATTGGAGAGAATATGGTCATCGGAGTGAGATTTCAAAGCACTACTTGAAGCGTTACTGGTCTTGCCGATAAAGCAAAGGGAGGACTCATTCGGTAAGACAAATGATATCGGGAAGAGTTTGGGGAGTCTTATCGACCCCTCAGGTTACACCGACAAAACTAAGCATGTGAAGATAAAGGTTATCAAGAAGACAATGCACATGGTCTTGCCGAAGAAAAAGTGTATCGATGAGATATATCTCAGTGGGGAGATCTAAGAGACATCACGACAAGTATCATTCTATTGGCAGAACAATTACTTGGTCCTAGCGACATAAGTTGACAAAGTGAACATCTCGATGAGATGAAGAGCTTTCGGAGTAACGTGAAGAATTGTTGGCCCGATTCATTAAGTCTGGGCGATAGTCTACTTCGGTGAAGGTCATGGAAATATAAAAAGAAAAAGGAAAAAACTATCGGGGAGACTTGTGATGTCGAGAAAACTACAAGACGTCTCAGTGGATGGGTGAACGTTGAATAGGCAGATCAGCCAGAGATTTCAAATGTCTTGCCGATATGATCCCTGATGTGACAACAAGAATTTCAAAAAACTTGCAGCATTCATGACTCAGTAAAGACATTAATGGTGCCATGAAGCATAAAATATTTTTCATATTAGGGTAGGCTCAATTGAAATCATTGTTTCATGGAATTGGCAGTGAAGGAGAACAGGGGAACCAACAGAACAGTTAGGGCATTCGTCTAACTTGGATTATAGGCAAAATACAGTAAGTTTCTCATCCTCTCAAAATTCATGAATGTTGAATATGGAAGGCACTAGTTCAAGAAAAACAAAGGGAAGAAAACTCAGGGAGGGTAGTCAATTAAAGGCAAAAAAGCAAAAAACTGAATTGCAACCAGAGGGAACTGAGAGGAAGTTACATCAAGATCTCTTAGACCAGTTACCTGGTTCAGGGCCTAAAGCTAGGCATTCTGCTCAGCTTAAAGCAGAAATTGACAAATTGGACGACAAATGAAAATTCATAGGGGATGTCTGGACCCCAATTAGAGGGTATGAGTTGTTCAATTTCCATTATCATAGGAGAAATCACTCCAAGCTAGTATGCAATCCGTGGAGGCTCAATTTGGGAAAACTGGTGTGCCCTAATGTCTTTGTTGATGTCGAACTGGTAAAATTGTTGGCTGGTCATTATAACTTGAAGAATAAAGCTATATGTGATTTGTTAGGGAATCCATCGATACATATATCTGAGAATGCAATAGTTGAGGTTTTCATATTGGAAGGAATATGCAGTGAGAAGATAATAAGTGAGGAGCTTGATAGTGAATTCAGAGGAATGGACACCATTTATAAAGGCTGGAGATTACCCCTGCACAGAATTAGGTGTCATGGAAAACCTACTCCGATGGAAGATAGTGAGGGACCACCATTTCATGTGGATCTCTTTGAGCCCTACCTGAATTAAACTTAGTTTTTAGTGGGAAAGTTATTGGGGATGGAAGTCTTAGAGCATATGGTAGTTGTACCCATGGTGATTGTTGTAGATATTTGGTATCATAATTCTAGATCTTTTGAATATGCTTCACATGTGTTTAAGGAACTGGAAATAGGGTTGATGGCAACAAAGAATGGTGCCTCTGTCCTACACCTCAGGAATTATTCACTATTGATGCACTTGGTGCTATATTTTGGATAGGGATTTGGATTGTGGCCCCAAGAGATGAGGATTTCACAATCTGATAAGGAATGTAGGTCGTTGCCTATTTAGTTATGGACTGCTATTTGGGACAGCAGGTTTACTAATTCCAATTTCTTGCATTTTGAAGAATTCTTTGTAAAGCCTTTATATAGATTTTTTAATCATCCTTTTGATTATTCCTTATCTGAAGAAGTAAAGAGGTTTCTTAGCCCTAGGGATTACAATGGACCAATCAACCACAACTGGGGACATTGGTATTGCTTAGAAAATACCAGAATGATTAGGGTTTATGGTTTTGAGGATAAACCATTCATTTTGCCTAGAACAATCCCAAATAGAATTGCATACTTAGAGATTGTTAGGCAAATGGATTTATCTAGTGTCATGAACTTAAGTTCATATGGGAAATAGGCTTTTATGCCTAGTACATTGTGTTTTGGAGGGTATCAACATGTGCCCTATCAATTTGATGAAATAATCAGAAACTTGGAGGTAGAGGAAGCATAAATGGTGACTGAGAAGCATGATCAGGAGTTGGTAGATGTTGAGTTGTTATCCTCCATTAAAGGAATATCAGAAGTTGATAGGCCACAAGGCTCATCTAGGAAGGTATCAAGAATAAGGACTCAGGATTATGCCTATGCTGCCAGAGAAATAAATGTTGAGGAAACTATGGATATGGATACGAGACATGAAGATTATAGGTCTTTTATAGCAGATGATGAATTCGTGAAGACCTCAGAGTTAAAAAAAAATTTATATAAGCAAAAAGGAAAACAAATAAGAGGACTGGTTGACAATGTCACACCAGGAAATGAGGACCAATTGTTAAAGAGCTTAAGGGATGAGGTAGATAAAGAGATGATAAACATGACCCCTGAAAGGGGAAGAGAGATGTTAGAAAAGGCAAGTGTTATGATTTTCCCAGGGTTGGATCTCAATTCTGCATTAGTTTTCAACAGTTTCCTGAAGGACAACAATGCTACCCATAAGCTCAGCATAGAGAAGGTGACAGAGGTGTATACAGGATCAAGATACAATCCTGATGATAAAACATTGATGATTTGGGCTTTGTATCCCCCTCACAAGAAGTCAATTATTATTGATACTGAGAAGGCATTCAGACATGTCATGACTCTAAAGGCTGGAGAGGCTGATCCTGTTGCAACTGCAGACATTGGGATCAATATAGCAAAGTTGAATAAAGCCCAGATCCAAGCATTGATCAGAGAGAGATAAATGTATAAAACCAATAATGAGAGAATGTTGAGAGAGAATGAGTGTTTAAAGGACTTGGTAGGTGCTATAATAGGGCCAATGAAGATGCTCAACCAAGGTGAGAGTTCATAGAAAAGGGACCATTGGGAAGGGTCAAGTGCATACTCACAAGGGAGAGTGGACACACTTATTGCAATAATAAAAAAGAGGCAGGTTGTTTTAAACACTTGGTTAAATAAACTTTGGGGAAAACATTCACAATATGTGGATGCTATAAAAGAACATAGAAGAGTGGATGTGAGAATCCAAGAAAGAATTGAGGAAATGAAAAGGGGTACTCCTAGTGCTGCAGGAATTGAAAATGCCAATTGTATCATGGATAAGCATAGGGAATTATTTGAGGAGTTACAAGGGGATGTGCGGGGATTGATTGAAGCTGCTAATGATGGATTAACTATGTTCTGTGATGATGAAGGAAAACTGAAAGAAGCGACCACATGGAAAGGCGAATGTGAATCAATACTCCAAGAGATATTGAACATAGCCACTGCAAAGGACATAACATTGGATGAAGCATGTGAGCAAAATGAATGAATGATGATGATGGAGATTGTGATCCATGATGTGTTAGGAGATGCAAACACACATAAGCACCAGGATTATACAGAGCATATGTCTGCAGTTCATTTGTGGCTTAACATAAATTAGTTAATGATAAACTTGTTAACATTTTATGCTTAAGACTTTTCGAAAAGGCATGTCCTTTTGAAAACTAAATGTATAAGTATCCGTTGTTGGATAATAGAAAGGGGTTAAAAAAGATAGAATTAGAATAGGATAGACTGTTGTAAGTACTATATTTTCAGAATGATGACATTCAAGGAGACTATGTTGCATGTATGAATTTCAAGGAAGATAATGAAAGACTGTTGATTTGGTGATTTCATTCTGGTATCAATTGTTTGTGGGATTCCTGTGATTATTTGATTGTCTCCAATCTGATGTTTCTTGATTGTTTAAATTGAAGTATCAATTATATACTCGATTTATCAGTGCACATTTTTTGTTTCTGTTTGATTTGATTTATTGGATTCTTTAATAAAGAATTAAGTTCCTTTCAATCAATTATAGTAATCTCAGAATGTTATTTGGCTCAATAAGAAGAATCAGATAATTAGATTTGATATTCTGCCTCAAGTAGGGTTTATCAATTACATCCTTGCATGTTTATACTAGTTGTAAACTCATAGTCGTATGCCAAACGATTAGAGGACTTGCTAGATAGAAACCAATCATTAAAGGCTTTCATTTGACTCCATTTTACCCAATAAGGCACTAGTCTCCCTTATTTTCATTACATTAGTTTTATTCATCTCATTTGACATCTCTTAATTGAACATATTAACTCATACTTTGATATTGCATATACAATTCATACCAAATTAGGATCATATCTTTCCTCTGTTAAATTTCCATTTGTGGATAGTTAGATCAAGTAGGAAACATAAATTCAAAATCGGTGTTGCCCATATAGGTGCACCCGCCTAGGTTTAACAAAGGCTTAAGAGTAGAGGGTTCAACCATATTGGTTGGCCTTGGTAGTTGACCAATAACGTAGTGAGAGTTTGGCAACCTATGGTGGTTCATTCAAACCAGCATTTTTGAGACCCAATAGGATATAGTGAAACATCAAAAGCCTACAAAATATACATATCCAGGCAGAAACAAATTGAACTAAGTAGAGATGTCATATTTGAGGAAGATATTGCCTTAAAAAGGGAAAAGAGTTCAATTGAGATAGAAATTCAAGATTCCCCTAAATTCTTAGAAGAGGATCCTGCTCCTGAGATTCAAAGGGAGTATCCTGAAGAAATCATAAGTGAAAATCAAACTGCTCTAGAAGAGAATCCCAATGACAAAAACAAGAAGAGACCACTTTGGGCTAGGAAGATGATTAAAGAAGCTGAGAATCATACAACACCCAAAGGAAATTTTAGAGAAAGTATGAGACCCAAAATATTCTCAAGCTATGTTGCCTAATAAATGAGATCATTTGTTCAGAACCTACTAGTGTTACATAAGCTTTCAAACATCAAGTGTGGAAAGTTGCAATGAAGGAAGAGTATCAGTCCATTTTAAAAAATGATGTATGGGATATAGTACCTAGACCAAAAGAGAAATTTGTTGTCTCTTCCAAATGGCTCTTCAAAATCAAACATGTTGTTGATGGCAGTATAGAAAAAAACAAGGCATGTTTTGTGGCCAGAGGTTTCTCACAAAAGTAAGGTATTGATTATGAAGAGACATTTGCACCTGTTGCTCGGTACACCTCTGTGAGAGAAGTAATAGCTATTGCAACAACTAAAAGATGGAAGATCCATCAAATGGATGTGAAAACTGCCTTCCTGAATGGGACCATTGAAGAAGAAGTCTATCTAGAGCAACCTGAAGGTTTTGTGATACATAAAAATGACTCACATGTATGCAGATTGAATAAATCTCTATATGGACTTAAATAGGCTCCCAGAGCCTAGTATGAAAGAATTGTAAGCTATCTTTTGGGACTAGGATTTTCCAAGAATGATGCAGATCCAAATCTCTATTTTAAGGTAATTAAAGGTGATACACTAATAATAATTTTATATTTTGATGACCTACTAATAACAAGTGAAGATCACCTTATTGCTCAAGGTAAAAAGGACCTGGCTTCAGAATTTGACATGAAATACTTGGGCATCTTACATTACTTCCTGGGTTTAGAAGTCTGGCAGAAATCAGATGGAATCATCCTAAATCAAGGAAAGTACACTATTGATATTCTGAAGAGATTTAGAATGTTAGACTGTAGACCCATGTCTAAACCTATGGAAACCAACTTATACAAATTGAAAGAAGCAACATCAAAATAAAAATTTGCAGATCCTACTCTCTATAGATAGATAATTGGATCATTAATGTACTTGGTTAACACCAGACCAAATATTTGCTATGCAGTGAATGCCCTAAGCCAGTTCATGTGTGAGCCAAAGGAAATTCACCTTGTTGTTGTGAAAAACATATTGAGATACCTTCAAGGTACTATTGGATATGGTCTTAAATACAAAAATGTCTAGCTAGACTTACATGGATACTCTGATTCAGATTGGGCTAGAAGTGTAACCAATTGGAAAAGCACATCAGGATGTTGCTTTAGTTTAGGATTAGCTATGATCTCTTGGATCAGCAAGAAACAGTCTTTAGTGGCACAAAGCTCAATAGAAGTTGAATATATTGTAGCCTCTATGGGGGCAAGAGAAGAAGTATGGCTCTAGAAATTTCTTGTGGGATTATTTGGTGAGCTCCTGAATCCTACTATTATCCACTGTGATAATCAGAGTTGCATTAAGCTTTTAGTAAATCCAGTATTCCATGATAGATCTAAGCATATTGAGATCTCTTACCACTATGTAAGAGACATGTTAGAAAGGAATGTGATCCATTTGGAGTATATTAGTACAAATGATCAAACATCAAACATTCTCACCAAGCCTCTCTCCAGAGTTAAAGTTGAACACTTCAAGAAGAAACTTGGTATGGGTGAAATGTAATTTGTTATTGAGATTGAGATTCAAATTGTTTATTTTTGTACTAATGTATTTAAAAGATATTTAATGTGTAAAATATTTTGTCATGTGTGTGACTCCATGACTTTATGGGCCCTCTCTCCCCCTGTGTACATTATTGAAAGGTGACGATCTTTTTGATAATGAACACTTGTATTTGACATTGTAAAGTGACGACTCTACAATGATTAGTTGGACTATCATGATATATATCATGTGACTTGATATCTGTGGATATGTCATGATAGTGTCTTGTGGAAATTTTGATAGATATTATGAGACTTGATATCAATTTGAAGATCATTATGATCCTTATTCATGGTGGATATGTATATATATCTGTGGACATGCCATGATTTATTATGGTAGACATCATGTGACTTGATGTCAGTGCACATACCATAATGAAGATGTGTTATGAAGAATGGCATGTGACTTGACACTTTTAGTATACCATATCTTGTGATATCACGAGTAAGGTGATATCACTTTATACTTGTTTGGAGTTATCTTCCCTAGCCAAGAGGGAGTGTTGAAGATAGATAGCTTCGGTCAGATATAAATGATGATTGTATTTATTCATCACCATCATTTATATTAAAATATCCAAATCCTAAGTATAGGTTTTTGATCTGCATTGAAAAATATAAATGATATATATTTAGATCGAACTAAATGCATAAATATAAATTATGTTTGATTATTGTTAAGAGGCTAGTCATCGACTATAATAGACGAAGGGACTAATAATAAAGACATGTCCCATGAGCAGATGTGTCTCCACTCTGTGAAGAAACGTCTGCTCATGAGACATGTCTCTCATGAGATGTGTCTCTCATGAGATACGTCTCCAGAAAGTCATGCCTCCCTACCTTGGGTCATGCCATCCTTACCCATATTTATGGGTGATCGAATCCTCTAAGTAGATAATCAAAATCAATAAATTAATTTGCTCTTGAAGATTGAAAAACTACAACATAATTTATGTCTTAGTACTTCATAGATACATTCAGAATTAACTTGACATCAACCTCTTTATTTCTAATTCAGATTTAAGTATATGATCTGATAGATTTGATCAAATTTTAACAAATAGGAATAATAGTTATTTTCATACTTCTAGTATGTAATGTTAGAAATGATATGTGGAGTATGTGATCTTTTCCCTTGAATATTTTCCTCGAGAAATATCAAGTATGAGTATGCAGGGCAAATAGTTTTTGTCTTGCCCTCAGAGGGATTTTGTTATTGAAAGGTATATGCCATTGGCTTTTAGAGGTATTAAAGGTTTTCCAAATCTAATTCCTAAAAATGTTAGGAAACATTTTCCCAAGTTCACAAGGTAGAACTATGAATCGGCCTCTAGGCATTTTCTTACATTCATGGATTTGATGGGAGATTATGAGGTAAATCATGAAGATGTTGTCATGAAACTTTTTGTTCAGTCTCTTAGGGATGATGCTAGAGATTGGTTTTCATATTTACCAGCATGTTCTATAGTTCCATGCAGTCAATTTAAGAATTATTTTATAGAGTAGTTTGGTGAAAGGATAAATCCAAGTATGGTAAGGAAACGTTTTATGGAAATCTATGAAAATGAAGATGAATTGGTCCCTATTTTCAACCATAGATTTGCAAAGGCAATAAGGGATATTCTATAAATTATAAGACCTAATGATGCAGAATGTTTGATTGTATATTTGGGGGAATTTGACAAAAAAATGGGTTACTTATTGAGGGATAAGGATCATACAACACTATGCTAGGCATACCAGAATGCTATGGACATTGAGAACAACCTCAAGTATTCAATATGAAAGGATGTTTAACTACTAATGCTGATTAGTTTGATACATTTTGTATGACTATGGTTGAAGAAGAAACCCTTGAACAATCATGCCAAGATGAGATAGCCTTTGTTGTTCTAGTTGAACCATTACCACTATGTTTTGATTATAGTGAGCTCTAGGAGAAGGATTCTCTGATGTTAAGAGGTGTTGATCATGTCTCTCCTGCTAAAAGATTAAGTGATATAAGAAGATGTCAGGGTGAGTCACCCCATGACCTATTCCATAGGTTTGTAGATATATTGTTGGAAATACTAGAGGGTTTCAGGCCTAAAGAATCAATGTGTATTGACATGTTTTGTGAAATATACCAATCGGGAACAAGCATGTTGCCAAGTGAATTAAAGCCTAAATATTTAGATCAAGTAGTTGACTAGATCAAACTGATAGAAGGAATTGGAAGCAACCATGTGAGACATCAGATGCTTCAAGGTAATAATGGGTATAGCCCTGATAAGAAATAGAAAGAAATTATGCAAATAGGTGAGTTAAACAACTCAGAATATAATGATTGTAATTTTTTCACCAGTAATTTGGGGATAGGACATTACTTATGTAATGAAGAGCAAGAGGAGGACCCCTATTGTGATGAAAGAATTGATGCATCTGAATCAACTTCTTGGGAAGTACTAAAGGATGAAGAACTAGATGAGGTCCAAATGATTTCATTGATTGGTCATTTAATAAATGGCTATGATTCCAATATTGATGATTATCAATTTTCTAAAAATGATCAAGATGTTGTTATCGGGAACTATGGTGTGCAGTATGAGAGGTCTAAATGTAGTCTCACTATTGATGGATTCTCATGTTATGATGGATGTGATGATACTGAGTCATGTCTTTCCTTTGCTGAATATGATAATCCCTATCAAATGAATGGGGATCATCTTCCACTAGTTTGCAAAACTTTTGAATATGATGATAGGCTACAAGATTTGCATCTTTTAATAGAGGGGGTAGATGTTTCCTTGACCAGATTGAATATAGTGGATAATACCCTCTTTCATGAACCTTTTCCCATGAAAATTATTAAAGAAGAATCACCTATTTGGTGCAAGGATAATCCACTTTTTGAAGAATCTAGTGATACTTTGGATGGACGGTTAGAACAAAGTTGTTTGCAGTATATTAGTGGGTTTACTGATGGTAATGCCTCTAAAATTGTCACATTTGGCATTACAATGGAGGATGATATTAAAAATAAGGGGGATATCAGAGTCCTTGAGTTTCTTTCACAAGAATGTAATTCTTCCCATGAATTTGTCTTACACATACTTCAGTCACAAGAAAAAGAGCATTTTGAATATTATAGTGATGAAGAGTATATGCATATGGGTGTAAATGGTTGGTATGTCAATGTTGATTTAAATAGCAAGTACTGGGAGGAGGATGTGTATTCTAATGCACATCAAGATTGTGGATCTACATTAAGACTCATAGAAAATGAGTGGCAATATGACTCGTGTATAGGGCAATTGTATTGTGTTGAACACAATGTCAGCTAACATGAATGTGCAGTCAATTTTTTTGATGATACTCCTCACCTCTTGGATATTTTTATGAATTTGTTTCCACTTAGCAAGGATGGAATTTATGTGAAGTAGGGTGAATATTTTCTTGCATTTTCCCATTTCCCTCCTAATTCTTTAAAAGATTGCTTGCCTAGTCTGATACATAGTGTTGTTGAAGGTTTCAAATTTGATATATAGAGTGGATGTGATCAGGTGGAAAATGTATGTTTCCCATTTCCACTACAACTTGACAAGCCAGAGGTTGATAATCAAGGTAGTTGTGAGATAGTTGGTATTTATCAGAGTAGTATAGATTGTTGGGAATTACCTGACATTAATATTCATCCAATAGAGGTATGCAAAATAGGGGCTTCTAACAGAGATATGATATGGCTCCAAAGCTTGGAGGGCCTTGGAACACCAAGCTTAAAAATTGAGGCCAGTTGAATTGGATGAATTCTCTTAACAAGAATTTTGTTCAATATTGTAAATTTTGTATATAGGTGTGGTTTGTTTTCTTTCCTATTGTGTATGCTTGCTTGTCTAAATAAGCTTTGTAAATGGCAAGCATTAATGGTGTAAGCTCTATGATGGATATCAACTTGATCTCCATGCATGTGAAGGGCTACTTCTTGGCAATCATGATGAATAGTACATCGATTTCCTTATTGCCTTTGCAGTAAGTTTTGATTATGCAAGGGTCTTTGAATTTGAATGCAAGATGAGTAAGCCAACTGCTTCTCCTTCACTAGTATGTAGGTTTGCAAGAATGGGTACATAAATATCTCAGGATGAGGCCCAAAAACATGAATAGAGTACATTTCCTGGTTCTCTTGGCTTTAAGGAAGAAGGCGTGAGGTCCCTCTTGAGTGTTACTAGGTGCAACACTCAGCTCAAGGGTCATGTTGCAAGAGAAAAGGTGGCAGGCTATACCAAGGAAAGGAATTTTGTAGAGTGTGGAAGGAGTTCAAAGGCCAAGATGAGGTATGGTCGTACCTCTCTAGGTCAACAGAACTTGCCCATTGATGTTTTTGGCAGCTCTAGTGGCGATGACTCAGAGACCGACTCTGATAACAACTACTTTTCATGACTCTGATTGAGATGGTTGGCATGAATGAGGAGATCCTCGCAATTTCTCCAATTACCATGGTGGCACTATATATTGGTTCTAGTTCTGGTGTTGGTAGGTGTGTTGGTGATGATAAGATGGTTTTTTTTCCTCCCACTAAGGTGAAAACATGAAGTGGCCATTTGTATCGTCGCCATGGTACTACTTCGGGGTCCGAGTGATGTTCAACTTTTATGTGCTTTTGGTGTTTTCCATTTTTGTTGGTGTTGTTCTTTTTGGCATGGATGTGGATGTGGCTCTTTTTGGCGTTTTGTTGCTGGTATGGTAACACCTACTGGTTACGTGGGTTGTTACAATTTTGATTCCCTAGTTCTGCAAATGATTACTTCAGACTGATAGGGATTTTGAAATATAGTTGAAATTCTGCATTTGAAATGAAACTACAATGAGAACAAATCTTGTCGCTCTCTTCTATTATAAAAGACATCTCAAGGATCTTTGCAGTGGTCATATTTTTGAGTCCTTAAGCTCTAGGTGGGGAATACTTAATGCATATAATACATAATTTGGGATGAATAGGCTTGTAAATTGTCTTGGGTAGGATATGTATATTAAATAGTCTTAATATTTCTATGTAATTACTAATATCAAAACAAATCTAAATTTTTTTAAGGTATTTTTTCTCTCCTATGTGTTGTTTTGATAGGCTATGAATGAAAATATCAAGTATAATTTCATTTGTCTTCAATAGTTCATTTGAATGTATGATTCTTTTTCTTGCCTTAACTTAGTGAGTTAATCAAATGCTTGAGAAAGGATTATAAGTCTATGATAATATACTAAGGGTCTGATAAGGAGTGATACTTTGAATACTATGAAATTTTATGATGTAATGCATTGTGAGAATCGTTCATTGATATCAGGGTTAAGATTATGTATGACTGAATATTTTATATGTGACTCCTACCCAATTTGATGAGGCACTAGCTAGTTCATTTTGAATTGTTTCAAGTAGTTAAAATTAGGAAGCATCCAAGTGTGGATTCAAATTAAGAACATTACTTAATTCAACTTTTATTCACTATGAGATGAAAATCTCATATGGTATTTTTATTCTCAACAAATATATAGTCTATTGTATGGAGGTCAACCAAGCCTTTAATTATTCCTATGTATTTGTAAGTTAATAGGAATGTATTTGTGTAGTGAAGTGTTCTTATGATAGTAAGTATCCAATGAACACAAATAGGAACACCCTCATTGGTCCCACAGAGGCTAAAGAGTAGGGGTAAAGGGCTAAACACTCTTACTTGTTAGTTGGGTACAAGCCTTGGTAATTCTTGAACAGAAGGACTGACAATCCTTTAGGGAATTTGAAGGCTCTGTTGGAAAATGAACCAACACCTTAGGCACAAAAGAGAAAAACTAGGATGATTAAGGATCGAAGTATGATGATGAGGTAAATGGAAGGTGGTTGTTGTGAATGATTGAAATTTTGAGAAATCTTGAAGGAGATACTAGACTTTGGGACTTTTTAAGATTTTGATTTGATTTTGACATTGGCTTGATTGGATTTGGTTTGGATAGTGCACTCATAAACTCTAAGAGGTTGGATTTTTTCCTAGAGTAGATTTGAACACAAGATGATAATTTGACTAAGTGTGTAAAGAAGGATTCATCTATACACCCTTAGCCAAACAAGATGATTTTGGTTTGATTTTCCTTTTGGATTTTAGATATGAACTTATAAACCTCAAGATGTTGGATGTTATCAAGAAGTAGACTTGTTCACAAGGATTGATAATTTGACTTAAATATGTGGAGAAGGATTCATCTACACACATCTAATCAAACAAGATGATTTGGATTTGCTAAAAGTCTAGCATGAATGATTTTTTCAAGATTTCCAAGAGTTGTTGGTGAGATGATTTTGATTGATGTTTGAGGGATGGATGAGAATTATGAATTTGATCCTAGATTAGACCTAGATAGAACCCCTTTTTACAAGACCTCGATATTGAAGAACATGCTTGATACTCCCTATGTGAGGAATGAAAATTTTTAAAAGAGACTTGGGTTTTGTTGGCAATGAAATTCATACAAATTAGGATTGTTCTTTGATGCACATTTGTAAAATTTGAGGTTCAATCTTTCTCTAAATTCTTAAAGAATAGAAAAAAATTTCTTGTGATCCTTTTGACTAAACACCTTTGGACTTTGGTTTTAGGATTTTGATCTTTTGGGAAATCATTTGGCAGAGCACATGTGTGGGATTCAATTTTTTCTTAGATTTGATTAATGAATTCCTTTTACCACAAATAATTTTTGATTAGATTTTCAAACTAAATGTCTAATGTCCTAACTTATTCTCATCCCACAAAGTCCATTATGTGGGAATCAAGGAAATCAAGGCAATAGTTTCCTAAAGTTGACCTTAGTGAGAAAAAATTATGATATAAATCCAAATACTTAGAAGCCTATAAGGATGAAATCCCTAGGGCAAGAAAAAGCACTTGGATTTGTCAAAGGTATTTATTCCCCCTAAAGGGTTTGAAATTTTGAGGATTTGGTGAATGTTTGTTTTTGAGCATTTTAGATCCAAGAAAAGTATTTTGATTTCAAAGTGATGCACAATCCTAGGATAAAATGAGGCAATATTTGTTGAGTTCCCACTTGGATAAATCTAGCTACGCTTATCCTTTGCAGATGATTATATGCTTGACCACACTAGCTCCCCTCCATGACACACAATTCTTGGGTTAGTCAAGCATCAATACCCATGAAACTCCCATGGCATACTTCTCATCTCTACTAAGATCCATAAAAATGTGGGACGGCTTCAGATTGATCGTTCTTGCACCAAAAAATAGATTTAAGGATTTTGTCCCTCTAAACAAAAGGTTTTAATGTAGGAGTTTAGTTCGTTGGGGATCATCCATATGGCAAGACACCATTGCTTCCCTTCTTGTCAGAACAATCCTTGTGATACTTGGATTTCCCTCAAGTACTTATACTTATATACCGATTGGAAGTCTCTTGGATTTAGTGTGTTATCAATTAGGTTGATCTCTTGGGGTGATTAATTTTTCCCACCAAGGTAGGCCCTCTAAGGATTAAAAAAAATTAAGTACATCTGAATTTCGATCAATATTTGTTGAGAAACAAAGAGAGAACACTTGCAATATACTCCACTCACACTAGCAAGATTTTGTTCAATTTTAGGAACCCAAATTGAAATGTGGAGGTAATCACTTACACAACTTAATATCTCAAAAAAGGCTTTTGATTCTCAAAAATGTCGTGAGGCACAAGATAAGTGCATACGTCTTTTTAAAGAATATTAACTTGTGGAAGAGATCACAAGACAAAGAGTACACATGTTCATTTTAAACCATAAAGAAATGATATGAATTATTTTTAAGCACAAACTTTGAAGTTTGAGATTTTTTTGTTCATTTATTAAGTCCAAAACAAAATCTAGTAAGTTTTCCTATGGTTCTTTTTAATCCCTTTGTTTTATTCTTTTTAAGCCCAAATGAAATTTATTGAGTCCTAAAAAGCAAGAAGATAAAAAATACTTAGAAAATGCATTATAATTTCTCCCCAAAGTGTTTAAAAACACTTGATATAATGAGATGATGGTGCCATAGAGAACTCTTGGTCTTCATTTCCTTTCTTCACTTTTTATCAAGCCAACTTACAAAAATTGGTTAATACTGCAAAAACAGAGGCCAAAAACTAGTTAGAAGTCAAAAACAACCAAAGTGGAAAAAACACATTTTGAAAATAATTTGAAATCTATCTTTTACCCAACTAAAATGGCACAATCCACAATTGCAATGTAGTTTGAGAAAGTCAGCGGTACTATATAGCATCGTTGGGAATGATAGTGGCACTCTGCACAAAAATAGTGAGCACAATTGCGGTGCTATTTGAACCAGTGACGAAGTGTGGAATTTGAATGTCCAGTGTTGGAGATTGAAATTCAAATTTTCTAGCTAGGAAGACTTCAGTGATGTAGTTTGGAGTTTGCAGTGTCTCTATATTGCGCTGCTAGACTGATAGTGGTGGAGTTTCCCGCAGACACAAAACTTAACCAAAAAATCACAGAGTTTTAAAAAAACGTGTTAGTTTTCTCCAAATTCGCCCTCCTTCTAGTGCCAAAATGTGAATGGTGAATCTATACCTGTACAAAAAAAAACTAACAAACATATAATTAGCTCATTATGTAAGTTAGATCAACATTCCTCATGAAATTGGTTTGAAGCATGAAAACAAGAAATGAAATGAAGAACACAATAACAAATCTATCAAATCCTATTCTAATGAGAAAAATCTCAATCCCATAGGGGAATCGGTGTCATTTTGATATGCAAAATGGCCATTTCCTAATTCCTTGATGTAAAGTGATGATCTTTGGTGATGATTGTTGCTTCCTTGATGAAATTTGTGAATAAGCTAGCTAAATTGATTGTAAAATATGAAAATGCTATGAACTCAAATGCTAAATTCCTATAGTGATTGTGCTCTTAGTTGATGGATCCTAGATTCAAATGAGAGCCTCCTATAAATAGAAGAGAATGAGGGAGAAAGAGACAAAATGGATGAATGTGGGACAAAATACCAACCAATGAGAGAAGTCCACTTTTCCACATGTGATTGGAGGAGGAATGAACACATTTTAATGAATGTGCACATAAATGTGTTTAGGTGGAATTTGAAATTTGTGAAATGACAAATTGGAGAGAGAGAAGAATGAAATAAATGCCACTTAGATCAAGGAAAAGGTCATGTAAGAGGCCTTTAATTCCTTTTTGGATGTACTCATCCCTTTTGGAGGGATTTTTGAATTTGAGGAATATTTCCTCATTGATGCCAAGTTGAGAGAAAATAGAAGAATTAATAAATCAAATAAAATTATTTATTGTGCAAGTTGCAAAATCTAGAGGATTTGATGGATTAGGATTAGGATTAATTAAGATTTGATTAATTTAGAAGGGGATTAGTTGATTTGACAATTTGATTTAGATTTTAGGATTTAAATGAGTCAAAATGAGATGAATAATGGATTTAGATTTAAGTAAATAAAGTTTGATTTATTTAATTGAAGAGGGTCGTGTTAGATTAAATCAAATAAAGGTTATTTTTTTTAATTTAAATGAGATGACTTTAGAGATTAATTAAATAAAATGAATTATTTAATTAAAAGAGGGACTATAAGATTAATCAAATAAAAATGTTTTATTTAATTAATAGAAGCATGTGACTTAATCAAATAAATTCGATTTATTTAATTAAGGGAGGAAATATGATGATTTTAATTGAATAAATATTATTCAATTAAATTGATTAGTAAAGGAGATGATTCAGGATGAACTGGTGTTAGTAATATCAAGATCAAATGTATAGGATCAATATGTATATTTTATGTGTCTACAAGGATAACACCTATGAGATCATAAAAGGATCCAAAACTATGGTGGCAATAGGAAGAAGAACTCATGGAAATATCTATCAGCTTAAGAGCGATGATGGTCAGTTTTTTGTTTCATAGATTAATGAAAGTTGGTTGTGGCACCGAAGGATGGGACATGTAAATTTTGACAATTTTATTAGGAACAATTCTAGGGAAGTTGTCAGAGATCTGCCTAGAATCACAAAGCCTTCAAATTCAATTTGTAGAAGTTGTTATTTGGGAAAACAAACAAGAAGAAAAGTGGTTGAGGTAAACTTGTGTTTACTTTCTAAGATAGAACCGAAGACTATGAGTGAAGCATGCAATCATGAGAGATGGATTAGAGCAATGAAAAAGAAACTGGAGTAGATAGAGAAGAATGAGACATGGGAACTAGTCCCTAGACCTACAAACAAGAATATAATTGGTTCAAAATGGGTATTCAAGAATAAGTTGAATGAAGATGGTGAAGTGGTAAGGAATAAAGAAAGACTTATATTTAAAGTTTATTCATAGGTTGAAGGAATATATTTTGAAGAGACATTTGCACTAGTAGCAAGAATGGAGGCCATTCAGATGTTCTTGGAATTTTCATCTCATAAAGACTTCAAAGTATACCAGAAGGATGTCAAGTCTGCATTTTTGAATGGTGAATTGGAAGAAGTATATATGGAGCAACCGGAAGGATTTCAACTATCAAACAAACCAAACATGGTTTGCAAGTTGAAGAAGACACTATATGGACTTAAATAGGCTCCCAAAGCTTGGTATGTAAGATTGGATAGATACTTGACACAACAAGGATTCAATAAAGGGTCTATAGATATTGATCTTTACTTCAAAGTTGAGAAAAATAAAATGTTGATAGTTCTGGTATATGTTGATGACATTATCTTTGGTGGAAATGAAGGTATGTGTAAAAAAGTTGCAGAAGAGATGCAAAAAGAGTTTGAAATATCTATGATTGGTGAGTTGAATTTCTTCCTTGGAATTCAAGTGAATCAAACTAATAAAGGGATATTCATTTCACAATCTAAGTATGTTAAGGAATTGTTAAAGAAGTTTGGAATGGATGACTCCAAACCGATCTATACCCCTATGGTAACCAGATGTAAGATGCATAAGGATGATGAATCTACTAAAGTTGATCAAAGAATGTATAGATATATGATTGGTGGACTATTGTATCTTACTACTACTAGACCGGATATCATGCATGCAATATGTTTAGTTGGAATATTTCAAGTAGAACCTAATGAAGCACATGTTATAGCTGTGAAGAGGATATTTAGATATCTTAAGAGAACTCTAGATTATGGGCTATGTTATCTGAAGGATAATAATTTCACATTGAATGCCTACACTAATCTAGATTGGACTAGTTGTGTAGATTACTAGAAGAGTACAAGTGGAAGTGAATTCTTCCTTAGAGGGAGATTAGTTTCATGGTTGAGTAAGAAACATGATTCAATTTCTTTATCCACTATAGAAGCTGAGTACATTGTAGTAGCATCTTGTTGTACATAGGTACTTTGGATGAAGCAAACCTTGAAGGACATAGGTGTGATGTGTGATGAGCCTATCTCTATCTTTTGTGACAATACAAGTGTTATAGACATTTCAAAGAATCTGGTGATGCATTCTAAGACAAAGCACATATCTACCAGGTATCACTTCTTGAGGGAGAAGGTGTTGTAGAATGAAGTTAGACTTGAATGCGTACCTACCAAGGAACAAATTTCTGACATATTCACTAAGTCCCTTCCGAAGGATAATTTTGATTATCCCGGGGTGAAGTTAGGGGTTACTACCCCTCCTTCCTTGAACTAAGTGCACATGGAGGTGCATCAGACCAGTGGATTCAAAGATTCTTTAGATCTGGATTGAGGATTATGGTCTACTCCTCAGGGGGAGTAGAGAGGTGCATTATTGTAGTATGTGATGTGGGTGCACTCCTAAGGGGGAGTGAATAGATCTTTATATGGAAAAAAAATTCATCCAAAAATTTCATTTACCATTGATGTCAAAGGGGGGAGAAATTCATGTGAAAAAGTTGAAAGAAGAGAGTGCACAAATTATTGTGGAGGTTGTCTAATTTGAAGGAGAAGAGAGAAGAAGAAGTAAGAGAGTGTGTATGTTTTTCTTGATGGTCTTTCACATCATGTGTTGCCATCAATGACAAAGGGGGAAATTGTTGCAAGTATGGATGTGTTTGGTGGTGTTGTCATTAATGTTGTCATTGATGTCAACATAGTTTGGGTTGATTGTAGATGGTACTTGTATAGTTAAGATACTGTAGAAGTGCTTAGAGTACATGGAGCTATATTCATGAAGTTTTAGTTGTGTTTTTACCATGTGCTTTTGAGAAAATTTAAGAAATAATGAAGGTAGTGTATTGTGCTTTACATTTCTTCTATGTTGATCTTATGCCTGTGCAGATCTGTGGTTGTGTTCATTACCTTCAATGGATAATATATCCTAAGTTTTAGCTTTTAGATCGATGGAGAATGAAAGATATGTTCACCGATGTGTGAACTGGTTTGAAAAACTATTTGGCTGCGGACTAGGAGAAATATTTTGGCTCTATAGTCTTCTGGTGTTTTGCTTCAGATCTTGAAAATTTGGGAGATGATTCATATTGATGTTTTCTATGTTCTAAAAAATGTTCTTGTGATTTGGCACTTTGGAAGACCTGCTCCAGAGCTCCTATGTGTTGCTAGTTGGTCTGGTTGGATTGTTGAAGAATATTCTATGAATGAATATTGTTGTAGTTGTTGTGGATGTACTTGAAGGTTTCTTAGAGATGGTAAAATGTTTGGTGAAGCATGTTGAATGATCCATGTGTGATAATATTGCTGGAGATGCACATACTTCAAATATTATTTGTGTTTTTATTAGGTTTGGTCGACCTAGTGTCTACACATTACATAAATATTTTTCATCAAATTAAGGAAGTGTGTGATTGATCCAAGATTTTGTCTAAGTCCTAATTAAATATGTAATTGGTCCTCTCTCATTCTTATCCACCACGGGAATGTTGAGTAGCTGACCTAGTTTGAATTTGTAAATGGAAATATATAGATGACCTTGGAGAATTCTTCTAGGTTTGAAGATGGTATAAAATAAAATCAAGATGTTGCGAATTGAAGATGAATCAATCAAGTGAAGTGTGTGAACAAGTTCAAAAGGTAGAGAGTGTGTAAGAGTGAATCAAGGCAACAATAATTTGATGTGTTAGATTCCTAAAAGCAATGAGTTGATGGTGTCTACAATCTTCTAATCAAGTTGTGAATGTGTGGAACCTTTGTGGTGGATCTCCATTTATCTTTTATTTTTTTGTAGGTAGTGAGCCTCCTTCTAGAAAGTGAGTCCTATTGTAGGTAGTGAGCCTTTGTATCTAGGCAGTGAGCCTTTGTATCTAGTATTGCATTATTATTATATTATGAGCTAATCCTCACCATGGTATTTCCATCATTGGGTTTTCCACGTAGATATGGTGTCTCTAGTGTTTTATTTCTGTTACTTTCATTTCATGTTTACACTTTATAATGGACTGAGTTAAAGTGGAATTGACTAAGGTTAGAAGTAAAGAAATTTGATACAACTGATTCACACCCCTCTTAGTTGTCTTTTGCATTTCAACAAGAACTCCCAAGTTCAAGAATCCAAATTTCTCCTCTGAATCATGGTTTATACTAGAAGTTTGATCAATAGCTAAAGGAACAATGTCATCATTAGAAGAAAAATCTTCAAAGGTATACAACGGAGATAAATGATCAACCACCCTAGTAGCAATGATCTCTACTCTCCAAGTCTCAAATGATGACTGAATCAAGTGTGAACTCCACAATCCTCCCATCTCCTTCATGTGTAATTTGATATATGGAAAGAAGATTGTTCATAAAATGAGGAACACATAAGACATCCTAAAAAGTGTTGTCCCCAAAACTAATAGATCCCTTCCCAATTACACTCGTTTATGTATTGTTTCCCATAAAATTAGGAGACTTAGTACAAGGTTGAAAAGAAGAGAATATAGAATGAAAATATGTCATATGATGAGATTCTCAAAAAATCTAGAAGCCATATCCTTGATGGTGCAAGAGCACCCCAAAGTGCATCTAGGAGAGTTAAATACAAGGTCAAGAATTGGAAATTTGTGTAGGCCACATGTAGCAAACTCCTTCCATTCTTTGAGTTTGTGCCTTAGAGGCATTTGAGAACTTGCATTATGTTAGTGAAGGTCATGTTGACCATTTGTCAGATTGGGGTTTGGCTACAAGGATGACTTAAGACCTTTGTAGACCTTCCTAGGTGTTAGTTTCTTTAAGATTTTGAAAATAACGCCTATTGGAAAATCCACAAGCGGCCATGGAATAGTTAGGCTCGAGCTTAACTAATTTGGAAACCTTTATAAGGTGTGCCTCGACCTGTTGGAAGGTTGGAAGCTTTTGTAATGTTGAAGGTTCATGAATACTAGTGTGGACAATGAGAAGAATATGTAATTTATGTGTTTTCTTTGAATTTGTGTGATCAAGAGCAATCATGGCTCTGTAATTTGTTGTAGTTTGTAGTGTAGCTATTTTCTAAGCTTTGTGTGGTGGTAATTAGTTTGTGTGATCAGTTTTCAGGCGTTGTTTTTGTAGTTAATTTGTTTCTTTTAGATTTTTGTTCAGTTTGGAAGACTGTAAATTATGGAGTTTTAGTTACATTCCCACTATGCTTTATGTACGGTCCTTGGGAACTATGACTAAGCTCCATGTCTATATATAGAATAGGGTTAGGAGTGTTTAGGAGTCAGGGAAACATGGAGAAAGTCTTCTCCTAGGCGAGCTTGATAGTGCCCGACTAGGAAAGGCAGGAGGTGCAAAGCACTTGGTTTGCAGGGGTGACCTTTCCCTATCAAGTAACGTGGTGGAAAGGTAGATAGATGCCTTACAAAGGCTTGGCATGAAGGAGGAGGCTTCACCAGTTGATTTGAATGGAGAGCAAGCTAACAGTTCACTATGTGGTCAGGGAATGGCTTAAAAGAGGCCTAAATTGCTAAATGGAGGGTTATGGTTTTGTACGGTCAAGTGAGGATGAAGACCTCCAGAATCTTTGAGGGATAGACACTAGGACCAAGAATCCTAACAGAATAACCTACATTCTTTGGAGACCTTTAGACTTCTAACCTAATTTCTCAGAGTTGGAGGCCTAATAGGGGTTCTTGGGCAGGTAGCCTAGTAAACCCTAACTGAGGGTTTGGTGGAAGCGAATTGTGATTGGAGTATGGTGGATTTTCAAGAACCCTAGGGAGGTGAATTGAAGCCTTTGGAAACATCTCTACACCCCTGCAAAGTTAAACTTTAGTTATTGGAGGATATTAGTCTTTAGGGAAGATTAAGGGCTAAGGAAGAGTAGAAGCATTGCGCCAAGGGTGACTTGGTAGATTGGAATTGAGATGATAGTGGGGTTGGCCAAGAGAACCAGGGGTACCTAAACATGAGGTAAGTCCTACAGGTTAAGGTGGTTAAGACACCAAGGAGATCTTGCTAGCAAAGATCCAGAGCATGGAACAATGACTGTTCCATCCAACCCTACCCTATCAGATTGGTACTAGAGCAAGTTGAAGATTTTGGAGAGAATCTTGTATGTTAGACCTTGAATCTAGTGGTTCCACAACCATGGTGACAAACATTGATTTGGCAAAGAAGGTCGAAGATCAGGAGGAAGATAATAGGAGATTGAGAGAAAGATTGGCACAACTTGAGGAAGCATTGAGCAATGTGCAAGTTGAGGCCGATGAGGTCAGTAATAGATTGGAGGGTAGGGTACCAAAGAGTGAAGAGGTTGTAGAGGAAGACAAGACCCCTGAACCTGACCCTATTCTACAGGAGGAGCCTTTCTTCAAGGCATTAAAAACTTTGAGTGGGAAAGAACTTGAAGGCATACCGCTGTTCAATGGCAAATTGGAAGTTGATCTAGTCTTGGATTGGATAGAAGGCATGGAGAACCATTTTGAGTGTGATGGAGTCATTGAAGCATAGAAGGTGAAGGTGGCCAAATCAAGATTGGGAGGATCTGCCTTGACATGGTGGAAATTCATTCAGACAAAGAGGGAAAAGGAAGGCAAGAAGCCTATTTCAACTTGGAAAGGTATGGTTGCAAAAGTGAGAGAAGCATACATACCAAATGATTATGAGATTTAGTTACACAAGAAGAGACAAAGCTTGAGGCAAAGAGACCAAGATGTGAACACTTTGCACTAAGGAGTTTCAAAAACTTTGTATGAGGTCTAATGTTTTAGAATATGAAAGTCTCAAGGTGGCTATGTATCTGAATGGCTTGAAGTGGAACATTCAGGAGGAGATGACTCTTCTAAGTCCAAAGACAGTACACCAATGCTACCAATTAGCTATTAAGATTAAGGAAAGGAGCAAGAGGAAACATGATCAGGCTTCTAAGAGTAGAAGAAAATGTAGAGATCAAAGAGATCAAAGAGGATAGAGAGGTGGCTACCAAGGTAGAGGAACTGAGCATAGAAGCCAAGGTGAATCTAAACTCACTAAGCATGGGAGTGAAACACCTTCTAGAGGAGGTTATGGAAGAGGTAGAGGTTCTCAAGGAGGATCAAATAGAGGAAGAGGAGTAGGTAGGAGCAATTCATATTTTGCTACTATGAAATGTTACCATTGTGGTCAAGTAGGACATCTGGCTTATAGGTGCTCGGAGAAAGCATCTTCATAAAATGCTGAGAAGAGGGTGGCATATGCTCAAGAAGACACCATGAGTACTAAATCACCAGAGGTCAGTCACATTGAATCTAAAATGGGGGAGAATATGATGTTTAGGAGAGTTTTGATCAGATAACTGGTTAAGGAAGAGCCAAAACAAAGAAGAGCTTTATTTAGAGTGAGATACAAAATACTTGGGAAAGTATGTAAGGTTATTGTGGATTGAGGTTCAATAGATAACATCATCTCAGTAGAGGCAGTAAAGAAGTTGAAATTGGAGAAGGTACCCCACACTAACCCCTACAAAGTAACATGGTTGAACAAAGGGCATAGTGTTCTTGTCAATGAGCAAGTAATGGTGGAGTTTTCCATTGGAGGGTACAAGGATAAGTTAATTTTTGATGTGTTACCCATGGATGCATGCCATTTACTATTGGGAAAACTATGGCAGTATGACAAAAGTGCCATGTATGATGGGAAAGAGAACACTATTTCTTTTAAAAAGGATGGGAAGACATTTAAGTTGCAGTCACTGTCAGAAGAAGAAGAAGGACAGTCAAAGACAGCTAGTGTCTTGTTAAGTAGTGGGAAAGAGTTCCTTAACAACCTACATCAAGGGAGTGAAGGACATGTGATCATGGTGCAATCCAAAGAAGAGGACAAGACTAAAAAAATAGTCATACCCGAAGCAGTCCAGAAGTTGCTTGAGAAGTATAAGGACATAGTGAGTGATGGTGCACCTACAACTTTACCTCCAAAAAGGGCCATTAGTCATCAGATTGACTTCATACCTGGAGCTTCATTGCCTAAAAAAGCAGCTTATAAGCTTACACCGGATCAGAATCTAGAGGTAGCTAGAAAAGTGCATGAGTTATTGGATCAAGGATTGATTAGGAAGAGCATCAGCCCATGTGCAGTACTAGGGGTCTTAGCAACCAAGAAAGGAGGCAAGTGGAGATTATGAACTGATTCTAGAGCAATAAATAGAATCACAATTAGGTATAGGTTCCCTATTCCTAGGATTGAGGACTTGATGGATTGTCTTGGAGGAGCTCAGTACTTCACCAAGTTGGATCTCAAGAGTGGATACCATCAGATCATAATCAAGGATGGAGATGAGTGGAAGACAACATTTAAGACAATAGATGGGTTGTATGAATGGAGAGTTATGCCATTTGGGCTCTCTAATGCCCCTAGCACATTCATGAGGCTCATGAATGAAGTGCTCAAGGACTTTACAGGGATATTTGTGGTGGTATATCTTGATGATATTCTCATCTTTAGCAAGACAGCAGAAGAACAACTAAAACATGTGGAGTTGGTTCTTAGAAGATTGCAAGAAGAGAAGTTAGCCATCAACCTAGAGAAGTGTGAGTTCTTTAAATAGGAGCTTGTATATTTGGGTTTTGTAGTATCCCAAGGATCATTGAAAATGGATCCAAGCAAGGTGGAAGCTATCCTAAACTGGCCTACACCAACCACAGTGACAGAGGTAAGAATTTTCCATGGATTGGCTCAATTTTATAGGAAATTCATAAGAAACTTTAGTGGCATATGTGTACCAGTCCTAGATACAATCAAGGGTGGTTTGAAAACTAAGTTTGTGTGGACTCAAGAAGCTGAGAAAGGTTTTGAGAAACTAAAACAAGAAGTGGCAACTCAACCTATTCTCTTATTACCAAGCTTGTACAAATTGTTTACTGTGGAATGTGATGCTAGTGGAGTTGCAATAGGAGTGCTTAGTCAAGAGGGAAGGCCCATAGCTTTCTTTAGTGAAAAGCTCAATGAAGCTAAGAAGAAGTATTCTACCTATGACCTAGAACTTTATGCTTTGGTTCAGTCACTTAGGAAGTGGAGGCATTACCTTCTACCAAAGGAATTTGTAGTCTTTACTGACAATTAGACACTTAGTTATATCAACACCCAAGAGAAGTTGAGCAATAGACATTTGAAATGGATGGAGTACATCCAAGCTTTTACTTTCACCGTCAAGCACAAGAAGGGACAATTGAACAAGGTAGCAGATGCACTAAGCAAGAGTTTGCTGACAGTGCAAGAGATACAGATCAAGAACATTGGAATAGAGAGTTTCAAGGATCTCTATGGGGAAGATGAAGATTTCTCAGAGGCCTACAAGGTATGTTCTGACTTTGAGAATCATTTTCATAGCCAATATTGAGAATATACATTGCAAAGTGTATTGTTGTTTAAAGGGAATCAGTTATGTGTTCCAAAAGGGTCAATGAGAGAAAACCTCATCCAAGAAAAGCATAATGGTAGTCTTAGTGGACATTTTGGCATCAACAAGACATTAGAACTAGTGCAAAGGTTCTATTATTGGCCTAAGTTGTCAAGAGATGTCAGGAGGTATGTGGAGCAATGTGTTGTGTTTATGAAAGCTAAGGGAGGAGCTAGTAATGCTGGTCTATATCAATCCCTACCCATTCCTAATAGACCATGGGAGTGTGTTAGCATGGACTTTGTGGTAGGACTCCCTAAGACCAAGATAGGATTTGATAGTGTCTATGTGGTGGTGGATAGATTCAGTAAGATGAGTCACTTTATTCCTTGCAAAACCACTCATGATGCTAGCTACATTGCTCACCTTTTCTTCAGAAAAATTGTAAGGATCCATGGATTGCCTTTGAGCATTGTTTCAAACAGGGATGTGAAGTTCATGAGTCACTTTTGGAAGACTCTATGGACCAAATTAGGTGCCAACCTTTTGGATCAGCTTACCATCCTCAGACCAATGGTCAAACAAAGGTGGTTGACAGGGTGTTAGGTAACCTTCTAAGGTGCATAACCAAAGAGTATGGACAAACATGGGACATTGTTATCTCACAGGCTAAGTATGCTTATAATGATAGTGTGAACCGGACCAAAGGTCAGAGTCCTTTTGAGATTGTGTATGGAATGCATGCAAGAGGTATATGTGAGCTCAGGGATCTAGGAGCTATGGAACATAGGAGTGGACATGCAGAGGACTTCACTCAAACCATGAAAGAGATTCAAGAGTAGGTAAAGAAGACAGTCATGGAGGCTACACAAAAATTGAAAGACAAGGTAGATATGTCAAGAAAGGATTTGTAATTTGTAGTAGGAGACTATGTCATGGTTCACCTCAACAAATCCAGGTTGTAGAAGGATATATCAACCAAATTGCAGATGAAAAGAGTGGGACCATGCAAGGTATTAGCCAAATATGGGAAGAATGCATACAAGGTGGAGTTACCTGCAGATTTAGAGATTTCACCAGTGTTCAATGTAGCCGATTTGATTAGGTATAAGGGATCAGTCAATGACATGGATCAGACTAGTAGGGAGATCTTCAAAGATGTCAACAACATAGCCTTACCCACTCCAGACAAGCTACAAGCAGAGAGGGTCTTGGAGTCAAGAGTAAAGAATTCTACAAGGCATAGAGTGTATATGGAGAACCTCATCAAGTGGAAGAACAGACATGAATCTGAGGCTACATGGGTGGATGAAGCTTAGAATTAACCCATCTCTAATCTCTCCTCACATTCCTTAAAGTCTATGCAGAGGGGGAGAATGGTGCAAGAGCACCCCAAAGTGCATCTAGGAGAGTTAACTAGAAGGTCAAGAATTGGCAATTTGTGTAGGCCACATGTAGCAAACTCTTTCCATTCTTTGAGTTTGTGCCTTAGAGGCATTTGAGAACTTGAATTATGTTAGTGAAGGTCATGTTGACCATTTGTCAGATTGGGGTTTGGCTACAAGGATGACTTAAGACCTTTGTAGACCTTCCTAGGTGTTAGTTTCTTTAAGATTTTGCAAATAAGGCCTATTGGAAAAGCCACAAGTGGCCATGGAACAATTAGGATCAAGCTTAACTGATTTGGAAACCTTTATAAGGTGTGTCTCGACCTATTGGAAGGTTGGAATCTTTTGTAATGTTAAAGGTTCATGAATAGTAGTGTGGAAAATGAGAAGAATGTGTAATTTATGCATTTGCTTTGAATTTGTGTGATTAGGAGCGATCATGGCTCTGTAATTTGTTGTAGTTTGTAGTGTAGCTATGTTCTAAGCTTTGTGTGGTGGTAATTAGTTTGTGTGATCAGTTTTCAGGCATTGTTTTTGTAGTTAATTTGTTTCTTTTAGATTTCTGTTATGTCTGGCAAACTGTAAATTATGGAGTTTTAATTACATTCCCACTGTACTTTCTGTACGGTCCTTGACTATTTTCCATTTCTATATATAGAATAGGGTTAGGAGTGGTTAGGAGTCAGGGAAACATGGAGAAAGTCTTCTCCTAGGTGAGCTTGACAATTCCTAACTAGGAAAGGCAAGAAGTATAGAGCACTTGGTTTGCAGGGGCGACCTTTCCCTGTCAAGTCACATGGTGGAAAGGCAGATAGATGCCTTGCAAAGGATTGGAATGAAGGAGGAGGCTTCACCATTCAATTTGAATGGAGAGCAAGCTGACAGTTCACTGTGTGGTCAGGGAATGGCTTAAAAGAGGCCTAAATTGCTAAATGGAGGGTTACGGTTGTGTACGGTCAAGTGAGGATGAAGACCTCCAGAATCTTTGAGGGATAGACACCAGGACCAAGAATCCTAAGAGAAGAACCTACATTCTTTAGAGACCTCTAGAATTCTAACCTGATTTCTCAGAGTTGGAGGCCTAATAGGGGTTCTTGGGCTAGTAGCCTAGTAAACCCTAACTGAGGGTTTGGTGGAAGCAAATTGTGGTTGGAGTATGGTGGATTTTCAAGAACCCTAGGGAGGTGATTTGAAGCCTTTGGAAACATCTCTACACCACTGCAAAGTTAAAATTTAGTTATTGGAGGATATTAGTCTTTAGGGAAGATTAAGGGCTAAGGAAGAGTAGAAGCATTACACCAAGGGTGACTTGGTAGATTGGAATTGAGATGATAGTGGGGTTGGCCAGGAGAACTAGGGGTACCTAAACATGAGGTAGGTCCTACAGGTTAAGGTGGTTAAGACACCAAGGAGATCTTGCTAGCAAAGATCCAGAGCATGGAACAATGACTGTTCCATCTAACCCTACCCTATCACCTGATCCATGACCTAGAAAATCACAAAGAGCATGCCCTTTATTTCTTGATGTAGAAGCTTGACCTTTGTCCTTTTTAGACTATTTTAAAGAAAAAGGAGAAGTAGGTGATTCATAAATTCTAGAAGACAAATCAATGTGATTCTTTTTGAGAAGATATTTCAATCATCAATATCCTTCTTAAAATAATAGCATTCTTCATGTCCATCCTTCTTGCAATATGCACTTGAGTAGGCCTCTCCTTATTAGATGTTTCCCCTTTAGAAGTTTTTTTCTTTGGTTGATCTAAATGTTGATTATTCTTTGCTTTCTTCTATTTCTTATCTGATTTTGATTCTTTCACCTGACTAGCCAACAATGCCTGAGATTTAGAAGTATTGATGAGACCCATTGAGATAAGCTTTGTTGATCATGTATCAACATCTTAGAAAATGATGCAAATGAAGATGTAGTATACATAAACCCCAGTCAATCTATGAGTATGAAAGCTAGAAACAAAAGAAGCATAGTCATGACCAAGTTTTTTCATTTTATTGTAGACCAAATGAATTTCCTTATTATCAATTCCACATTCTTTATATTTCTCTCTTAGATCATTAACCTTAGTGATGTAGTCATGGATGTTGTCAAAGTTCTTAGGATCAAGGCTCATCAGTTCATTATCAATTTGATAGCCTCTTACTTCATTTCTAGTACCATACAATGTTTTCAATTTGTCCCAAGCTTCATGAGAAGTTTTACATGATTTAATTTGAAATAACAAATCTTGAGAAACTAGTCTACGAAGACATCTAAGAGCTTTGGTATGTTCAATCATCAATTTTATCTTTTTATTTGCATCTATAAGTCTAGGTACCTTATCTTCAACATATAGAGAGTGAACTTCAATCATTAGAATACTCCATACATTTTGATTCCATGTTGAATAATTATATGATGTGAGAAAAGGAACCTTAGAATGATCAATGAAAATGAGAGAGAACAAGAAAAATGATCAAACGAATGCACCAAGAGACCCCCCAAATCACTCAATCATGAAGCCCCTCAAGCAATATCTGATTTGGCACTTTATATTTAGTGCATTTACAGTTGCTAGATCCCAAAAACAACAAGCTATACTTGATCTTAGTGCTTACAAATGACAAAATAAGCCAAAGAATCAAGTAAAAATTTTTGTATAGAATGAGATCAATATAATCATACCAATGAAAAGTACACAAAAAACTATGCACTTTAAAAAAAAACTACACACAAAAATGTTACCATAGGAGCAAGATATGAGCTCCAAAAGTTCCCAAAATGAGGATGAAGCAACAAAACCAGTGAGAATATGAAATTTATGGAAAACCAAGACACCAAAACCAAAGAATGATTGCACTGCCATGTAGAGCATGAAAAATTATCCCAAATTAAAAAAAATTCTTGAAAAATGGATTCAAAACGATTGAGTTATGGGGATTCAAAGTTGGATTGCAAAATAAAAATTGTGAACGGTGAGGGGGGAAATCTTTTTTGAAAATGATAACATCAGCAAAACATGAGCCTAAATTTGATGGATATGGGCCCGTAAGAAAATAATATTCCCTCCCTATGAGTGTAAAAATGGCGGCTTCCTTGGGCATCGTAGTCAATGGAATTTTTGACAAAGAATTTGGAATATTCACTGTTGCTCGTGCTGGTTTTGAATTTTCGATTGTCGAATTTTTCAGCCAAGTTTTTTTGTCGCCGGCTGATGTTATCCTTTTTATTCACTATTTTTTATATATATCGAACGCTTTATTTGCAGGCAGGATCTGTGAGTGGTAGGGCCTCTTATCATTGCCACGCGGCTGGCCGCGTACCCTATAGTATGTTGCAGTACGCCAAGTATGCTACAGACTTGCAATTTTTTATTTTTATTTTCTTATTTTTTAAATTAAAAATTTCCAAATGAATTTTATTGAAACCTTTAGAAAAAACAAAAAAAAAAAAAAATTCAAAAATTATTCTGCAGAAAATAATATTTTTTTTCCTGGAGATTTTATCAAGCATCACCATGGTTTTGAAGAAATTTTTGAGTCTATTAATCTGGCTCTACAATACCAAAAGTGATAGTAGGTTGTTGAATGCATTAAGGAAGAACTGTCAGAGGGTGTGTGTGAATATGGATAAGGTTATAAAGGAAAAGTATTATGGTATCTCCTTCCTCAATGCACACTCTCCTCACTCTCCCAAAAATCTTGTTGGGATGAAAGGTCGAGGAAATTCTTTTGGTTCAAATGCAGATCATGTGGAAGCTAGGATTGCTTGTGATAGTGCAGAAAATGTGAACATGAGAGGAAAGGGTTTGAAAGCCTGTCTGCATTTGGTTTGGTGGATTCAAATAAAAAATGACCCAACTATAGGTAATGGCTCCTATGTATGTGGTGTGCAAGCTCATTTTGATCCATTTGTAGAAGGTGGTCCTAATTCCCGTGATTTGCAAGCTTTGGAGGATGCAAAGGCTCAAGATGAAAATTCAGTCCAAGTGGCACGAATGGAAGAATAATCAAATTGCTAGAAAGCAATTTTTTGAAATTTTACATCAAACCTGGGTCTACTAAAAGGATTGAAGATGGGTATATAGATTAGGTCCTGCTCCTTTTGAAATTTTGCAAGTGTTATTAGATTATGCTATGAATTTTATTTTTTTGATTCGTCAATCACAGCTTGAGGCTCAGAAGTTATTTATATTAATATCAATAGAATTTACACCAGTTCATCCAGCGGCTAGACTGGTGAATTTTACAAAATGGAGATCATCTTGACTCCCATTACTAATTACTATGACACAGATCCAAGCTATCTTAATACAATGGTGCAAATCCAAGCTAGCTATCATGGTGATGTCCATCTTGGCTTGAGCACTACATGAAGATTTCTTTGGTGCTCTTCCCATGACTTGTCCCTATCAGCTCCAACATCCTAAAATCACATCCCAATTTCTTAAATTATGATGCATTCTGCCTCTTATTTGTGGTTTGACATATTGCTCCTTGACTCAAGATGAAGAGAGATGGTGGCATCATACTAACACTAGTGGTGTGGCCGTTCAAAGTGACTGAGTTGGGCAATATTTGAATGGATACGCACCTTAGTGTTGGCAGTAGGATGGGTCACCCATATGCCAAAACTAGCCTAGGTGGCTTAGTCTATAGCACCCATTTGGCACATGGGCAACAAACTTAGTCTTTAGTTACCCCTGCATTGGCAAGAGCATCAGCCTCTTTATTTCCCTCCCTATAAATATGATTGACTGTATATAGTTCAAATTATTTCAACATTTCGAATACTCTCTAGAGGAGCGCCTGAAGCTTCCAATTTTGAACCTTACCACTCCTAATGGCATTTACTACTAGTGTCGAATCTCCTTCTATTGCAATTTTAGTTGCTCCACTCTCCTTGCATAGCTTTATCCCTTGAGTCACTGCCAGGAATTCTGCCTCATTATTTGTCCCAAGAGGAGGTTTTACTGAGGAAGATAAGATTGTATTTCCTTGCCAATCTCTTACAATACATCCAGCCCCTGAAGGTCCCGGGTTGCCTTTAGAGGCCCCATCAAAATTCAGTTTAAGCGAACCATTTTCGAGTGGAGACCATACTACAAAGAAGCGTTCTTGATGGGTTTCAAAGCCACCTTGACCATACCATGTTGGGATCTGCAGCATTGACCAAGTCTGCCTGATCTTGGCATCCCATTCTAAGAAGGTCTTTCCTTTAACTGCTCTTTGTTCAATCTTGACGTTAATAGTTTCAACTAAGACCACTTCTATTTTACTGATCAAAGACACAATTCCCATCTTTTTATCTTGGAATAGTCACCTATTCCGTTCTTTCCATATCTCCCATGCCAAGATCAATGGGCTTATAATCCATATATCCCCATAGACTGATTTGCTTTTGAGAGATGGCCAAGATAGCAACCAACTTAGAAGGTCATTGGGCATTGCACAGGACCACCCTAATCTTGCGCAAAGCCACTGCCAGCATTGTTGTGCATAAGGACAACCCATGAGTAGATGGTTGGATGACTCTTCCACCTGTTCACATAACACGCATCTTGAAGGACCATGAAAACCAGGGTGGGAAAACCTGTCTGCGGTTAGAGGAAGTTGCTCTACTTGTCTCACTCGCTCCTTATATAATGCTTTGAATACATCTCTCGCATTGTAACTACCTATCTTTGAGCCCACCCATACTAGAGTTTCTACATCATTACGTATTGTCAAAGACCTGCCTTGTAAAGCTTCTAGCAGACATGCCACTTCTCTTTGTGGTAGGCTTAGGTTTGTAAAATATTTCCATTTCCACTCCATGACTGAATTTCTTACTTCTACTGCTATGTAGTCCTTAACATAGGTACCCCAAGACTCCTTTAATTCACTTTTGACTGCTACCACTTCTGTGAGGTTGTCGAGGCTCAAAGCTCCTACCCACGAGTCTTCCCAAGATAGTGGTTTGCTACCATCATGTATAACCCAAGTTAGATATTCACAAATCACCTTTTTACATTGTTGCGTAAAGTTCCAGATATGAGAGATTTTAGGGGGATTACCTGTGGTTAATATATTCCCATTTGATTCTTCCTTTAAGTACTTCTAATGGAGGATCTTTGCCCACTTATTTTGAGGTTCCTTATACATGCACCAGACCAGTTTTTCCCCCAGGGCCTTGTTTTTCAATTCCAAATGCTTAAATCTGAGCCCTCCATCCTCCTTAGCCTTTCAGAGTTTCTCCCAAGCGATTAGAGATATCTTCCTTTTTTCAACGTTCCCTTGCCAAAAAAATTGCCTCTAGATCTTGGTGAGATTCGATACATAGCCACTTGGGATAAACATTATAGAAATGAGGTATATTGGAAGAGCTGATAATATATATTTTATGAGTGTAATTCCTTCGGCCCATGTTAACCACTTGGCCTTCCATGCATTCACCTTGGCATTGGTTTTCAACTAAAGGGGATCCCATTGTCTAGTTGACCTTGTTCCTTTTGCCAGAGGAACTCCTAAATATGTGCATGGTAGTTTTCCTTTTTTGAAGTTAAGGATCCTCATGATTTCCTTTCCTTTTTGGACAGTTGTGTTGAAAAAGAAAATTTCAGACTTATTATCATTCACTTTTTGCCTAGATTCCTTGGCATATTTCCTCATAATAGTATTCAGATGTATTGCCTCTCTCCTCTTTTCTGCACCCAATAAGTTTGTATCAGCAACAAATTATTGATGAGTTACTAGATGAGTGTCACTGGTTACTGTGATTCCTTCAATCTGGGCAGAACTAAGAGCATGTAGTATGGTTCGTCCTAAAGCTTCAACCATTAAGATATATAGGAAAGGAGAAATAGGGTCTCCTTAACGTAACCCCTGAGAGACTTCAAAAAACCCCTCTAGCATACCGTTAACTAATACTGAAAACTTGGGAGTAGAGATGCAAGTATATATCCAATTCAGCCACCTATTGTTAAAGCCAAAGGCTTCTATAACTTTCATCAAGAACCTCCAATCAGCTGTGTCATAGGATTTTCGAATATCCAGTTTGATTATCATACTGGCTTGCTTGTTCTGCTAAATAGAGTGTATTGCTTCCTGTGCCAAGATTACTCCGTTCAAGATTGATCTACCTGGCACAAAGCTTGTTTGTTCTTCTACCACTAATGATGGGAGGATCAATTTTAATCTTTTTTCCATGGCCTTTGTCATAAATTTATAAATTGTATTGCATACAGTGATTGGCCTATAATCATCCAGTGATTCTACCGCTTCTTTCTTAGGGATGAGAGTTATGAATGTGTTATTGACTTCTTTAAGTAAGTTTCCTGAATTTCATGAAGCTTTTATTGCATCTGCTAGTTCATCCCCCAATAGATACCAAAATGTTTGAAAGAAGATTGCTGGTAGGCCATCTGGACCTGGGGATTTTTCGGGGTGCAATTGGAAAAGAGCATTCTTAATTTCTTCCCTGGAGTATTTAGTATTTAACATCTTGTTTTGTTCTTCTGTCACTAGTTTGGGGATGTTTCTTAGCATCTCTTGTTGCTGCTGTAGAGCTGAACCATCTAAATTGTTTAGAAGATTGGTGAAGTAATTGACTATTTTAGCTGCCAACTCCTTAGGCCCCTCTATCCTCTGACCATCATCCTATTTTAGACTGGTTATCCTATTCACACTCCTATGCTGCCTAGTACTATTATGAAATAATTTTGTATTCTTATCTCCCTCTTTTAGCCACACCTCTTAGGATTTTTGTCTCCAATATATCTCCTCTTTGGCTAATACCTCTTCATACTTTCCTAGGAGCTCTTTTTCTTTTAAGAAACTCTGCTGATTTATTCCATTTTGGATAATATCCTCTTCAACTCTCCTGAGTTCTTCTTCAATGCTTTCCTTTGACTCAAATATGTTCTTGAAATGATTCCAGTTCCAATCTTTAATCTTTAGTTTTAGCTCCTTTAGCTTGGTTATAAAATGATGCATCTTTGAACCAATAACTTGAAATTCTACCCACCATTTCTCCACTAGGCCTAAGAAATTCAAATCTTTGAACCACATATTCTTGAATTTGAACAGGGAATAGGCAGGACTCTTATCTTCTTGTATGTTCAACTGAATGGGAAGGTGGGCTGAACTAGCACAAGGGGAGATTGTTGCTTCAAAGAGAAATGGAAAGTTGTCTAAGCTTCCCTAGAATAAAAACCTATCCAATTTCTCTGCGATCATACACGGGCCTATCCTTCTGTTCGTCCAAGTAAAGGTCCCATTTCTGAAATCTATGTTTAGCAGTTGATTCTGAATAATCCAATCCCGGAAATCCTTTTGTGACTGATTTTCCCCATGAATTCCTCTAGATTTTTTTGAGTTTTCCAATATCGCATTGAAGTCCCCAGCCACCAAAAAGCGTTTTCCTTGCATAGACTGTAAAAACAACTCTAACTCCCACCATAGATTTTGCTTTCCGATTACTGAATTAGGCCCATAGACGTTTATGAGACCAAACTTTATTTTTGAGTGTATACTGTGAACCCAACAGCTTTGCCAACATGGTTTTTCTATGATCATCTCAATCTTCATTGAATTTGGTTTCCAAAGGGTAGCAATGCCTCTGGGGGGCCCACTAGATTGGACCCCTGAAACATTCCATCCTGGCACTTTCTTCTTGAATTTTTCCATATCGTCTTTACTCATTTTTTACTCTTGTATCAGAATTATGTTTGTGTTGGTCAAAGAGAGTCTTCTTTTGACCAAACGCTATTTGTTAGGAGCGTTTAAGCCACTAAAATTCTAGGATAGTAACTTCATGATGACCTGGGAAGGGGAGCTCCCTTCCCTAACCTCAGCAACATGGTTAATTTTTGTTGTCCTTCAGCATCTCCTATCATAGCTCTAAGCTCCTGCATAGATTTCCTCCCCCTTGACTTACACTTTCCACAATTTGGATTTGATTTATTAGATGCCACTTGTTTGATCCCAAAGATACTTGAGGCTTGATCTTCCTCCTGATCCTCTTCCATTTCTGCTGCTACCTTTAATAGAAGTCATTGTTCAGCCGAAGACAAGGCATCGTAAACAATGTCCTCACCATCACATTCTGAGTTAAAATCAAGGGCTTCCAAATCACCTAACTCTCCTTCACCCATGGTTAAGGCCAAAATTCCTTCTTTTATTCCTTCCTCTACTCTAGGGTGTTCATCTCCCCAACAAGGGATCGCTTCTGACTCAGTTTTCTGCTTCTTGAACAAGGATTTGGTGAACTCTTGGGGGATATCTTCGGCCATTTCATTCCTGAGGGAAAATTTTCCAGGAGTTTGTGGTGTTTGATGGGACTTGTCATTGTCTCCTCTCAGGAATTCTAGCATCTGCTCTTAATTATTGAGGTCCTCCACTACCAAGCCTTTCACTGGTTCCATTCTAGGATGTGCTTCTGTGTTTTGTGGAACTTCTAAATACCCTTCCGTCCTCAAGCCCTGATCCTGGGCGACAATCCCATATGCCATTCCTGGTTGTGTTGTTTCCCTAAGGGGTCTTTGTCCCGCCCATCCTTCATTGAGATTTTTTTCAATGGTTTTGCCTGCCCCAGTCGAATAGCTACCTATGAATCCGCTACTCAATACACATTTTCCCCCTTTCCTATCTATCGTTATTTTCTGGATCTAGCCTCCATTTTCTGTGAGGATCTCCAAATTATCCAGATGTCTATATTATGTATTTAAATCCATTAGCAATTTGATTCTATCTTATTTCTTTGTAAAAAAATCCTCCTCAAATCCAATCAAAGATCCTATAGCTTCCCCAATCTTGCTGAGTGTTTCTTCGCTCCAATATTCTGCCGATAAATTGTCCAAGCTGACCCAATGTGGAAAGGCTTTTGGCTTGTGTGTTTTAGAGTTAAAATTTGGGATCCAATCCATTTTATAGAAACAAAAACCGTTATAGAATATGGGTTCCCCATACAAAATTTTGTGTTTGATGCATTTTTCATAACATTCTAAGAGAAAGTATTCATCTGATAGAGGAGTGGCTCTTACCTGGCCTTTGAAATGTATTGCGAACCATTCCTTGAGTTCTTGTGTTGAAGCACCTTCTTCAGACCACTTAATGAATATCCCCAACTCCATGAGGTAGTCCTGTCGGGGCTGTAAATAACTATTCGAGATATGCATGATTTTACTTCTCTTGTTAGATGGAGAAAAAGGTTTCGGATCCTGGAATTTTTCCTTCGGCACCCAAGTCCTTCTCCCATTGAAGATATCATTTTTTCCATTGGGATGGTGATGGTAATTTTGGGAAGCCCAAACTCCATTGTTTCTAGTTTGAGGGAAATTAGTGGGTCTTCCATTCCTTCTATTCCCTGGACATCCATTCCGTTGTATTTGGCCATTTAAAAGTTGTGGATTCTATCTGCTCCCACTATCCGTATTGCAGACATTATGCCCTCTTCCTTTGTTTCTTCAAAAATCATCTTCCTGCCTTCCTGATATGTCTCGACCATGATTGACTCTACCTCGCTTTCCTTCCCTCCAATTGCCATTACTCTGACACACTCAGTTTTGGTTCCTTCCTGCATTGATGTTCTTTACTTTCTATGGAAACCCTAATCCACTGCCTGTCTGATGTCCTCTTTCAAAGACCCCCTGTGGATTTTGGAGATCCTCGTGCCCTGGATTAGTTACCTTGCACAGAGCCTCTGAGAGCTACTTGTCCACTGTATCCTCCCAAACTCTATGACTCTGCTCTGCTCCATACCTCTACCTCGGTCAAGGATCCCATTTTTCTTTAGGGGTGTCTGAGGTATCATGTGATTTCTTTGCATGTCTACTCGCCATCTCCGGTGGCTCACCCCACAGTTGGTATACTAGATGACATTTGTCAACCCATTTTCCATCTTTGAATACCCACTATGGGGTATGATCCAGGTCCTTCTTCGCCTCACTTTCCTTTATTGCTTCATCCCCCCATCTTAACCTTGCAAGCGTTGCTCCACTCTTTGCTGCTCCATTCTTTGCCATTGTTTTGATTATGCTATGAATTTTGTGTTTCCCACTGCATTGTAATTAAAAAGTCTATTTTCATGAACAACTTGGGAAATGATACAGAATTTCCTATTCCATATGATACAAATCCTAAAATATTATGTATAAACTTATTCTATTATAAATATATATAGGCCACTGGCCTTTTATCAACAATTTTTTTTAATAAAATCATACCTTGACACAATTATGACGACCTGGGGGGTGTTGTGCAATTTTTTGCACACACGCCCCACTAAAAGTGGGGACCCTCTTCTTTCGCTTTTTGGTGTTTTGGCCCTTCTTTTCTGGGGGTTTTTGCTTGCTTGGGTTTGTGCTTTAATGTCCATTTTTCCAACTGAAGTGACATTCTTTTGAACTATGTTGAAAATATGAAGTTTTGGCTTTATATCGAGTTTTTCACTATTTTCGGGAAAATCTGCCAAGGCCGAATTCTCCCGATTTCTTCCTAATGTCCGAAATTGCCACTTTTCCATTGCTTTTGAGAAAGTTCATGGCAGTGTCGAATCCCCGAAATCCATGGCAGTGTCGAATCCCCAAAATTCATGGTGGTGTTGAATCCCCGAAAGTCTTTTGTGGCCGTGGCTGTCTTGTCGAATGCATTAATGGCATTTGTGCAGAGGTATTTGGGCTTTGATATATTGATTCTTTGAGAAGTAATTGATCATTTGATTTTGTGCATTTGCTATCATTTGGGCTTGTGTGTTGAGGTTCTTGGTGTTTGCTAGATATCTAGATTTTTGAGACCATTTGGATTGTGCGTTTGCATTTCCTGTGCGTGGGCTGTATTCGGTTTGCATTGAGCAGTTATATCTCAACTTCACCAGTTTCAACCTTTGTGTTTCCATGGTATGTAGATGTGCCCTTTTCTCTATTGATTTCAATGGCTTTTTTTTATTTTCTCGGGAGTCCTTCGTAGGTTTCCTGGTTTTTCTGGATGCGCATCATCATTGTGTGTTTTGGGGTTTTCATTTGGTACACCAGTCCGCTTTTATTGATCAAGTGTGTACGTCTTTGTCTGGTGTTGCTTTTTATTTGGGCATGGGCTTGCTATGGTTTCATACTATCCATTTAGGTATATGAGTAAGTCATTTTTCTTTCATGGTGGACATTTAGGGTTTTTGACCTAGGGCATGGCCAATCCTCTTCAAATTTCTGTGAAGAGTGTCCTTAGTTCACGTTTATTTCTTAGGGTCCTAGGTTGAGTTGGTCTCAGAGTTCTGGCCTAGATCCGAAGTGATTTTGGTTGATTTGGTGAAAGTAGTGAAGATGTAGACAGGTTCGAGTTTTCGAGGTCTTCGCGGAATTCTGCTTCCCCCGGATTTCCCTGAATTTTCTATCTCTTCCTCTTTTATCACTTTCTAACGGATTTCATTTGGTTTCACCAAAATTCGTTCCATCCGGATTTTCTTGAATAGTCTGTGTCCCTTCATTTTCCCCGAGTTAGTTATAACCATTGTCAATTTCGCCAGAATCCGTCTCCGGCGGATTCTTCCGGGTGTTTTGGGGAAGTGCTGAATTTGATGGTAATATATGGTGGGTTTCTTGGTAATCTATTTGTCTGATTTAAGGAGCTTATTCTAAGTATTCTGAATGTTTTTCCTTGATTAATTTGATGATTTAAATGATGTTTTGGGGTTTTGTATGTTTGGTTCGCTAGAATCCACCTAGTCCAGATTTTTTCGAAAATCCTTCCTAGTGCAAAATCTGCGAGGGGAGCTAAATCCCAAATTTTGAGATAATGATCTTTTGCACTTGTTTCTCCTTATGGATCTAATTGTGGTTACTCTTATGTGTTTACAGGCAGGATCAGGACAAAATTTTGTTGGTCAAGGAAAGGGAAAGGCAACTGACCCTGGTGTAGAGGCTTCTGCCATCTCAGATGCAGAAAAGGTTAAGTTGGATATAAAGAGCAGAATTCCTGAGAGCAAGTTGACCTCAATTTGGTCAGGGATCACAGATACTAACATGGGCATGTGGGATTACGTAGAATTCAAGGTTGAGATGTCAGCACCAAACCTTCCTTTGTTGTCAAGGAGAATGGTGGAATCCGGGTTGGCTCATGTGGCAGGTTTCCCTTCTATAGTGCAGTGCTACGAGTTGGTATTGGAGTGTGCTAGAAATTATGATAGTGGAACATAGAGAATAATTGGTCCTCAAGGAAGGATTCTTGCTGGTTTCAGTCCTGTGGCTATTGCTACAACCTTTGACATACCTGATAGATCTCATGTGGTGGGCTTCGACTTGGAGGTTTCCAGGAAGTACTATGAGGATAACATTGTCAAATCTCAACAGGGGATCAACTCTTGGCTAGAGAAACCTAAATCTCACTTCTCTAATTTTCCTAAGCAACTATTCAGGCTAAAGTTCAAGAGGGAGTATTACAATGCCATCACCCTTCTCAGTAGATTGATAGGATTGAAGAGTGCGGGTGTTTTTGAAACATGGATGTTCAATGTGATTGCCAGAATGGAGCAGGGGATCGACTATCATTGGGTAGGAGTTATTAGTAATATGATCCATCATCAGTTGTGTAATGTCTTGCAAACCAAGACTTTCACTATGACCTCCTACCTAGTGTATTCATTGGATAGACTTTATCCATACAAGGGATTGAGCACTAGAGGTATTTTTGGGCAGGATGCTATCTATGAGGTGTATCCATAGTTGCATTAGATTGGTGGAGGCTACCGTAGATCGAATGATGCCTTCACTATGTAGATTACCAGATTGCTCCAGGGTGCAGAACATGTAAGAATCTCGAATAAGGCTAAAGAATTGGTAAGGAGGTATGGAGCCTGGTTTATCCAGTTCCCAACCTTCTCATATATCAGAGTTGATGGTTTTCAGAGGGCTCCCTATAGACTCCCTATATATCCCACTGACCATGTTGTATTGTTGGAAGTCACTAGACAAATTTGTGACTTTGACAATGCTGTGAAGGGAGAAATGCACAAGACAGGTTTTGGGAATGATTTCCCTTTGAAGATAGGAATGGGTGAGGTTTGTGCTTCCATTCAGTCTACTCGTGCTTTGGAGGAGGAGATGGGTACTCTTGGGCTCTCTTTTCATTCTAAGAGAGCAAGGTTTGATGTTACTAGTGAGGCTCAGAAGAAGTCCAGTAGGGATTATAGCCATAAGGCTCATATTGAAGATTACTAGATTAACCTTGCTGATGAGTTCGAGGTGAGAAAGAAGAAGTTTTCCAGATTGCCAATGGATTTGGTAAGGTTATATAATGTAAAATCCATCCCGGACCAAGTGGAAGAGGATGGAAATGTGATTTAAGGTCATGTGTATGAGGCAGTGAAGGATAAACCAGTGGGAGAAGTTGACTGGTTAGAGGAGGAAAAGACTGACTTAGATCAGGTTATGGCCCCAATAATTAAATATACCAAAATGTGGTTGAAGCACAAGATGTTGGAGCTGGAGAGTGAGGGTGTTCCATGCACCTATGAGTTAATGGGAGACTTAGAGTCTCATTCTGCTTCTAAGGCTTCACTTGAACCATATCAAAAGGGAAAAGAGAAAGTGGATTCTCCTTTCAGAATTCAGGTAAGGGAAGTGCATGTTGAAAAGGCTGCAGAGATGGTCAAATACAGAAGGCATGTTGCCAAGAAGAGGAAGCATGCCTCTAAGGAGGAAGTTGAGAAAGGCCAAGAGGAAGAAGAAGTTGAAAGTGTCCATGCACTTATGAAGAAGAGAAGAGTCACAAGGACATCCCAGAAGGTGGAGGAGGTTCCTAAGGCTGACAGGGAAATTGAGCCACCAGTGGTAGAGGTGGAGAGCTCAAGGGAGAAGACACAAGTCTACATGAGGAGATCAAGGACTCCCTCCCCAAGGGATACTGTAGCCAAGGAAGGTGTTTTAGTAAGTATCCCTATTGCTAAGCAAGTTGGTCCTTCCATTCCTCAAGATGCTGGTAGCGTAAGGGGAGAATCAAAACCAGATGAGGGTCCTAAGAATTTGGGTGAGGAAGAGTTCCAAGAAGGAGACCTCTTTAATGTAGGGGAAAAAATTGATAAATTAGTTCAATCTCCCTTGGTGGCACATGCAGACTCTCCTACAAGAGAACAAATGGACAAGTCTCCTCTAAAGGAGAAGGAAATACCAGCTAGGGCCCCTTCACCAGTGGAGGTTGTTGTAGAAGAGCAGGTACGGCAAGAAGAGAACCCAATGATGGATGTTCCTAAAAGTCCAAGTGTTGAGAGGGATGTAACTATTGATCAGTAGGAGAAAGAACAAGATAAAAAAGACACAGTGCCTATTGGGTCTACCATTCCGGATTGGTTGGAGAGAGAAATGAGGAGCAAAATGGTAATAGTGGAGGATGCTCCTCCCAATTGGGATGCCCTCATGGCTAATGTTGAAAGGGAAAAGACCAAAAAAGAAGGCAAGGGTTGTATCTTGAATTGAGAGGGATGGATTAGGTAACCGAGTGGCCCATATTGCTACTCCTGCTCCAAACAAAGATAGAGACAATGTGACTACCCAGGACTATAATGTGCAGACTGTTGATTTGGGACATGCTACTGTTGAGCAAGATATTGAAGAGTATGAGGGTTCCAATGTAGTTATTGTGGGAAGATTGAAGAAGGTAGTACAAACTAGGCATGAGCTAGAGAAGGAGAATGAAAAACTAAGGAAATACTTGCAGGATTTGATGAAACCATTGCAAGCTATTAGCTCCTCCTCCTCTACTACGGGATTCCTACCCTAGGAGACAATTTCGAAGTTGGAAAAGATGAAAGGTACTTCACATGCTATGGTTACCTTGTTGCAAGGTGTCCAAGCTAAGGGAGATGAGGCCATTAAGAGCATATTATCCACTGGAGGGGATGCATTGAGGTCGATTGATTGGTTGAAGGCTGCATTGGCACAAGATAATGTGGATGCCAACCTCTTGCTGGAAAAGAACACAACAGTCATGGGATTCACTAAAGACAGATTAGTATAGTGCAAGATTCTTCCTTTTCCAAGAGTTTTCAAACCTTGGGAATGGTATGAGATCCTGCAAATGAGGCAGAAGGCCTTGAAAAATATCCTCAAATAGGAGAAGAAAATTGAGGATGCTCTAACTGGTGTTCATGAGAGGTGCATTTCATTCTTCGAGGTCATGAGTGGAAGGAAGAAGTTTGCTCCAAAGCATCTTAGTTTGGAGAAACTTAGAGAATAGTGGAGGGATGTGTATTCTCTAGTCAGTGAGGGGCTAGTTACTGAACATCAGTTGGATGATGCTGCAACTTATATTGCAGTCATTGATAGATATTTGAACAACAAAACCGATTGGGATGGTAAAGTTCGGCAGGCAAGAGAAGATATCAAGATTCTTGAGAGAAAGATTAGGGTTTTTCCTGTGCCACCTATTGCTGAGATGGATAGGGTCCTGTTGGTTGTACATGCTGAAGAGGATAAAGCTAAGGACAAGGATGGGGAGTGATTATATAGGGTTACATTGATATTTGTGCTTCCCATTAATTCACATATATTGGGCCGACCTTTGATATCTTGGCGGTTTTGGATGAAATTGGTGCCAATGGCACATTTCATATGGTTCGAATTTCTTTTAGGTCGACCTCTTGTAGGTCATGTTTTTATTGTAAATTACAATTTGGGCCGACCTATCTTGTAGATTCTCTATAAAAGCGGGCATGTTGCCTCATTTGAAGAATAGACAGAGAGATTGTAAAATAGAGATAGAAGGATAGGTAGATCAGGAGAAAGTAGCTAAGTGATATTAGAGAAAGTTAGGGTTTATTTTCAAGCAAATGTTGTAATAAAAAATTGGAATTGCTGCCATTTTTGGATGATTTAATATAAGAGGGATATTATGTTTGGTATCTATCTTCTAGAATCTCATCTGGCATGGTTCTTGTTATTCTATCTTTCAAATTGCTTAATGTTTATGGTTAAATGATTTGATAATGCTTAGAGTTTCATGTTTGGAATGTTTGCAGCAATATCTAGTCCATACTTTTTGTAGTTAGCTAATTGTTAGCTACTTTGCAAAGTTAGCCTAGACTTATATTTGTGTTTAGTTCAATTGTGAAGGTTTATTCAACTCAATTGTTGTAGGATTGACTAAATGAATGTTTATGATTTGAAAATCTTTCAATACCTTAGAAGATTGCACTATTTCTGTGGAATTGTAGATTCATCTGGGTCAAGCAAAAAATTGTTTATGAGAGATCGGTCCATTTTAAGCATTTTATCCTTTTGCATTCTCAATCTTAGGGTTAGAAGTAGTTTTAAGATTATCTCTGAAAACTTTATCTTTTGTTGTTTCTTTATTATCAAGGTTCCAATCAAGTTTCAAAGTATCATCTTAGTGTTTATATTTGATAAGATTTGAAATCCAGTGCTGCTCATAGTAAGGTCCCATTGTGATTACCGTCATTTTCACATTTATCATTGAGTTGTTTTACTGCATTGTCAAGACCTGACATTAGAGACCTTCGAGTTATCTCTTTTCCATATAGATTTACTTTTCAAGAGAGATAGGATATTACATTCTGTCTAAGTTGTTGTACATAAAACATCATCAAAAGGGGGCCGTATGACTCCTTAGGAAAATTTGTTTGCCTCAATAGACAACTTCTTGAAATTTGATGAATTGACAACTGATCTTAAGGTTTTTGGCCCTTTTGGATGCGGTGGCAGGGTCAGATTTGACCCAAAATGCTTGAAAAATGTAGCTACCTTCTAGATCTTGAAACCACTCTTAAGCTTCAAACCCTCATATATTTGGCCTCATATGTCCGATTTGGATGAAACAAAAGGAAAATTCGACTATGTCAAACCTCTTGAACTCAATGGTGAGCTCATATTTGCACCAACAAGCTTTGATTTGAACCTATAATAAAGAACCGCAAAGAGGAACCCCCTAGAATCTGGTATTTCTTTCAAGCTTTTCTAATTCTCTAGATCATCATACGATGTAAGAGAAGAGCATACTCAAATTTTCAAGATTTACCAAGAACTATTCAGAAAATGGATATCTAATGGCACCTAACCTGCTCTGATACCATGTTAGAACTGGCTATGGAGATAGCCACCTAAGAACTAGAGGCCAAATGGAAATCACAAGAGAGAGAATATGAATATGACAAGAATAATTTATATTCTTATCAATTATGATTCAATATTATTGTGTGTACAATGTAGTAGAGACCCCTTGGTTATATAGCCAAGGTGATACATAAGATGTCATAGGATTATGACAAGTGTCTTAATCATATTACATGTGAGACAACTTATCACTGCTACCTAGGTTCACATGTGTTACAAGTCAAAATATAAGATAACAACTAATGAAAACTAACACCTTCTAGAAAGATTCCTAGGACCTAAGTAAACTTAACATGTAAATAAGTCTGCTAGTAATGAATTAACTAGGTAGAATACTTTATTTACACCAACAATAAGGATGAGATAATATTTTTGGTAGACAAGGATTATTTTTACATGGAAATTGTGGAGCCCAAAACCTCATGGATTCCTAAGTTTCCTTATGAGATTGTACTTGAATATTTATAAGGATATGTGGATATCCTATTGAAGAAGCCAAAAGATATATTTGTTGAGAGATTTGGAAATATAGTGAGATAATGGATAGCATGCATAAGAAAAATGTAGAGGAGCATGCATCTAAGCATAGAGAGGATCTACACAAGAAATGGGGTATTCCTCCAAATTATACATTTGATGCCCCTGGGGAGAGTTGTAAAGCTAAATCTATTCCTTCAAAAGCTAGCAAAGAACCAAGAAGGTCCAGTAGATCCACTTTATTTTCTGCATCTTCTCCACAACCCTTCGAATCTATGCAAACAACTGATGCAAGGAGAAGAGTCACATAAAAAAATCTACCACAAAAGAAGGCCACATAAGCTATGCATGCTAGGCCTAATAAAATATCAAAGAGTAAGAAGATAGATGAGAAGGAAGAAGTTGGAGATGAAGGTACCTCCAATCATAAAAATAAAGGGAAGAAGGTAGAGAAGAAGAAAATATAGCAACCTCCTTTGGTAATAGTTCCACATGAGGCCCTCAAGTTTGAAGCCATCTTGAATGGAATTTTCAATCATGGTCTATTGGATGAAACCATAGAGATCCATCTGAAAGTCCCTTTAGAAGATTAGAATACCATAGAAAAGGCCATTTTTGTGTATATTCTCAAGAATAAAATTTCTTTGAGTGACATTATTGAAAAGGCTCTAGAAGCATAGATCAAGCTTTAAGACAAAGAAGAGAGAATGAAATTAAATAATATAATAATTGAGATAGTAGGACATCAACAAGGTTGGGTCCTCTATCTCCCAAGCAACAAAGGATATGATAGCTTAGAAGAAAGCTTGAGAGCTCTGCACAAAGCATAGAGTAGACATTATTATGAGAATGGATGATGATGATAGAGAAAAGATTCAAAAGGATATGGAAACTGTTACAAAGAAGATCCTTGAAGAGGTGCAAATTGATGTTGACATGGGTGCACAAGTGCCTCCAGAAGACCAAGATACTAGTAATATACCCTCTCTAGAGAGTAAAAAGGAGCAAGATGTCTTTGACAACAAAAGGAGAAAGATGTCTCTAGTGAGGAAAAGGAGAAGAAAAAGGATAAGAAAAAGGAGAAGAAAAAGGAGAAGGAGAAGGATATGGATGATATAGGAGAAAGCTCAAAGAAATCATATTCCTCAATGGTTGACTCAATCAAGTATTTTTTGGCACAAGAGATGCAAATTCAATTGGTAGTGTCTCTACAGTTGTTGCAAGTTCCCACCTTTTATGGGAAAGTCAATTTCTTTGGTATGTATCCCCTTCATAAGATGAATCTTGGATATGTACACCACTCCATAGCAAGGCAAGATGTTTTACAACAATAGGTGGAGAGTGCAGAAGTATTGGAAAAGACAATGAAGGTATTGGAAGAGAAATTTCTTGAAGCAAAAAGGGATACATCCCTGCCCCTACACAATAGATGAAGTCACTAATGAAGTCCTTTGAGACTTATTCATCCCATTCAGGGAAGAAATCAGAACAAAATATTATTGAAAAGATAGTGACAGATGCCTCTTGAAAGTGGGATAATGCATTCACCAACCTACAATCATGCATCAAGGACATTTGGAAGAGTTTGGAGGAAGAAAAAGTATTACATTTCTTCTATTTGAATTTTCTTACAACCACAAAGAGTATAACAGATTAGATTAGTGCTATTGAAGTGTATATCACTAATGTGGTTATAACTTATGATCCTATGCAGGATAGAGATGGCGCCATAAGGGCACAAGTGGATAATTTGTACTCCTAGGTTCAACAACTGCAAGATCAAAGGGATAAGTTTAAGGGTCGGGTAAAGAAGTTAAGAGAGGTAGTGAACCTAAGGTTGGCCTCACTCATTGGACTTCTATCAAAATCAAATGTTCTAACTCAGAAGTACCATGCACCATCTTTCTTGGAGGAAGTAGAAGACACACATGTGCAGTCCAGGCCCTAACCATAACAAAGAAGTTGATATGACTTCTAAATTTTTTTATGGTTTTGACATTTCATTTCAAAATTTTGAGTGTCTTAAAGGATTTTTATGGGCTAGGGTTTATTATCTTGTGAATCTAGCATTCACCATAGGGCTAATACCCTCTTTAAACCCTAACAATATTTTTACTTAGTCATTTTTATGTTTTCTCATTGACTTGTTATTGGTCATTCTCGATTCCCTTAGTTATAACTTATGTCATCAACATCATATGATTACCGACCCCATATTCCTAGTCATACCGGTCACACCCCTTTAAATATTTGATAATATCATATATGTGGGTCATAAAATTATTTCATAATTGGTCCAATGTTTTAACCCTAGGTCTATGTTTAAAATTCATGTCTCAAAAATTCATCGACCTAGTAAGTGGCCCCATTTTAAGTTGTAACTAAAAGAACACGCTCAAATTTGCTTTAAGTAAAGTATGGCTTGGTTCCACTTTTCCATGTGTTTACTCTTTATTGGCCCTTGCTACCCCCTAGTGAATAAAATATTCATAGAAAATTGAGTGTGGAGAAGTGGGAAGGTGCCACATCTCTAACTCATATAGTGGACCCTGCATGCTCTCTATAGTGCTAGTGGCAGACTTGTTATCTAAGGGCTATAAGTGCCATGTGGCATCATACTAATTTTTCCCCGCCATTCTGCGAGGGGGCATATATGAAAACCTTGGTTAGCCATGGGAGTTCAAGAGGATGCCAAGTGGCAAGATTTCAACTATCATATGGAGTATTAAATCAAATCAAATATTTTTACTAAGTATGGAGGTGACATAAGGAAGAATAAAGGATGTGTATTTGAATACATGTGGTAGTTTTCTGATGGAGCATTGGTGTAGATGTTTCAATCTTGGCCATTCAAGTTGCAGAAGAATAAACATATGATAAAATTTTTCTTAAGTGTGGGTGAATACCTGTGAGGTTAACTGGTGCACATGTTGGACATGTGGTGTCATTTAGTGAAATTCCCTGCCATTCAATATCCTTTGATCTATTTCTCATTGTATGATTTCGAGGGTGCGGGGAGTGACCATGTCAACTCCTTTAGCATCTCCAAAAGTAGTGGGGCCCAAGATGACATGGGATGGGATTTTTCATATGGAAAAATATAATTGGTTCAATGTTGAAGTCAATGATAGTCAAGTTTTTCAAACTTTATTGACTTGATCTAAGTCATCCAAGGGTACAAATCATCTCAAAATCAATGGCTCAAATTTAAAATTGAAGGAATAGATAGATGGAGTCATTCTAGTTCGTGCAATTTTGAAATAATGGCATAAAAGATGTCATAGGGTCTAAATTTAATGCTTTTTCTAGAAAAGTTGAATCCAAGGCACATTCTCAATTTATCAAAATATTTTGAAGCAGTTGGAGATCAATTCCTATGAATAATGATCTCTTTGCGACTAAAATTAGGGTTTGCACTATTTAATCACCTATAAGTTGAAAATTCGCTTATGCTCTCGTAGAGTTGAATTAGTATTCTAGGGTTACTATCTATTTCAAATTACTTAGTCTATATTGTTTGAGTGCATTGAATTCAAAATTTTCCCTAGTTCTATTTGTGACTGTGTTAAAACCCTAATCACACCATAGAAAACCCTAGTTTTCTCAATTACTACTGAAATGTTGCCCCCTAAAGCTCAAGATTCTAGTTCTACCCCTAAGAGATCCCTTCACAAAGACCTACTAGCCAAATTTGTTGGTTTAAAAATGACAAGAACATCAACAAAATAAAAATGCAAGGCCTAGGGGCAGAAAAGGTGATAGTAGATAAACATTATGCAATCAAGAATGCTAAAATAAAGGTTTATGGGTGGGAGCTATTTAAATATTGGTATGGAAAAAGAAATGTTGTAGTTCCAAGCTAAAATTGCTAGAACTTGAACTTGGGTAAAATAGTAGTCCCCAATGTGTATTTGGATGTGGATTTGGTTAAGGCCATTGCTACAAATTATAACCCAAATATTAGGGTTGTGAGGACACATGCTGGGGCTAAAATTGTGAAATTGACCAAAGAGGTAATTATTAGAGTTTTCAACCTTAACCCTAATGCAAGAAAACTTATCAACCTTGAATCATTGAGAAAGGAGTATGAATAGATCAAAGCACATATAGGGTGAAAATATTGCTAAGATTTTGAGTGAAAGGAAAAGGTAGTACAGTCAAACTCACACCTACAAAATAAGAGCCCTTTAGAATTGACCGCTTTGAGGGTTACTTTGTTAAAACTTACCTCACTCTATGCTAGGTCCTAGGGCTTAACCCTCCACAAACGATTCTTGTATCCCTCATGTTTATGGAAGAAAATATACAAAACATGGTTAATGAGGAATATTTCTTTGCTACCTATTTGTCAGATGCCATTCACAAGGCATTGGTGGCCATCAAGGTTGGGTAAAGTGGCATGAGATTCTCATGCTACTCTCTAATTTGTTGCATTTTCCTCGCTTATGGTTGGAAAGATTTGGGCCTAGGCCTATAGATAAAAAGGAATGATGAAAGGAATGTTCTTCCTATCCAAACCTGGACTCATTTATTGGACAAGAATTGCACAACATCAAGTTTTGTGGTATTTAAAAAATTGTTCTCGGAAAAATTAAAAGGCTATTTGAGAGGGGATGTACCAAGAGTCCCCTAGGAGCTGGATGATTTCTTAAGGCCTAAGGAGATAAGGCCTGATTTGGGAATTGATCACAATTGGCCTAATGTAATTATGCATGTTCATTGCACAATTTTGAGAGTCTAAGGGACCAATGTGGCCCCAAATGTTTTGACATGGTTTGTGCCATTAAAAATTGGGTTTCTTGAGGAGATGTGGCAATTAAGAGTGGTTGAGGATATTAACCTGGAAAACCAGAAGAAGGGTTCCTTATTTCCCTAATACATGGTGTTTTATGACTTTATCATGGCTAAGGATGGAAAATCATTCTTGATATGCTTACCCCCTTGAAGATGAAAAATTTCAGGGCCATAACCCATGATCTTGAGGGTTTTATTGCTGCTTTAATATTGAGAATAAATAGATCAAGATTTTGGCATGGGATTTATTATAGAGAGGACATAACAAGAAATTAATTTGAATTAAATAATATTAAGGAAAGAAAAATAAATTGTCTTTCCTTTGAGAATATTGAATAGGAAACAAAGCAGAAAGATCCCACTTTCAAAGGAACCTATGCAGAAATTGATGACCCAACTCTTAGAATTGAGGCTATTTTACAGAACTTTGATAAGGTGGTTAGCCAACTCAAGGAGAAAAGACATGAAATAGATAAGGGGAAATACCATATGGTTGAGGAGAGGCCCACCTACTAACCTCCTAAGAAATAATATATCTTCACAAGAAGACCAAAGGGGAGAGTTTTGAAAGAGAAAATAAAGGCTACTCCTACTTAATTTGAGGAGTCTAGAGCATATTCCCCTATGCAACAAGCAACCTTGTTCCCCCCCTCCCCCCCCCACAAAACATAATTGATATTGATTCACCCCCAGGGGAGTCCTATCTAAAGAGGAGAAAATTTGAAGCATCTTGACTTGTAGATTATCCACTAGATTCAAATGATGAGATAATTGTAACCTCAGATGAAGTTCTACAACACATGTCATATCCAAAAAGGGAGAATGAACTACCTACACCTAATAATAGAATTACAAAGGCAGTATTGATAGGACTTGATAATGTTGATGAGGTGAGGGATAAGGGCTGCAAGGGATTTATGGCATATGATGCATTTGTTAAGAGTGAGGTTTTCAAAGAGTATGTTTGGAGAACTTGAAGGGATGAATATGAAAGGAGGTTAAAAGAAGAGATGAGAAAATCTCCTAAACAACCTAGAGAGGTAATATCTACAAGGCTAATAGTAGAAATGAAGTCACAATAGAAGGAAATTACCCCTAAATAAGGTAGGAAATTGGTTGAAGAAAGTGGTATACTCCTTTTTCCAGAATGGGATATGGCTTCTACAATTTCCTTTGATATAGTAAGAAAACATGACTCTCAATTTTTTGCTACAGATGAAGAAGCATTGTGTGCTCTATCTGGGTCAACATTCAGTCTAAATTGAGACACTCTTGCAATTTGGGCTTTGGCCCCTAATAATAATAAGCCAACTATGGTAGAACCTACAGGAGACCTAAGGGGAGGTCTTATTATTAAAAGAGTCTTTGATACATCACTAGTTGAGGAAGCCATATTGGCTATCAATATTGCAAAGTTTACAAAAGCAATTTTTGATAAATTATAGGAAAAATATGATGTAGAGACAAAGAAGTACAATGATTTCTTGAATGAATATAATAAGGATAAGAAGAGGCTTGCAGAACTAGAAATAATGGTAGAAACATTGCAAAATCAACAACCACAACTACAACTAATGCATCCTATTGTTCCATCCCCTACTTCTCTATCACCTCCTCTTATGCAATCCATACAGATGGTTGTATATGATGAGAATTTTCCATTAGTTCCAAGCACCTCTACTGCACCTCCACCAAAAGGGAGGGTCAGTAGGAAATAATTGATTCAACAATTGAAGGCATATGGGGAGATGTTGGACCTTTATGAGGAAAATAAGATAATTTCTAATGTACTTGAGAATTTAATGGGAGACTCAATAAAAAATGGTAAATAGTGTCCATTCAAATTATTCTTTGATGTTCAATGTAATTGGAATGTTTGAAAGGGATAGATCAAAAGCTATCCCACTAATCAAGTTATGGATACTAAGAATTAGTGCATCTGTTGGCATGATAAAGGGATCAATTCATGATCCAAATAAGAAAGAATAAATAATCCCACTATACAAAAATGTGAAGGGGATTAAATACTATCAACAAATGGTTGATCCAATGGGGAAGAAAATAAAATAATTACTCTAGGAATTCAATGAAAATGATCTTGGCCTCTTGCTATACATTATAGATAGTAGTGGAGGAGTAAAGACATATGAACATTGGAGGTCACAAATGGATAGTGTTGTGGCTACATAGGCCCTTTTAGTTTGTGAAAGTGTTGAGGTTGATATTGATTTATTGAAGAATAGCATAGATAAATTGCGGTTCACTTGTAAGTTTTTGGAATAGTTTGATAAAGAAGCAAACCAGGTTGTGAAAGGATATGGATCCTATAGAAATAAATTAGATGAATTCATGGTATTCCAATGGCCATTAGAGGAGGAATATGATTCTTGGGATAAAAAATATAATGATATTCTTGAATTGTAGAGTTTCTCCTGGTGATATGGACAATTTTTTTTCTCTTATGAATATTCAACTTTCTAATTACTTCAAGAATGACAACAAAGGGAATTTTGTCTTTTTATACACCGAGATTTTGTCCTCACTTTCCAACTCATCATTCCTAGGTATACACTAAAAAAGGATGAAGAATGAAGCTACAAAGTACCAACCATTGAAATCAAATATTTTGGGAAAGGACAAAGATTATAACAATTAATGTAACTATATTTTTCCTAGGAATATTCTATCCATGAGCAAGTTTGTTCATGTTTTGAAATATACTATATGTCAAATGAAAAAGTGACATGTGTAATTATCTTGAATATTGTTGCACCCTTGTCTTATAAAAGGGAATTCAATTCCATTTGCATGTGATTATTGATCAATTTTGGATATTTTTTGTAATACAGAACGTAGAGAAAAAAAATTTAAGTTATTTTCTAGGTTGTTGAGTCTGGTCTTTGTTATTTGAAAGAATTGTATAACAATACTATCATTTTTGAATAAAATGACATAATTTTGAAGCCAATTGTCTCCTTTTGTATACTTTGTACATAGGTTATGAATGAAATGAATCAAATATCAGTCAACTTGTTCCATTTTCTTTTTTGTGGATGTTTATTTTTTGGTAATTCTCTTATTCAAAAGAATAAGTTAAATTCCTTAATAGAAGTAAATATTTGTGTGAATGTATGCATGTATTTTATAAGTATAATTAGTTAATAATTTTGAGTTTAATGGTGTAATGCATCATTAAAAATATTTTTTATGTTTAGGTGGAACATTGTTCTACACTTTCAATTACATTGGTTTTGACTCCATGCCCTAGGTTAAGGCACTGATCCCTTGAAACTATGTCTAAGTTGCATCTCCAAGGTATTTCATATACAAACATCTTAAATATATGAATTTAGTTGAAATTATTTATTGAATTGAAGTCTTTTCATGCTCTATTGTTTTGAAAATGTTAAATTCTTGAAAGGTGTGTCAGATCTTTTCATTTTTCATAATCCTTAAGCAAATCTGCATAGAACATATATGCTATTTACAGTATTTGCGATAATTGGCACATGATATTAATAAATAATATTAGGGATTAACCTCCTGGGTTCTACAAAGCCCAAATTATAGAGGGAAATTTATTTTTAACTTTCACCTATTCATTAGTCAATCACTCCAAGTAACTAACTATTGAAAATGGAAAGCTCATAGGTTACTAGTGAGATCTGCTTGGGAATTAAAAAAACCAATAGAAGTAATGGGATAGCAGTTTGATCTAGCTCGAGAAAATTTATAATATGATTCTTCCATTTATTTGAGCTAATTTTGGTTTTTGATATAATATTTTTTTTTGGTGTTGTGTATATATGCGGTCTAGAACAATTTATAGATATGTGTTGGCAATTTGTTTGTCATTGATGCCAAAATAGATTTTATGGATAGTCATGATGGATGTCGAGTGGTCTCACTCTAAATGATGAATCTAAATTTGCATTGTAATCCTTGAAGTGTTAAAGAAGTTTGGGCTTCGGTCCTTGGGCTTATCTTTTATTTCTTTCTAGTGAATAAAAGAGTTGGACAAATTAAGCCAAGTCTGATCAAACATCAAACTTCAATCTTGAGGCTTACTTGATACTACATGGTTTTAGAAATTGGGCTTTGGTGTACCTCTTACAAAATTCTTTAGAAGAATTGAAGAAATATTGAGATAAGTCCAAAAAATTTAGACTTTAGACTTTGGGCATACCTCATATCGAATGCAAAAAGGAAAAGGAGTTTTAAAGGTGAATTTTAAAAGGAAGTCAAACTTCTAGCATCAAGGTTAAGGTGTATACCTTACTAGAAAGAAGGAAGGAGGTATGATGGAAGAGTGAACGCCAACCCTTGAAATAATTTTGGGCTTCACGCATCAGAGCTAAGGCTTATGCCTTGAATAAATGCAAAGAAATGGAAGGGGTATGAAGAAACCCCAAACTCCAACACTTGAAATGGTTAACACTACCGAAGGTGGGTTCAAGCATCACAGTTTGTAAGCATGGATAAGGTGTAAAGCACAAAACACACTTCTTAATACGACATTGTATAAAAAAAAAAGCTAAATGAATCAATTCAAAGCAATAATCTATTAGAAGCATCATATTGCTCTCTATCTCCAAAGATTTTTTAAATCACTGTGGCTCTCAGATCGTGAGTGCACTATGACTGTTAAAATGACAATTCAAAGAATGAGATGGATGCTAATGCAATGATATGGAGCTAGATATGATAATACTAGATGATAAAGAAACTAAACTAGCATGAATAGACATGGAAACAGATAAATGCATCTATAGGAGGTAGCCATGATATGAAATATTGATTGCTGGATACTGGATGCTCGATGCTTGATTCTAGATGTGCTTGAATTCCTACAGAGTAAGAGTGCATAAGTTAGATTATCTGGATCCTTTTCTTGGTTCAATGAGGCTATATTTATAGATTTCCTGGCTGTAGAAATGCACAAGGAAGGCACTGAGAGGCTTGGATTCAATTTGGAGGATTGAATAGTGAAAGATGGAGGATATTGAGAGAAAATTGCTGATTGTCTCTAACCATGAAAACACCAGGCAAGAGAAGAGGAAAGATTGATGGAGGAGGATTGAGAGAAAAATTTAGAATTTGTCTCCAAAACTTCCCGTGAAGTTTCAAAGCATTAATTGTGACATATTTTAGACATAAATTAGACATAGGATATCTAATTCATTTTTGAGGAAATATAGATGGAATATTCTTTATGCTTTTATTCAAATATTTTGATTTATTTAAATTAGCAAAAGAGGGATAAATAATTTAATAAAACGAACTATAGAAGTTGTTTATTAAATTAAACAGAAGAATATGGAAATTAATCAATAAAATGTTTGATCTTTATTTAATTAATTTAAGATTGATGTGATAGAATAAAATAGGAAAATGATAATTAAATCAAACAAAGTATTTAAATTTTGTTTATTTAATTAAGATGAATTTAAATGTGATGTGAACGTGAACTATATAAATAAATATTTCTATTTATTCGATAGTAGAGGAAATTAGGATAATTAATCAAATAAATTGTATTTAATTAATCAAGTGCTCCAGACCAATTTTAGGTGTATACATTTTTCCCCTCTTCGAAGTGATGTGTTTACGCGTTGCTTCGAAGAAAATTTTGCTGCTATTGCCAGGATCGATGATATAAAAAAAAAAACAATCCGTATGCCCCAGACATTGATTTTCAGATGATTGTTGATAATATGCCCCCTTAGGAGATAAATTAATGATTTGATGATTTTTAGATTTTTTTGAAATTTTAAAGATTTTTTGATGATTTGATGAAGATACGATGATGAAATAATTTATCTCCTGACAAATGATGAAGAAATATAGCCTGCGGATGAATTTCAATTAATTTCACAAATAAAATTAATCAAAATATAATAAAACCCCTCAAAAATCCCTTTTCAAAAGTTATATATTGTCCAAAAAGTCATTTGCACTTTTGAGTTTGAAAAATCCTTTGATAGAGACATTTCAGCCAGCTGGAGTAGGATGTCAATCCCTTACCACACTCACCATTTTGAACATGTTCGACGTCACTGATGGCCGACCATGTATGGACCTCCGGTATGTACCCCTTATCCTCCTCATTTTTTGTGTAATTCTATTTTTTATGCATTTGATAGCTTTAGGCACTTTTTTCCTATTTTAGCGCTTTCAAGCCGTGTTGTAGCGCTTTCACTCCGGTGTAGCGCTTTCAATAGATTGATTAGCGCTTTGAGATTTAGCACCTGCGTTAAATTCTCTAGCACTTCCATAAGATAATGTAGCGCTTTCTATGTTATAGTGCTTAGGTTTTAAAATTTAGCGCTTTGATGCCAGATTTTAGCGCTTAGAGAGTTCTAGCACTTTGATTTGGTTGATTAGTGCTTTCATGGTCTGTTATAGCACTTTTAGTAAAGCGACGCTTTGATGGACTATTTTAGCACTTCGATGTGATAAAACAGTGCTTAGAGTAGAATAGAGCTTCGGATGCCTGTTATAGCGAATTGGAGTGCTGAAGTAGCACTTTCAAGATTTAGCGCTTTCGGTGCCTGATTTAGCGCTTTTGACTGATAAAGTAGCACTTTTTGGATTTAGTGCTTCGGATGCCTGATTTAGCGCTTTCATGTCAGAATTGAAGATTTTGACTTAGGTAACCTTGATTTCGTCACTTATGATCATGTCCATTCTTCGGATTGGTATGATTGATAATCCAAACTCTTGATGTTGGAGTTTGATGATTTAAATAAGACTAAATTCTCATGATAGGCGAGAAGAAATTGTATTTGTGATGATCCTCATGATAGGCGAGGAAATGATTCATATCTAATAAATCTCATGATAGGTGAGATTAGATAATGTTTGATGAACCTCATGATAGGTGAGGTTTGTTGATGTTTTCCCATGAATTTTGATCAAAAACTCATACCAAATTTTTGGAATAGACTTGATAGTAGAATGACTTTTGATTTCTTGACATAGTTCACTGATTGTGGATTTTTCATTATGATGATAGGAGGATTTGGGTACTCTCCAGATGCGAGAGAGGTTTCCTTGGACCACAGACTTGATACCTCATCTGACACCAGATGAGCTTCAGATTATAGGCTGATGCGGCTTGACTAGTTTTCTTGATATGCCCTAGATTAGGATTAATCGGGGTTTGTTGACTGCTTTGGCTGAGAGATTGCATAATGACCACAACACCTTTCATCTACCCACTAGCGAGATGATGGTCACACCCAAAGATGTGTGACAGATTCTGCGCATTCCGTTCATGGGGGAGATTGTAGCGTATGATTCCCATGGGATCGGTGGTAGAGATCCTCTTCGCAGAGTATTCCAGGATCAGAATATTTAGGGTCCGAGTGTCTGATGGAGGAGGATCGCCAATTCATATGCGACACTACCAACAGTGCTTACTGGACTCATTGGAGGTTTCCTTTGCCTTGATCATAGGTCAAAGGTATTCCTCATGGTTTGGGGCAGGACCTTAGAGAGCATGATGGTACACGGTACTAGATATGCATGGGGGATGTGCATGCTAGCACATCTTTATCATGATCTTCACTCAGTTGTGTACCTAGGGGCACGCAGCTTATCAGCAGGGATGACCTTGTTACAAGTGTGGCATGGGAGAATTTCTCTATTGCTCAGCCATTTTTAGTGGCAGATAGACCAGTAGGCAGACCCTATGTGTTTAAATACAGAGGTCGGCCTACCCAGGCCCGGATGGGGAAGTTAGAGCATTGGAGGTGGGTTTTTGATGACACAGAGATTGTTACCTGGTGTCCATACTTAGAATGTGAGTAGTGGGATGAGGATGATGTAGTGTTGGGATACCTCTGTGATTCTATGTATCTGATCTGCTGAACACCTTTTGTTTTAGAGAGATTTTTGTTTCACCGAGTGTACAAACAGTATGGCATCGCACAGTGTATGCCATAAGGGGTAGCTCACTATGCTAGGTGGTGGAGTGATATTCCTGATTGGGGGCCCTATTTGTCTTATGATGCTTTAGTGGAAGGATACAGGGCATTGCAGCCATCACCCTAGGACATACGAAGAGACATTGCAAAGGCATCGGTTATAGAGTACGTTGCATCCTTGGCTTTGGTTCCACATCCTCGCATTACTATTCCAGATGAGCCAGCATCGTTATCGGTAGAGGAGGATGTGGCCGAGGGTTCTGTAGAGAGTGAGGGTGGTACTCCGTCAGGTAGTAGCACAGAGAGGGGTGGTGATGACAACAGTAATGATGAAAGTGATGGTGGTAGTGGAGGGGACAGAGGGGTAGGGCCAGTCAGCAGTGGTCCATCATCTAGTAGGCCTCGCAAGAGGCGAGAAGTGATAGTACCACCAGTGGACTATCAGAGTTAGATTGCCAGTCTTTAGACATAGGTCTAGACATTGGGGTAGTTGGTTTGAGTTTTTCTCGTTCAGACCCAGACTCAGATGCAGGCCCAGGCTCAGGCTCATGCTCAGGCTTTAGTGCAGGTTCAGGGACAGTTGGCTATTGTGCAAACGCAGGTTGCTACTTTGATAGTCGAGCGATACAGTGCTCGTCAAATTGCCGAGAGGGCATAGGAGATAGCGGAGACTTTATAGAGAGTGGTTGATGGTACCTCAGTAGGAGACTATATGAGAGAGGTTCTGCGGGCCGGCCGAGAGGCTGAGTTTTATAGAGGCAGATATCATGATGCAGTGCCTACTGATCATAGAGTCAGCTATGCCCCATCGAGACCTGGGTGGACGCATACATGGACAGTGAGTGAGGGGGTGACACAGCCTCCACACAGAGATCCCAGAGATCTTGGTTCTTCTGGGGGTGGTGATGGTACTCGTCCCGTTGGGCCCACACAGTTTGGCAGTAGCAAATCGTAGATGTCATTGAGATTTGTCTTTTTGAGACATGATGTATATTACGATGTACCTCATTTTTGATGATGTATCTTTATGCTTAGACTTCATTGTATACTTGACACTGATGATATATATATGAGATGCAGTTGATGTGATTTTATGATGGTTTGTGATTTCTATGTGATGGATGCTTTTATTATGTGATTTATGCAATATGTGATGATTTTATTTCAAATGTGATGATGTAATGATAAATGTTTTTATAGAATATATGATATATAGATTTATGATGTGATGTATGAATTTCTAAATGATGATCTATATGAATGTTCAAATGTGATAAAAATGATGATATTATGATAATGATAATGGATGGATGTAATGATAATATTTACATGACTTGCATTTATTTTAGATGTGATACAATGTATGAATGGTAAATGATGTATGCATATGATGTTCGATAGATGATAATGTAATGAATTTTTTTATGGTAAAATGAACATGATGTACTTATGGTACAATTTAATTCATAATTCATTTGATGTATGATGAAATGTATGAATGATGAAATGATGAAACTAAATGATGAGATGATGACTCCTATATGTTTTTGATGATTTTTGGAATTATGTCAAGTATACTCAGTCTTATTTGTAGATAAGATAATCATTGATTGGAACCCTTTATGCAACAAATACTCTGTAGATAAATGAATATGATAAATGCAATCTAATTTTAACATGCAACTATATGCAAAATGATTATCATTTTAACAGTACTTTTGTGCTTTTTGTCATGATAGAGCTTTATTGGATGTTGAAAGTGAGTACAAGCATCAATGGTATGTGTTAAACCAATGATGGCCTGAGTAATAATTTCATGATTTTTGATATTGCAAGTGAACACAAGCATCTAGGTATGATTTAATTGAGATGACCTAAGCATTCATTGCGTAACCAAGCAGTGATTAATCATTTCAGTGTGTGAATTTTGAATGTCATCGGTGATACATTTGCATAGTACATCCCCCGATAATTCATACATTTATATGATTAACTTATAGACAACAGATAATAAAAACATCATTCTTCTTCCTTGTCTCTCTAGTTCAATACATCATTGAGTTACTCCAAAGAAATGATAATCAAAAATACAAATTATCCATTGTTTACTTAGAGTGTTTCATTCATTATTCAGATTTTAGATCATCCATCCTGATTTTGTGATGTTTTTGGATTTTTAAGATTTTGACCAAAGACCTAACCTACTAACCTATCCTAGGGGTCTTGGGGGTTGATCAAAGATTAGCCTTGCCTACGTTACACACGCAGAGAGCACATAGTTCGACTGACACATACCTATGTTTTTGGATTTTGCTTTTTCAGACTTAACTTTTTGACATGTTTTCAGATTTTCGATATGATACGGATGGTTGATGCCTCTCTCATAATGATTGATGTTGTGCTTTGATCTTTGTTTTTGTTTTTCCTGCCATACTTTTGTTCACCTTTTGGTGAAATTGATGTTTTTGTTGCCCCCAAGCTTTGGATTGAGACTTGACTATGTGAAATGATTTTGATATGGATGCAAAGATGGCAAGACTACTGACATGATATGAAATGGTACTAACTGCCAGACTAAATGATCGTGATATATATCAAAATAGATGGGAAAGTTGATCTTAGAATCACATAGACGCATGTTTCTAGGTTTTCACCATATGTTTTAATTAAACTCTTTTTTTTGTGTATTTTTCTCATTTTTTAAATTTTTTTTTACTTTTTTTTTCTTTCTTTTTGTATTTTCTATTTTTTTTGTATTTTTGCATTGCTAAGATGCCTGTTTGCCAGGTTTTTATCAAGGAAACCTTTTTCAGAAGTTTGACCCGTGCACTAGGAGATTCAAGCATAGAATTTTTTGAGATGAATACTATTGATAGGTTCATCAAAAAAATCCCCTTCTGATGTTGATAGTTGATATGCTCCTGATCCATACACTGATATGACGAAAAAAGGACCAAGCCAATTAGGCTCAAATTTCCCCTTTTTCTCCCTGTCTTGCTGATTCCTAGGGTTTTCTTTTAGTACCAAGTCACCAACTTGTAATACCCTCGGTTTTACCCTGTGGTTGTAACTTCTTGACATCCTCTATTGATAAGTCGTTAGATGATTAACAGCTTGTTGACGACACTCATCCAACAACTCCAGTTCCTGCAATCTAGATACCCTATAGTCTTCATCTGAAATGATACCTCTGAGTGACACACAAAGGGATGGAATCTCAACTTCAATGGGCAATATGGCTCCTGTTGGTGTTCTGATACTTGTTCAGTAGGCCCATAGTGCAGGATTGAGTTGAACATGCCAATCACATCCAACATCGTTAACTGTCTTTTTGAGAATTTTGATTATTGTTTTGTTTGAGGCCTCTGCTTGGCCATTCCCTTGAGGATAGTACGGTGTTGAAAAATGATGTTGGATATGAATTTTTTCACATAGCTCATGGACATATTGATTCTTGAAAGGTTGTCCATTATCAATGATAATGGATTAAGGGATTCATGCTAACATATTATGTAATTCAAAATGAAAGAGGAGATCTCCTTCCTAGTGATGGTTGTAAGAGGCACTGGTTCAATCCATTTTGTGAAATATTATGTAGCTATTATAATGAACTTGTGTCCATTGGATGAAGATGGATTTATTTTTCCTACCAGATCCAAGCCCCATTGACAAAAAGGCCATGTCAATGTGAAGGGATGTAGTTCTTGTGATGGTGCATGAATCGGATTGTTGTGAATCTGACACTTTTGACATTTCTTAACAAACTAATAGGATTCTTTCTCCATGCATGGCCAATAATATCCCAAACAGAGGAGTTTCTTAGCTAGAGTTATCCCACTCGAATGAGTGCCACAAATACCCTCGTGAACCTCTCGTAGGGCCATTTTAGATTCATCCTGTTCTAGACATCGGAGTAAGGTACCATCAAGACCTCGACAATAAAGTATGTCGGTGATTAAAGTATGTCGTGCGGATTGGTAGATGAAGTTTCATTTTTGGTTCCAGGATAGATCAAGAGGAAGGATATCATCTTCCAAGTAAGCATAGGTATTTCCATAGATGGAGGTTTCAATGGTTTCTAGATGGCAGATGGTAGCAGATTCTGAATTATAATGGGAAGGACATGATACTTGTTCTACCATAAACTCATAACAAACACGTTTCTTAGGCAATTTTAGTAATGAAGCAATTTTAGCCATAGTGTCCGTAGCTTTGTTCTCCGCCCTTGGAATTTGATCAAACTTGATACTAACAAAGGACTGTTTCAAATTATCTATTTGTTTCTTATAGGGCATCAAATTTTCATCTTTTGTTTGATACTCATCATTCACTTGATAAATAACTAGTTGAGAGTCCCCATATACCTGTAAGTCTGTGATCTTCCATTGAATTGCTATTTTGAACCCAATGATTAATGTTTCATATTCTGCCACATTATTTGTACACTAAAACATCAGCCTATATGATTTTGGAATGGTGTGTCATTGTGGAGAGATGAACCAAATCCTTGCTCCTGATCCTCGCTATGTATATGATCCATCAAAATATAATACCCATTGTTGGGGTATCATTGTCAGAATGTCTGCATCCAGAAATTCCATTGTCATTGGTCGATCATCTGGTAAAGGAGACTCTGCTAATTATTCAATGATTTCTTGACCCTTGATTTCATTTCTCTCTACATATTGAATGTCAAATTCACTTAATAGCATGACCCACTTTACCAGTCTACCTGTTAAGGCAGCTTTACTAAGTAGATATTTTAAAGGATCAATTTTTGCTATTAGCTTGATTGTATGAGTTAGCATATAGTGTCTCAGCTATTGAGTAGCAAATACCACCATCAAGCAAGATTTATCTATGAAAGTGTAATTGATTTCATATCCATTTAATTTCCAACTAATATAGTAGATGGCAGGTTCTTTTCCTTCATAATCCTCTTGCGCTAATAGTGCCCCCAAAGGGATATCTTTCGTAGCAATGTATAATATCAAAGGTCTTCCTTCCATTGGTGGCATGAGAATAGGTGGTGACATTAGATATTGTTTGATTTGATTGAATGTTGTTTCATACCCCTCATCCCACTTGAAAATTATATTCTTATGCAATAGATGATTAAAAGGATGATTTTTGTCCGCCAGCTGGGAGATAAATCTTCTAATCGATTGGAGCCTTCCCTATAGTGATCTGAGTTGATTGATATTCTTAGGAGGTTGCATCTCCATTATTGCTTTGAATTTTGCTGGATCCACTTCAATGCCTTTTTCCGAGATAATGTACCTTAACAGTTTTGCTGATGTGACCTCGAAGACACACTTCTTGGGGTTTAACCTGACATTTAATTTCTCCATCCATGTGAATATTTTATCTAGGATATGCAGATGTCCTTCCCTTGTACCAGATTTTGCCAAGATGTCATCCACATAATCCTCCATGAAGGTGTGCATCATATCATGGAAGATTGTCATCATTGCTCTTTGATAAGTGGCTCCTGCGTTCTTTAGACCAAATGGCATGACGTTCCAGCAGAAGGTTCCCCATGGACATGTAAAAGCTGTCTTTTCTTGATCTTCTAGAGCTATTTTTATTGGATTGTACCTAGAGAAACTGTCCATGATTGACAACATGGCATGCCCCACCATCAAGTCCATGATGATGTCTATATTTGGTAGTGGAAAATCATCCTTCGGGCATGCTTTATTTAGGTCCCTGAAATCTGTACATATCCTTATGCTATTGTTCAGCTTTGAAATAGGCACAATGTTTGATATCCACTCGGCGTAGTCTATAGACCTTATGAATCCAGCATCCAATAATTTCTTTAGCTCTGTCTTTACCATCAATGCGATATGAGGATGCATTTTTCTCAATTTTTGCTTGACAGGCTTGATTCCTACGGGCAAAGACAAGTGATGCATGAGAAGATTTGGGTCTAAGCCTGGCATATTGGAATATGACCAAGCGAAGTTGATGCTTCTTTCTTTAAAGAATTTGATGAACTCTGGTCTTTCTTGATCTGTCATGGACTCCGCCAGATGTAGGATTCTTGTCCTTTCTTTAGTGCCGATGTTCACAAACTATGTTGGTTCAACTAGGACTGATGATCACTCATGATAATGTTCCAGAAGAGTGTCAAATCTTCCATCCTTTAGTGCCTCAGAAAGGTTTTCACCGTTAGATGCATTTTTTCTTTTTTCTTTTTCTAGATCTATTCCTACCATAGAATGGTTTTCACCATTAGATCTATTTTCCCTGTTTTCATTTTTGCAATTGGAAGATTTGACACCCTCCTACTGAGTCATTTTGTTATGAGTATTACTGATAGAACTTATACCAGGTTCGCTATGACATAGGAAATTTATGATGGCATCATCATCTGTAAATATTTGTATAGTCAAAGGCTCGATAGGTTCCTAGTTAATGAGTTCAGGATGGATTAATGACATGAGGTCATCAGATTCATTTGGGTTGATGGATGTAAGGGTTCGAACAGCCATTTCATCATAGTTGTTTATGGTAATGTCAAGGTCAATGATGGTACTTTCTTCAAGATCGTCTAGCTCACTCGAGGTATATTCATCCCCACTTGAATCATCGATATTTAGTGACGCTGCCACGATTGGTCTAGACCCAGAGCCTTGGCCCTCCTCACATGTAGGTGTATATTGCTGGATGACATTGATATAAATATCTGTGAAAGATACATCGGAACATGAATCCCATTCATATTCATTTGAATCTATCTCAGAGCTATTTCTAAGTTGAAGAATTCTTTCTACAACCTTCTTTTCTAGTTACTATTTTTCTTCATTAGAGTATCCTAGTCCCGACTTTTCCTTTGAGTGGAGAGTGAGGGGTGTAATAGGCTCTATTGTTCCATCCTTTCTTAATCCAACGGGTCCTTGTCCTTCATACCCCATTTTTTCTAAAATAGCTTTTCCTTTTCCATATTTATCAGTGTTAATATTGACATTTTTGATGCTGATATCTGATGTAGAGGGTTCCTCATCTTTGTATAGCCAATCCAGGATCGCTTTGTGTGAACCCCTAAACCTGCAAATGCACAAAGATGACAAACATGGTTAGATGTTAGATCAAAATGCATGCAAATATGAGAGATTCCCCATAAAATCCATCTATTCAAGCTAAAATTAGGAAATAAATAACAAAACTCAAATAACTATGAAAGCAATCCTAATTAAGCCAATAACATGATGATCTTATGGGGGAATTGGTGCCAATGAAGTGTTGCAATTGGCCCTTTCCCAATTCCTATGTTGCAATGAAGATGATCTAGAAATGGTCAAATCTCCAAAGAGATTTGAGCATAACCTTGGTGCAAATGTGAAAATGTGATGAATGCATGGATGAAATGAGCAAAATTAGTTCTCAATTGAAGAGAGTAACTTTGCATGAAGATTGTGGATGATGATGGATTTGAGTATAGTAAGTTTACTCAAATTGTGGATGTTTGAATGAGAAGAAGAGTCTCTCATTTATAGATTCCAATCTTGGAAGAATGAGTGAAAATAAGCAATGTGGGATCATTCAACATCCAATGGCCAAGTGCCACTTGTCAAGATGTGAATGGTTGAGGAATGAGCACATTTTGGTCAATGTGCATGATAAATGCCATTGGATTCAAATTTGAATTTTGAATGTGACATGTGAGAGGGAAAGAGAAATGGATTTAATGTCACTTGGCTCAATGCACAAGGACATGTAAGAGGCATTGAATGCCTTGTTGGAAGGACCAAGTCCACTTGGCCTTTTTGAATTCAAATGAGGGAATATTCCCTTTTGATGCCTTGTGAGGGAAAATAGGTAAATTAATAAATCAAAGTAATTGATTTATTGTGCAACTTGCATTCTCTAGGGAATTTTAATGAAAGGGATTAAGTTAATCATGGATTTGATTAATTTAATGAGGAATTAGGAGATGTGATGATTTAGACTTAAATTTATGAATTGATTTAAATCAATTGAAAGGAAATGATTAATTAAATAAATGATTTTGATTTATTTAACTAAGGAGGAAATAATGTTAGATTAAATTAAATAAGGTTTAATTTATTCAATTTAATAAGAAGACTTTAGAGATTTTAATCAAATAAAATGATTTATTTAATTAAACAGGGATGTAAGGTTAATTAAATTAAATCGATTAATTTAATCACTGAGAGAGGAAGAGTTAATTCAATAAATAATGATTTATTAAATTAAGAGATAGAATGTGATGAAATGCTGAGAATATGATTCAAGATGAAATGATGTTAGTAGGATCAGAATCAGGTGCATGTATATTTTATGTGTCTACATTTTGCCCCTCTTTGAAGCAATGTACTTGTTGCATTTATTCAAAGAATAAACTCTTGTGATCAAAATTCAAAAATTTCTCAATTTTTTCAGATGCCCCATTGTTGCCCCAGCAAAAGGATTATGCTGGTATATTGCCCCCTCGAGAGATCGAGCGGAAACGTTCAATTTTTCGATCGAGATCATGATAAAATGCGAGAGGAGTGGTTCTATTTGATAAAAGGACAAAAGATAATTCTTTGACGTAGAAAAATCTAATGATGTATGGATAGTCATCAGCCATGGTTAGCCTTGTGTATATCTTGATACAGCACACCGATTTTAGATAGAAATGTTAGTAAAGATAGAAGAATAAGAAGAATAAGATGGATGGAAGGAGGATCCAACAAGCCTATGTTATGATGATGATGATGATGATTTGCATTGCTAGGAATTGGGATTTTCAAAGGGCCAATTACTTTATGTTTGATAACACACATAGGTACGATGCATCAGGGTATAAAGGACCAGGATGGCGTTGTACCTAGTGTGATGGACTTTGACTCGTCAATTAGATAGGAGTATTCTTGTTCACACTTGACATACGAAAAACCTTGCTAGGACGGACCTAACAAAGCAAGTATTCGCCAAGTTATTTTACAAGAAAATCTAACAAGCACAATAAATAAAAAAGATAATGATCATTGCCCCATTCCTTTCTCTCTAAAACTGTTTTGTTTAGGCATCATCGAGAGGTTCTTGGAATGAGCACAAAATAAGATAAGTCAAAAAGACCAAATAAAATAAACAAACAAGCTAATGTTCTTCATACCGCTAGCCAAGGCTAACTATTGTGGGGTACCTGATGCTTATGTCCATCATAGGAAAGCTTTATCCTAGGACATGTAGTGATTAGGGTTTTGGTGAGACTGATTGGGTGATAAGCTATTGATACTCTGAGTTGACCAACTTCCTTGCTTACTGACTTAGGCTTAAGACTCTAATGATCAGGTGTTCACTTTGGAACCTGCTAGACTTGCTTATGACTAACTTACCAAAGGGTGAAGGCAACGATTAATTTTATTATGAGCGGTGACAATCATGGGTGAAAGCGAGATGAGATGGATGCACCATTTTGGATTTTTCAGATATTTTGAGGTTGTTTTTGGTATTTTCACATTTTTCAATGTTTTTGGATTTTGTGTCTCGAGGGCTGATCAAGGATGGCCTTGCTACGTTTAAGCTCAGAGACGACGTAGTTCAGACGACAATTGACTTGACTGCTGATGAGAAGGATGGGAAAATGCATTGCCATATTATGACAAACGCCTAAGGACTGACCTAAATGTGAAATAGATGGGCAAACGGATTGTCATTTTATTGCGACAGATGCCTAAAGGACTGACCTAAATGTGAAATAGATGGGCAAACGGATTTCCATTTTATTGCTACAGACGCCTAAAGGATTAGCCTAAAATGTAAAACAAATGGGAAAATGGATTGCCAATGTGACGGACGCCTAAAGGACTGACCCTATTTGTGAAATAGATGGGCAAACGGATTGCCATTTTATTGCAACAGACGCCTAAAGGACTGACCTAAAATGTAAACTAGATGAGCAAACGGATTGCCAATGTGATGGATGCCTAAAGGACTGACCCTAACTGTCTTGGGGGATGATCAAAGATCAACCTTGCCTATGTTCAAGCTCAGAGATGACATAGTTCGACAAGGTGAAAGACTGACAAGACTCAATGATGAATTTTGAAGATTTTATGATATTTAGACATGTTTTTGATGTTTTTGAGGCACGATTTCTGAATGTTTTTGGTTTTTGATGGATTTTTGAATGTTTTGATTTTTTCGCATGATTTTGAAAATTGGATGATATGTGATGACAATATCAGTGCTTTGTTTTGGGATTTTGTTTTTTGAAAACCAAGCTTAAGGTTGATCAATTGGATTAATGGATTGATAGTTTGACTAAGTGTGTTAAGTCAAAAAAAAGTGATAATGCACTTGTAAACTCTAGGAAGTTGTGTTATCCTAGAATAAACTTGTACATAAGGGTGGTTTGACTAGGTGTGTTAAGTCGAACAAGGTGATTATGGATTCAATAATTTGGCTAAATGTCTTAAGCCAAACAAAGATGATAACGAATTTGTAAAACCAAGGAAGTTGTGTTATCCTAGAGTAAACTCATGCACAAGATGATAGTTTGACTAAGTGTGTTAAGTCAAACAAGGTGATAATTGATTGGATTCGATTGATCAAGATTGATGAAGCTTGATTTGGAACAAAATTGCTTTGATGATTTTGATGTAACATTGAAGTACACATTAGACGCGACTGATATGAATTGTTTGGATTGGTGTTCGACGAAAGATAAAGCTTGATAAGGAATGTCTTCCTATCAAAATATGCCATGGGCTAGTGATTTGGATTTTTGGCTCACAAATGCTTTGACCAATTTGATTTCACATTTTCCAATGCTTGGATCACCACATAAGTGTGAAGATATAGATCAAATTTATTCTCAAAGCAAGATGCAAATATTTGCCCCCAATGTCTAGCAATGTATGAAATGCCATGGATGGATGCTTGGATCGATATAGTAAGCATGCAAAGGATGGAAAGGATTATCTTGTGACAAGATAAGGTATTTGAATAGAGGAATGCTCATTTGGATAATGCTTCAAGGCTTAGATATTGTTGGGTAGTATAGGACCAATGAAAATGACCCATGTCAAGATGACTACCATAAGCAAGTGTAAAGTGTGCACCAAAATTTTCCAGGATCAAGATAACTTGGAGTATGGATGCGAATGGATGAAAATGGATGGGATAAATGGTTCATGGATGAACAGATTTATTATGGATGGAATGTTGGCTTTATTATGGATGTGATAAGATGCTTTCTCCTAAACTGACACACATAGATGCTAATTTCTACACATGACACCTATTTTCCAGGTTTTCATCATGGTACCAATCCAAAGTGCCACCAAAATGGTTTTCACTGGAGGATGATTTTTTTTCTTTACTGTTTTCAATCCTTTTTCTGATTTTTTTTGGATTTTTGTATTTTTATATTTTTTTGTATTTTTTGAGACATTTTAAGTTGATTGTGAACCACCTAGTGGTTCTGATGTTGATGCTTTTTTCATAACATGCCATCAGTATCTTTCTTGAAGAATTTGCTTTGCCAAGATACGTGCACTTGAATGCAACTTTTGAGATCCCTGATTTGTTTTGTTGATATCGGAGTTAACTCTATCTCTATGCGCACATCGCGATAGAGTGCCTTCTGAATCCTTATGGTGAAGGGTCACTACCAATACATGGTCAATGTGAGAATTGGATATCATGTGTGGAGGCATGGATGGAGTGTGTTTATGTATAAAAGATGGATTGGTCGATGGTTTGGAACCTTTGACTCTCCAAACTTGGGAAGATGAGCAGTGATGGGTGGATATGGAAGTGTGCATAGAATTAGGACCAACTACTCAATACACTTTTTACGTTGCTTGAGAAGCTTGCTTTTGCTTTTGTGGACATCTTTGATGGATACTTTTCCCTCTTTGATTTTTCCCCATAGTTTCTTTGACTAATGGAGTTTGATAGGGATAGTCATTCTTTGTATTCTTTGGTATCCACTTGTATTTTCTTTTTCCTCCGTGCTTCATCCTTTGATTCAAATCTTTCTTTTGACATTGGTCCCAATTTTTGGATGGGGTGATGGGTGGATGAAGATTCATGACGTGGCAGGTTGTAGTATTGGCATTGGTTTCATCATAAGGATTCTTTGTGCTCTCTATGTTGACGTTTGCTCAAGATGAAGTTTCCCCCATTATTGTGGAGGTATTATTGATATGTTGAGATCCCTTGATTGTTGGATAACCAAGTCCTTGATGCTTAGGATTGTCAATAATCTGCACTAGTTCCAAGATACCCTATTCATGTAGGCCTAATCCTCTACCTTGATAATTCATTTGCTGAAAAAATTTATTTGCCATAGGATATGATTTACCTTGGAAACAAGGTGTTGCTCCTTCTTTGCTCTATGGTGGATCTTCAAAGGTCATAGCTCTTTTATTGATAAGATTATTTTCCCTTACAAAGGTGAGTGATCCAATTTTATAAGTGATAGGATCTTCCATAAGTGGGATGAATGCCTGATTGATATCTTCAGCTTGATCTTGTGAGATATCAGATTGTAGTGCTTCTTCAAGAAGTGTTGATGCTTCACTGTCCACACAAAATTCTTCCTCATGACTCACTTCACAAGATGTTTCTGATTCACAACTTATGTAGAAGCCTTCTTCATGATTTGTTTTTGATATGTCTTTGGATTTCTCTATATCTTTATCATGTGTACAAATGTTAAGAGTAGGAGACTCTTGTTCATTGGTAATGATTTCAAGAGTAGGAGACTCTTGTTTTAAATGAAGATCATCCATGTGTCCATCCAAAGAAAGCATCTCATGGGTAGATGGAGGAGTATGTCCTATGTGGATGTGTTCATCTTGTATGGATAGGAGAGTGTCCATTATATCATTGTAGTAGCTTGGAGATGCAAATTCTTGATCTTGAATGATTTCATAATTGCTTTCGACATGCTTTGGATCAAGTTCTTGACATGGGTCAATTTCAAAGAATGGATTGCTTTCTTGGATATCTTCAGTAGGCATGGGAAGTTTCTCAAATGTTATGAGATCAAAAGATGTCCCTATGTTTTGGAAAGGATCATTGCTAGACCTTGGTGAAAGATGTTCATCATGCTTTGGAGTGAATTTTTGAGATATGTCGCCTAACTCATTAGGTGATGTAGAGACATTTTCAACATTATCATTGGTCAAAGGATCTTGATCATCATTTTGAATGATTGTGGTGGGAATCAGTTGCAAGCTTTGTTGTGGGAGTAAGGCCTACGTTTTCTATTGAGCCAACAATGCTTGTTGTTGGTCGTGTTGTTGTTGTTCCAACAAAGCTTGTTGTTGGTTTAGTTGTTGTTGTGCCAACAAAGCTTTTTGTTGGGCTCCTTGTTGTGCTACTTGTTGATGGACTTCTTGTAATAGTGCCCAGAATTGTGCTTGCTCCTATTGAGCCTGGTGTTGGGCTACTTGAGCCGCTTGTGCTTGCTGAGCAGCAAGTTGTGTAGCTTGTTGGTTTTGGAGAGCCTTTTTGCGGGAAGCTTCTTGAGCAGCTTGCAACATGATGGAGAATGAATTTGTTATGTTATGTTTTGGTGGTGGTGTTTGTGGTGGGTTGGGGATGGTGTTGATCTTTGGGGTGAGTGGAATGGTCTCATTGAATGCCAAGGTTTGAGTGGTGAATGGTACAATTGAGATTCTTGGTCCTTGAGACACTTGAGAAATGGTAGATGTTTTAACCGTTGGGGTTGCTTGGATGGTTGCCATTTGTTGTTGCGATATTGTTGGCAAAATGAAAGGATTTCATATGATGTTTTGATTTGGCATTATAGGTTGACTTTGAACATTTTTGTGGTTGAGAATCATATTGCCTTGATTTAGGTAGCTTTGATTTTGCATGGTGCTACCTTGACTTGAATCAACATGTGGATTTGTCAGCCTATTGCCTAGATTTTGAAAAATATTGGTTTGATTTGCAATTGTATCTATCCCAAAATTCACCAAGTATGGATTTGAAATGGAACTATTTGGTAAAGTTGCACTTGGAATGTATGGATTTGGTGGGATTATGTTGTTTTGAAAACTCATGCATTGAGCGTTTGGTTGATAGATTTGCAAATTTGGACTTGGATTTAAATCTACCATTGGGAAAGGTGTTCCAAACTTTAGATTGGGCATACTCACATTCGTATTGTTGAACTTGGGAGGAGATAATGATTCCATGCATAAATATGAGATTGGATAATCAATTGGCATTGTGAGACTTGGATAGGTTGGTTGACTTGGATTACTTATGATAGATGAACCAAGTTTATATTCCATGTTCTTCTTATGTTTTGAACTTGTTGACCTCCAAGGGGTTTAGGACCAATGATGAGATGGAGGATGAAAGGGTGAGTGATATGGGTGTTTGAACATTTAGGAACTTTGGATCAATGCTAGACTTTAGGACTTGGTTCGATTTGATTTTGAGGATAGTTTGACTAGGTGTGTTAAGTCAAACAAGATGATGGTGAATTTGTAAACCCTAGGAAGTTGTGTTATCTTAGGGAAAAATTGCATAAGAGAATGAATTGGCTAAGTGTGTTAAGCCAATGAAAGTGATCATGAACTAGTAGACCTCAGAAAGTTGTGTTATCCTAGAGGCAAATTTGTTCAAGAAGATTGATAATTTGACTAGGTGCGTTAAGTCAAACAAGATGATGCTGATTTTCCAAAAGTCTAGCATGAATGATGTTTCCAAGGTTCCAAAAGTTGTTGGTGAAATGGAAATTTGATGTTTGGATGGATGAAGTGATGATTTTTATCCTAGATGACCCTATGAGGACTTACTTACAAGACCAAGGTGATGAAGAACATGTTTTTCCCTAAAGGTCGTTCAAACCAAAAGATCAAAGTTTGCATGGAAACCAAATGACTCAAAAGGGACCAAGCACATGTGTGGTTCAATTGTCTTTTATCTTGGCTTAATGAATTCTTTGTTACCAAAGGAACTTTCTTGCTTATGTTTCATACTGCATGTTTAATGTCCCACTTTCTTTTTCATCCCATTGTGTGGAGATCAAGGAAAATAGGGAAAAAGTTTCTTATGTTTAACCTTGTTGAAAACAAATGATGGTAGAATTTGTGCACTTAGAAACCTCTAGGAATATGATCCCTAGGGAAAGCAAGAGTGTCTAAATTCATCAAGAGTATTTGTTTCTCACAAGGGGTTTGAAATTTGAAGGTCTTGTGAATGTTTGTTTTCAAGTGTTTCTGACAACCAAGCAATGTGCTCTTTTCTTTCAAGCACTTTTACAATCCTAGGATGATGAGGCAATATCTTGTTGGGTTCCCACTTGGATAAATCCAACTGTGCATATCTTGTGCGAATGGCTAAATGCTTGACCACACTAGCTCCCCTCCATGACACACACTTCTCGAGTTAGCCAAGCATTAGTACCCATGAATCTCCCATGGCATACTTTCTATTTCTACAACAAAATCGCATGTATAACATGGGGTGGCTTCAAAGGACATGACCTTTTGCACCAACAAGATAGATAAGGTTTTGGCCTTTTTCTAAACAAAGGGTTCTAATTTGGGCATTCCATTCATGGGGGATTATCCAGCATCAGCAAGAGTCCATTTATGTCCATCTCGTCAGAATAATCCTCGTGATTCTTGAACTTTCCTCAAGAATCCACACTTATATACCAGTTGGAAGTCGCTTGGCTTTAACGCATTCTTGGTTGGGTCATTCCCTTGGGTAATTACTTTTTCTCACAAGGTAGGCCCTCTAAGATAAACAATAGTGAACAAAACATATTGGTAGTTAGATCAACCCTTGTTTAAAAACAAAAGGAGAACACTCGCAATAAGTCTATTCACACTCGCATGTTTTGTTCATTTTAAGTGCCCAAATTGAAATGTGGAGGCAATCTTTTTAATAACCTAATATCACCAAAATGTTTTTGATTCTCAAGATCGCAATGAAGTGCGAGAGAAGCACATACACATTTTAAATGATATTAACTTGTGAAAAAGTTTGCAAAACATTGAAAACACTTGTTCATTTTAGCCCTCAAAGCAATGATGAATTCTTTTTAAGCACCAAAATGAACTGTGAGATTGCTTTGTTCAATTTTTTAATCCTTTAAACAAAGTCTAGTGTGTTTGTCTAAGATTCTTTTTAGCCCCTTGGCAACTTTTGAAAGAAAATTTGATTGTTAATTTTAGAACCCAAAAGAAAACTAGTATCCTAAAATCAAAGAACTTATCAAATCCTTTATAGAGTGTTAAAAAACACTTTAGTGTTTAAAAACACTTTGTACAAAATAAGCATGGTGTCATAAAAAAAGTTGCTTGTTCTTTTTAGTCCCAAAGTAAATTTAATTTTCCTAAGGCCAAAGATATTTAACAAATTCTCTTAAGGAGTGTTAAAGAACACTTTTAGTGTTTAGGAACACTTTGGGTTTGTGAGCATGATATCATGATAAAATTCTCCCTTTGCTTTTCCTCTTCTCCAACCTACAAAAGGATAGAAAAACAGAGAGCAATAATATAGCAAGCAAAGTCAATGCTTAGAAAATTCAAAATTAAAAAAACATGTCCAAATTTTAAAAACAGACTGTTCCCCGCAGCGGAGTTTAGCAGGCGCGGCGGAGTTAGCGAGTGCGGTGCTGTTTAGAAAATAGGTGGTGCTATACAGTGTCACACGGTCGACTATGTGTGGTGATCTATAGAAACAGATGCTGCAAGTGTGGGGTACTTGGGCACGCGGTGGAGTTTGGAAGCAGTGGAGCTTGGCAAATTTTTAAATTTCAAGCACGGGAAGCAACTACGGTGCTGTATAGTGTCGCAGTTTCCAAGGGGTGCGGTGCAATATAGCATCGCATCTAAGTTAGCGATGTAATAAAGGACCGCGTGCCTGATCCGCGATGCAGTTTCCTATGTGTGGTCAAAAAATGTGAAAACGATGGAATTTTCCACAAAAAAATGTGATGAGATGGTTGCTTCCCTCCTTCTAGCGCCAAAATGTGAACCCCTAAATCTGCAAATGCACAAAGATGACAAACATGGTTAGATGTTAGATCAAAATGCATGCAAATATGAGAGATTCCCCATAAAATCCATCTATTCAAGCTAAAATTAGGAAATAAATAACAAAACTCAAATAACTATGAAAGCAATCCTAATTAAGCCAATAGCATGATGATCTTATGGGGGAATTGGTGCCAATGAAGTGTTGCAATTGGCCCTTTCCCAATTCCTATGTTGCAATAAAGATTATCTAGAAATGGTCAAATCTCCAAAGAGATTTGAGCATAACCTTGGTGCAAATGTGAAAATGTGATGAATGTATGGATGAAATGAGCAAAATTAGTTCTCAATCAAAGAGAGTAACTTTGCATGAAGATTGTGGATGATGATGGATTTGAGTATAGTAAGTTTACTCAAATTGTGGATGTTTGAATGAGAGGAAGAGTCTCTCATTTATAGATTTCATTCTTGGAAGAATGAGTGAAAATAAGCAATGTGGGATCATTCAACATCCAATGGCCAAGTGCCACTTGTCAAGATGTGAATGGTTGAGGAATGAGCACATTTTGGTCAATGTGCATGATAAATGCCATTGGATTCAAATTTGAATTTTGAATGTGACATGTGAGAGGGAAAGAGAAATGGATTTAATGTCACTTGGCTCAATGCACAAGGACATGTAAGATGCATTGAATGCCTTGTTGGAAGGACCAAGTCCACTTGGCCTTTTTGAATTCAAATGAGGGAATATTCCCTTTTGATGCCTTGTGAGGGAAAATAGGTAAATTAATAAATCAAAGTAATTGATTTATTGTGCAACTTGCATTCTCTAGGGAATTTTAATGAAAGGGATTAAGTTAATCATGGATTTGATTAATTTAGTGAGGAATTAGGAGATGTGACAATTTAGACTTAAATTTATGAATTGATTTAAATCAAATTGAGAGGAAATGATTAATTAAATAAATGATTTTGATTTATTTAACTAAGGAGGAAATAATGTTAGATTAAATTAAATAAGGTTTAATTTATTCAATTTAATAAGAAGACTTTAGAGATTTTAATCAAATAAAATGATTTATTTAATTAAATAGGGATGTAAGGTTAATTAAATTAAATTGATTAATTTAATCACTGAAAGAGGAAGAGTTAATTCAATAAATAATGATTTATTAAATTAAGAGATAGAATGTGATGAAATGCCGAGAATATGATTCAAGATGAAATGATGTTAGTAGGATCAGAATTAGGTGCATGTATATTTTACGTGTCTACACTTTGTTGTCTGATTCATCCTCTATTGTACCTTTTTTGACAAACCTTTCGTCAAGAGCTGTGACTGGTAATGATGTTTGAGATTTGATCATAGATGGTTGACCATATGTCCTAGGAGATGGCATTAACTGTGATAGGTTAAGTGATTGCTCCATAGAATATGTTCCCATTCCCTTGTTCATTAGTTGAAATTGCTCTTGGAAATTTTGTGATAAAGAAGTTTGTTGATCCAGATTATCTGTTGATTGAGTTTCAATAGGACTTGTTTCTTTTTCTTTACCTTTCTTCTCTACCCACTTGGTGGTAATACTTGGGCATTGTTCTTCTTTGGATGATTTTGAACATGATGCTTCCTTGTTGTGTGGTACAAAGGTATCTTGAGAGATCCTAAGGGTGTCACAATGTTGAGGATGATTGTAATCAACAAATATAGTCACCTCTCATCCATTTATTGGAAACTTCACACATTGATGATATGTTGAAGGTACAGCCTATATTTCATGGATCCATGGTCGTCCTAAGAAAATGTTGTATGCTAACTCTTACTCCAACACTTGACATGCTATATGTTTCATCATTGGCCACACTTGAATGGGTAGCACAATCAAGCCTTTAGACGATCTTTCTTCCTCATAATATGCTTTGATAGGAATTTTTCTTCGAGCATCAATAGGATCATTCGAATATCCTAGTGTACGGATTAACTTGAGAGTGCAAATGTTCAGACCAGCTCCCCCATCTATTAAGACTCTCTTGATGCGATGATTATGGATTAAGACTTCAATATGGAGTGTATTATTATGGGGATGGTTTAGCGAGATATCATCTTGTTCAAAGAATGATAGACAATGTGGGGTAGCCAAATGTCCCACAATAGCTTGGAACTAACAAACATCCAGATTTTTTGGTACCGTAGTGGCTACTAATGCTTGTTCTAGAACCTCCTTATGTGATGGTGATATTTTAAGGAGTTCTAGTATTGATATCTGAGCAAGAATATTTTGTAATTGATCGACGATGTTATAATGAGATGGAGGTGGAACTACATGTGTAGACCCAACTCCCTTTAACATGACCTTGGCTTGCCCCCTAGTCATTACATTTGCTAGTTGATGTTCTTGACGGTCTCTGATTTTTAGGACATTGATTTGATTATCAGAGTTTTGTATGCTTGGGAGAAAATCCAAAGGGGTAGAGTTGTTGATTTTGGGTTCACTAATGTTGTGACTAACTATATGATCACTCTCTATTCCAGATAGACAAAGGATTGTTGTGTCAAAGACATGGTTGACATTCTTCCCTTTGTTGTTTGAAGATGATGGTGCTCCTTTGTCATAGTTTGGAAAAGGGTCCTTGAAGGCCGAATGATCGTTATTGTTTTGGGGTGTTTCCACATATGCTTTATTGTTGTCGATCAAATCTTGTATTGCATGTTTCAACTCCATATAATCGTTGGTTTTGTGGCCTTTGTTATTATGGAAGTTGCAGTAATTTGAGTCATTCCACCATGGTGGTTTGACTTTTGGATCCTAGAATTGGGGTTCCCGTGCAGTGATAAGACCACTGGTGACCAATTCTTTCATTTATGATTCTATCATTTGGCCTAAAGATGTGAACCTACGCCGATTTGATGGTTTATGATATGACTGTGTTTTTACGATTTCGTTGCTTTGTATGACATTTGACTTGACAATTTGATCATTGTTTTGATTCTTTGATGTAGATGCTGTCAAGTTGAAAACCGGTTTGACATTTTGGGAATCACTTGTTATTTCATTGGTAGTTGTGTTTTGATTCTTTTGCCAAAATTTTGGCTTATCACTGCTTGAGTATTGATTGGATGAGTTATTTGTGTTATTCAGTTTATCGTTGAAATGTTTGATAACTCCTCTTTTGACTAATGCTTCCTCAATTTTAAGACCGTTTTCTATTACTTTTTCGAATGTGGGGGGACATTACAATTGAAGCCTATAACTCATTTCCTCTATTAAGTTGTCAATAAACAACTCCATCTTTTCTTCCTCAAGAATGGATCGAGGATATCTAGCGAACAATCGTTGCCATCTTTGTAGAAAAGACAAGAATGTCTCCCCTTTGTTTTGCTTTAGGTTATAAAGATCCTTTATTGTAACATCATCTTGGATGTTAAAGGAGTACTGGGAAATGAAACTGTTGACTAGTTCCTCAAAAGTTCTAATACCTAGTTGTAGTTTTGAAAACCACTCCATACATGATCCTCCCAAGCTCCTTGGGAATAATCTCATTAAGTAAGTTTCCTCTTGGGAAAAATCGAGGCTCATTGTTTTGAATTCCCTGATATGATCTATTGGATCCATTCTTCCATTGTACTTGTCATACTTTGGGATCTCACAGTGTCTAGGAAAAGGTATCAGACCGACCGTTGCATCAAAAGGATAAGGACAAATGTCTTGTATTGCATATCTTTTGGTACTCCCTTTCGTCATATCCTGTATCTATTGTTGTAACAGTTGCATTTGAGATGTCAAGATGGCAACTAGATCTATTGTTTGTGTAGGTTGCAGTATTTCAGTCTCACTTGTTCCAGGTGCTTCCTTCAGACGATTCATGTCAAAGTCTTTGGGAATTTTGGCACCCAATTCAGCCAACATCAAAAGATACTTCTCCATATCTTGTTCTAAGATTTTCTCCATAAATTTATGGAACTTGGGATCTTGTTGAGCAGTTTGGATATCCTCTGGAGTTATTTTGTTCTTATCATTTTGGTTCAGATTGTTCCAAGGATTCTCTTCTGCCATTTCTTGGGATGTTTCAAGTTCTCACTCTAAGAGTCTCTGCTTTTGGGACCTAGTGAAGATTGGCATACAAATTTTTACCCTTTCTTCTGAAATGTTGATCTTTTATGCTGGGAAAAAATGTCAATTGAACTTTTAACAAAGTCAAATAAGATGACTAATCTTATTGATGAGACTATGTTAAAAATTTGATTACTATACTTGGTTTCGTGATAAAGGATGATAGTATCCTGATGATGAAACTTCAGTGTAGTAATCAATTGTGTATTTTGATTTTGACACTTGTGATTTGCAAGATCTTGTTTTAGTTGATAAGATTGGAAGTTTGTATAAACCTATCTATTTTTGGTCTCTAGACAATGATTCTGATAAAAAGAAAACTAGTTTTGATAAAAACTGTGAATAAAATGACTGACTGACTGACTGGTGAGATTTTTGAACTCTCTATTTTGAAAGCACTAAAATAGAGGACAGAGGCTCTATTTCATAGAAGCACTAGAATAGAGTTCTAAAGTGCTGAAACAAGTGACAGAAGTGCTATCTTGACAAAAGTGCTAAAATAGTGCTCGAAAGCGTTGGAAAAGATGATGAAAGTGTTGTTTAATGAAAATGCTAAAATAAAGAATGTAAGCGCTAAAACAGTGCCCAAAAGTGCTATTTCACAGAAGCGCTAAAATAGTGACCTGAAGTGCTGAAATAGGTTTCCAGAATGCTAAAAATAGGATATTTATGACTCTCTATTGTAAAATCTAATCTGGCCTTGTGGCATACTATATCATGGATTGTGGAAGATAAGAACGATGTATGCACTGACTACGGTTGTGATACTGAGTGAGAGCTCTTCTTTGGAAGAAGGCTCATGAATAGAGTGGTTCTACTACGTAATCTAAAGTGTGACCTTTAGCAAAATTGTGATATCTATGGATGAATGTTCTATGTTGTAAAAAGAGATTCCAATTTTGATATAGAAAATGTTGTCTTCTTAATTTATCTCGATAACCGAAAGGCTTCTTGGGTTTTGTGATTTTGATTTTTCTCTTGACAAACATGGTGGAATTCCACTTTTGCAGCATAGATTTTCTGATCTAAATCGACTTTGTTGTTTTCAGGATGATCTTTAATCTAATTTTAATGAATTTGTGAAAACACATCAAGCAATTGTGAATAATTGTTTTAACTGAATAGATCGTGTATGTTCAAGAGCCACGAATGGTCCTTATTGATTTTGATGGTTTTCTTTGACAATTGTACATAAATCAAATAGACTCACACTTAAGGACAAATATGTCATCATTATACTTACAGCCCACATCTTGAATTGTGTTGACACACATAGCCTTGTCACCCCCTAGAGGGCGCCTGTGTTTTTGTCGTTTCCAGGCACATACTCAGAGTTGGATTTCTCGTCCTCTAAGAAAATGGTCCGTGACAATTATATGGTGAGTGTCTTGGGGGTAGATTTTTCCCTCCCCTTGCACTATGAGTATGACAATGTATGGATACTAACTCGACGGGATACTACTCTATGGTTCGTAGATAGGGCTTCTGTGTGGTGCAGTAGTTGATAAACTCCCTTAGGAGACCTCTCAATCTTTAGAACAAAGATTTTGGGGATGGTTATCTTGCTCAATACCATCAAGTTGGACTTTCATCAACAACTTTCATTTTTATTATAGTGGGTTGGAATCCTTGGCTTTAGGTGTTCCCACTTAGGTCGTTCCCGTAGGGTGATTACTTTTTCCCACTATGGCAGGCCTTCTAAAGGATTTAATAAAGCATAAATAGCATGAAGTAAAAGTGAATCTAGCGCTTTGGTCACCCAGTTAAGGGGAGAGCATATGCCTAATCACCACAAGCACAACATATAATTTGTTCTATTTTAAGCCCAAAAAGAAATTTTCTAATCTATGTGAAGGTGTTGCTTCATAGAAATCATGTTGTTCTTTTTAACTTATACTGTAAAAATGTAATGACTATCATAGGATTGATAAATTTTCTTTTAAGAAAACAAAAAAGTGGCTACCCTAGGATTGATACATTTTAGAAACCAAGAAGTGACTATCCTAGGATTGATAAATTTTAGAAAACCAAAAGTGACTATCCTAGGATTGATAAATTTTAGTCCAACTGTGAAAAAAATTAAAATCTGGCCGCGACCACGGCCATGTCGGATCCAAATTGATTTTACAAAAGCGTTGGAACAGTCCACTGAAGCGCTATAACTCTTACCTAATGCGCTAAAACATGAAAGCACTGAAACAGGACACCGAAGTGTTAGTGTAATTAATTAATTATTACACTAGCATAAGTTAACTTAGGTTTTAATTAATCATATAGAGTGTGATTTGCACACTTGGCAACATCCTTTGCATTTTAGGTTTAGCACTTGCCTATATAATCAGGCATATTTTCTCTTTGTAAAATATCCATCTATCTATCAATTTGATAGATCATAATAGAATCTCTATTCTGAATGCCATTATCATACTTTCTTTGTGGCTGAATACTTCTTCCTGGCAAAGGTCCTCCATTGAAGATTGTATTACAACTTCATCAAGGACACTTGTGCATCCATTATTCCAACATGTCATCAGAGCTATTCCAGTGAAAGTTCATCCCAAGATCAAGAAAGTTTGGCTACTTGAACATTGGAGTTCTCACTTTGGATCTTGCTCTTGAGCCATCCATTCCATCTCCTTCACGTACTGTTGTAGTTGTTGATACTTCTATGACTACAAGTGTAGTTTCTTCGATTTCAGTGCAGCAGGATCTAGTTGATCATCCATCTTTGGAGGTTCCTATTCAGTCTTCACCCACTTTGACTTCATTTGTTGAGATCACACCTGCTTCTGTGGAGACATCATGGGCTACACCTACTTCACCTTCATATATTTCTTTCATTTGGCCTCTTCCCTATCACTTCTTTTAGGAGATGCAGTTTCTCTAGTTCTTTTGGGGCTACTTCATTCTGGGGGAGATCTGTGGTCTCTTTCTTCCTCTCTTCTGGGGGGGTTATTTCATGTATCTTTGTGATGGATGGTGTCCTTGGGGGGTCTTATGGAGTCCTCCATCCTTCATCACTTAGTTTCACTTTGTATTCTATTTTGGGGAGGATTTTTGTTCCCACTGGGTTTTCTCCTTTACCCCGGTTATTTTAGTTTGCATTGCATTTGTACTTGGGTACCTAAACTGGCCATCAGCTAGGACCCATCATCATCATGCATAATCATTGCATTTTTCATTTCCTCCCTAAGTTGCACTTATGGGGGGGTGTTAGTGTAATTAATTAATTATTACACTAGCATAAGTTAACTTAGGTTTTAATTAATCATATTAGTCCTAAGTTGCATTTAATCATTTAATAAAGTTGTTGGGATAAGATTCCCTTCAAGGAGATGAGTTGTCTTTTCTAGAACTTATCTCCATCTTGTTATTATTCCCTAGGTAGTTGGTTAGGGTTTCTTGTTGTCACATGGAGTGTGATTTGCACACTTGGCAACATCCTTTGCATTCTAGGTTTAACACTTTCCTATATAATCAGGCATATGTTCTCTTTGTAAAATATCCATCTATCTGTCAATCTGATAGATCATAATAGAATCTCTATTTTGAATTCCATTATCATACTTTATTTGTGGTTGAATATTTCTTCCTAGAAAAGGTCCTCCATTGAATATTGTATTGCAGCTTCATCAAGGACACTTGTGCATCCATTATTCCAACACGAAGTGCCGAATTTTGCCACAAAAGCGCTAAATCACCGATGCGCTGAAACAGGTCATGGAAGCGCTAAAGTTGAAAGTGCTGAAATTTTTGACGGATGCGCTGTAGTAACATAGAAGTGTCGAAATAGAGCACGAAAGTGCTGCAGTTTTCCAAGGAAGCGCTATAGTATTTGACGAAAGCACTAAAAGAAAACACGTTGGGAACCTGCGTGACACTTTCCAGAAAAATTGATAAAATTGGGGTTAATGCCCCATGGTGGGTGCCAAATTGTAAGTGTGGATAAGGTGTAAAACACAAAACACACTTCTTAATACGACATTATATCAAAAACAAAGCTAAAAGAATCAATTCAAAGCAATAATCTATTGAAAGCATCATATTGTTCTCTATCTCCAAAGATTTATTAAATCACTATGGCTCTCAGATCGTGAGTGCACTATGACTGTTAAAATGACAATTCAAAGAATGAGATGGATGCTAATGCAATGGTATGGAGCTAGATATGATAATACTAGATGATAAAGAAACTAAACTAGCATGAATAGACATGGAAACAGATAAATGCAGCTACAGGAGGCAGCCATGATATGAAAGCTTGATTGCTGGATACTGGATGTTTGATGCTTGATGCTAGATGTGCTTGAATTCCTGCAGAGTAAGAGTGCATAATTTATATTACTTGGATCCTTTTCTTGGTTCAATGAGGTTGTATTTATAGATTTCCTAGCTGTAGAAATGCACAAGGAAGGCATTGAGAGGCTTGGATTCAATCTGGAGGATTGAATGGTGAAAGATGGAGGATATTGAGAGAAATTTGGTGATTGTCTCTACCCATGAAAACACTAGGCAAGAGAAGAGGAAAGATTGATGGAGGAGGATTGAGAGAAAAATTTGGAATTTGTCTCCAATTTGACTCCAAAACTTCCCTTGAAGTTTCAAAGCATTAATTGTGACATATTTTAGACATAAATTAGACATAGGATATCTAATTCATTTTTGAGGAAACATAGATGGAATATTCTTTATGTTTTTATTCAAATATTTTGATTTATTTAAATTAGCAAAAGAGGGATAAATAATTTAATAAAACGAACTATAGAAGTTGTTTAATAAATTAGACAGAAGAATATGGCAATTAATCTATAAAATGTTTGATCTTTATTTAATTAATTTAGGATTGATGTGATAGAATAAAATAGGAAAATGATAATCAAATAAAACAAAGTATTTAATTTTTTTTATTTAATTAAGATGAATTTAAATGTGACGTGAATGTGAACTATATAAATAAATATTTCTATTTATTCGATAGTAGAGGAAATTAAGATAATTAATCAAATAAATTGTATTTAATTAATCGGGTGCTCCAGACCAATTTTAGGTGTATACATAGTTCACCAAGGAGGCTTATGCCTTACCAAAAGGAAGGTAAGTATGATGAAGGTGTTGATGTGAGTGTTGTACACTCACACCAATAGGTAGATAGATTCTCACTCAAAGAATGTGGGAACCTACCTTTTTTGAAATATCCACTGGGATACCTAAATCTAAAGGTAATCTTAGTTGATCCCAAGGCTTGGGAATGTTAGGTCTTGAAGCACTAGGTTCACTCAAGGTTCATTGTGTAAAATTTTTGTTAATCATGAGGGGTCTATGGTTTTTCAGGCTTACTGGTGTCAATGGGATCATAACAAAGGCTCAATTGAATCAAACATGTATCACTTCACATTTCATGAAACAGGAGATTTACAAGAAATATTTGATGAACTCTAATTATTTGCAAAAATTTAGTAGATTTTAACATAAATTTCTCTGTAACATCATGAATACTAAGGATTTGTAGGAATACTTCATGAATTCGTCAATTTTAAGATATTTTATAGAAATATTTAACATATACTCTAAAGAAAAGCATTAAATATCCTAAGATTTAAGTTCTCCCAACTATTATCCCTGCATACACCATGAAATAAACTAAATCAAACTAGACCACTATATATTTCACTAGATTGCTTCACGTTTAGGCATAGAATGATGCAAGAATTTTAAAGAAACAAGGGATCATTTTCCATTGAATAGTGTTAATGCACACCCAAATTTGGTGCAAAACATAGTTTTTTCTAATAGGAACAAACAATCAGTTACGTAAGATTTTGTATCAACAAATAGATTTAAATTGGTTTTGATATTAGAAAACTTCAAATGGATACAAATTTTTATACTAGAATGGTATAGAAAATAAGGAAAAGAAATAAAAATAGAAAGAGTTCCAATTTAAAGTCTTTGTAATTCCACAGATTTTGAAATTCAAAAAATTAAACAACTCTCAAAATTTTATAAGAACAAGGCAACTGAAGAGTTCCAACAAAGCACATGAAAGAAAAAACAAAGGAATGAATCAAAGAGTAACACATGGAAAATGATAGTTGGAATAGGAATCTTATGGGATAAGTCAAAGCTACTTTGAATTCCTTCAACACTTCAAACTTTCTTATTAAGGCATCTTAAGTAAATTCATTCATGATTTCTCTTAAAGATAACCCCCCTTTGATCATATAACTCTGGGCTTTTATTTTTAGGGCTCTTCTTTGATGCCTCTACATATTGTCTAGATAGTTGTTACTAACTAGATAGTACCAAATGTCTAAATACTAATCATCTTGACTTTCTGTATCCAAAGTATATCATTGATTGGAGATTTGAGGATCAATCTCAGTAATAGATCTAACCAATGCCTATCCATGAACCAGATTCATGGGTATGATTTCCAAATAGAATTCTTGTAGAATGGTAACCCATTTAACTCTCTTCTCTCCAAGTTCACATTGTGTGAGTAACCTCTTAACTACTACATTAGGCACAATTACCTTATACATGCTTCGGAGGATGTAGTGTCTAAATTTCCTCACTACCTTAACCCATGCAAATGCTTTCTTTTTTATTTCCATATATCTTAGTTCAGCCTCCTTAAATGGGGCACTCATAAATACAATCGATCTTTCTTCATTATTTTTTCCCCTTTGTATTAACACAGTTGCACATGTGTAACCTAAAACAAAAGAATAAATGTAGAAGGGTTTAATGTAATCAAGGCTTACCAACACTGGTGCTTCCACAATTGCATCTTTTATTTTTTCAAAATTGAGCTTTGTTTTATTTGTTCATTCAATTTTGGCATCCTTTTTTAACATACCATTAAGGGTTCTTACTATTTCGACGAATCCCATAATGAACTTCCTAATGAAGTTGATCTTTCTAAAATATGACTTTAGTTCCTTTTTTCTCCTCGGAGATTGATATTTCATCATGGCACTCACTCGATCAAGATCTATCAAAATACCTCTCTCATAAATAATGTGCCCAAGTAATTTACCTTTAGTCACCCCAAAAATACATTTTTTTGGGTTCAATGACACTCTATATGTCTCACATTTCTATAATATGGCTCTAAGATCATGGAAATGATCTCTATTTTCAGAGAACATCATGAGATCATCCATGTATATTGTGATGCATTTTACAACTAGATCTCTAAAAGCGTAGTCCATTTCTCTCTAAAATATGGCTCCAACATTTATTGACCCAAACATCATCCACCTATAGGTGAAATTCCCCTATTTTGTAGTGAAAGCAGTTTTAATTCTATCTTCTTTAGCGACCATCACTTAGTTATACCTTGAGAACCCATCCAAGAAGGACATCATATACGAACTATTAACAATTTTCAATACCTCATCCAATGAAGGTAGAGGATAATTACCTTCTCAGATGCCTTATTAAGGTTTGAAAAATCTGCACATAGTCAAATGTCCCCATTATTCTTTCTAATGGGCACCAAATTTTCCACCCAAGTGGAGTTTCTTATGGGAAAGATAATTTTGGGTTATAGGAGTTTTTGTACTTCCTTTTGAATCAAGGGCTCTAGAAGCACATTTACTAGGCACTATTTTTTCTAAAAATGTTTTGCATTAGGTTTTAGTGGAATGGTATGTGTTATGATGGAGGTATAATACATCTTCAAGTCCTCATAAGTCCACACTATGAATTTCCAATATTCTTTGAGCACTTGATAAATGTTCCTTCATTCTTCTTCAGTGCATACTTTACCTATATGCATGTTTTTGGGATCCTCCCCAAATTTTAAATTATACAACTCAGATTTTCCTCCATCGATTTTAGGTAGATTGTTCTACTGGGTTATCTAATATAAATCAAGCAATAATTCCAATTCAATAATTCCTTTTAGAATAAATAACTGGGTTGAGTCATCATCGTGGAGTTCACAATTAGGGTGATCTACTTCTTCAATTGTTTGAGCTTTGAAAATACCTGAATTATTGATGAAATCTAGAATGTGCTTAGCATCTTCAAATACTTGCAAGTCAATAACATTATCTAGAACTAAAGGTAACTACACCAATTCAACAATGAAAATTTTCAAATCTAAAACATCTGATGGCTCTAAGGTGCTAGTGGTCATGGCTAACACATCTTCTTTTTGACTAAAACTTTTTGGAATGTGTGTGATATTAAAGGCATTGAAGTTTTCAATGAAATCCCACACATGGTGTATATAACTTGATAGGAATTTATAGTGACAAATATACTATTTTCTAACCTATCCGACAACTAATTTTGAGTCACTAAATACCTTTAGTATCTTGATCTTCTTCTTGATAGTAAGTATCAAGCCATGTATAAGAGCTTCATATTCCATTGCATTGTTAGTGCATTAAAATTGCAACCTGTAAGTGGCGAGGAATGACTTACCTTGGGTACAAATCAACCCAACCCCTACTCTGATCCCCTATTTTCATTTTGATTTGTTGAATCTGAGGATCTAGGCTTGATCTTAGTAATCATGAAATTAGCGTTCCTAAAATTTGATGGATTGACTCCTTTGGTCAACCTTGTATGTTCCTTATTACCAAAAATTCTTGATTTAGATTCACTGAAAACTATGTTTTCCAAATTGTACTAATTTCCAACTCTACGAATAACCTCCAGGAACATCATACAACTATCTTTTGAGTGTGTCAATTTATGTAGCATACACCATCCCTGTAATAACATATTTTTCGGTGAGGCTTTAGTCTCTCAAAATTTATGGACTTCTTTGGAAGGAATATTCTAAAATTTATCCGACTATCTTATCCTCCATAAGAATCATAATCAGACTCAACTAAAACATTAGTTCCTAGATTCAATTGATTGGGGGTTCCATATTACACATAAAAAATTCTATCTTAACTCTGGAGGCCTTAATTCCATATACACCAGGTTACACATTTATGTATAGCACTTCATTTTTCTGATTTTAATTTGTGATCATATGCTTCATACGTGGCTCCCTTTCTATCTTGATTTGGTTAGGAATTCCCTTCCAAGGTAGCCACATATGTGAAAATTTTGTAGCCATATATCCATTTAGATTTTTCAACTAGTCTCTTCTTAGAAAATCCCATGTGTATATATAATCTTGACTACTTGAATATCAAAGGCCAACTGCATCTGCATGTTAATCAACTCCCCAACCACATTCACCTCATTCTTTTCCAACTAAGTGACCTTCTTTAAGAAATTTGTTAGGGTTAAGCCCAACATTTGACATATAGACAAAGGAATAACATTCATTGAGGCTCCTATGTTGCAAGTATGGATGTTCTTGGTGGTGTTTTCATTGATGTCAACACTATATAGGTTGAGTAAGTCGAGTATTTACCAAGTTCTTTTGAGAAAAAATGAGAAACAATGGGAGTTGAGTTGAAGTGTGTTATATGTATGATTTGGTAATGTGGTCTGCATTTCTTTTGTGTTGATCTTATATCTATGTAGATCTGGAGGTGTGTTCATAAGCTTAAGTGGATTGTATAATCCAAGTTTCAACTTCTAGTTTGATGAAAATCAATAGTTATGTTCACTGGTGTGTGAACTAGTTTGTAGAGTTATCTGGTTGTGGACTGGGATAAATGTTTTGGCTTCGTAGTCTTCTTGTATTCAGTCTCAAATCTTGTGGATCTGGGAGATTACTCTTGGTGATGGTTTTAGTTTTTTGGAAAATTTGTGTGTTTTGGCACTCTAAAAGACCTACTCCAGAGCTCCATTATTTTTGTTGGTTATCCCGATTGGACTGGTGAAGTGTTCTCTATGAGTGAAGTTTGTTGACATTGTAGATGTATCTAATTTGTTCTCAAAGATAGTAAAATGACTACTGAAGCATGTTGAGTTATCTACATAAGATTATCTTGTTGGCAATGCATGTACTTCAAAGATCATCGATTTTTTCATTAGGTTTGGCCGACCTAGTGTTTTCACGTTACATTATGATTTTGCATCGTGTGATCCAAGATGTTGTTTGGGTCCTAAATTAAATATGTAATTGATCCTCTCACATTATTATCCACCGTGAGAATGTTGAGTAGTTGACCTTGTTTGAATTTGTAATTTGAAATTGTATAATTGACCTTGATGAATGTTTCCAAGGTTGAAGAAGGTATAAATGTGAATCAAGTTGTAGCAGATTCATCATCCATCCATCATTTGATTTGAGCAAGAGAAGAGTGTGTGAATAAGTGTGAAAGTCAGAGTGTGGAAGAGTGAAGTGCAACAATAGAACTTCATTGTATCTATAATCTTTAGATCAAGTTGCAAAGTGTGTGAAACTCCTAGTCATGGATCTTTATCTATTTCTTTGTAAATTTGTGTACGAAATGAGCCTCTCTTTATGGACAATGAGTCCTAAGGAAGTGAGCCCTTAATTTGAGTAGTGAGCCTTTATATCTAGGCAGTGAGCCCTCATGTAGTGAGCCTGTGTATTCAATTTTTCATTCTACTATATTGTGAGTTAATCCTCATAGTGGTTTTTCCCTCATCGATTTATCCATGTAAATATGGTGTCTTTGGTGTTGTGTCTTTGTTATTTGCATTTCATGTTCATACTAAATAACATATTGAAATTAAAGTGGAATTGATTAATTTTATAAGTAAACGTTTTAATACAACTGATTCACCCCCCCTCTCAGTTGTCTTGTTTTCATTTCAACAACTAGTATTAGAGCCCTAGTTCCTTAGTGAAAATCTTAACTACATGAGGTAGATTAGATGGTGCACAAGTTGCAACTTCCTATGTTTGATGGGGCTGATTACAGTTACTCGAAAGAACAGATGAGAAGTTACCTGATTTCAATTAGTTTCAATACCTGAAAAGCTATGGAGATGAAGTATGTGATTCCACCAGCTGGTCCTTTCTCTCTTGATGAGGTTGCAGCTTTTGAAGAGAATCAGAAAGTGAGGTTTTCTATCTTTAGTGCAATATCTAAAACTGAAAGATCAAAAGTTATTTCCTTAGCTACTGTAAATAAAATGTGGAAAAAATTGAAAGACATTTATGAAGGGAATGAGAGAGTGAAGTTGTCGAGGAAACTAACTACTAAGTGAAAATTTGAGAATCTAAGAATGGAAGATGGAGAAGACATTCCAAGCTATTATTAGAGAGTTGAGACTATAGTGACTGAAATCAAGAATCAAGGTGGTACCATGAAGGATGAGGATATAATTGAAAATATCTTGATGAACTTACCAAAAAATTATAGTGAAAAGGTTTCTGCTCTTGAAGAATAGTATGATCCAAAGACATTCACTAAGGAACATCTATTTGGTGTTTTGACTGGATTCAAGATGAGAAAATTTGCAAGAGATAAGGAGAAGATTGAAACAACCTTTAAAGCCTTGAAGATAGGAGATGATGATGATGATGATGATGATACAAAAGATCTGGAAGCTAATTTCACAAGGAGATTGAAGAAAGGTACTAGTAAATACAAAGGTAAGTTTCCTTTTAAATGTTTTAGCTGTGGAAATATTGTTCATTATGCATCAAGATTTCCTAATAGAGCTACACAAAAGAAGAATAAGGATGGTAATAACAATAATTTCAAGGATAAGAAGGATAGAAAGTTGAATAAGTTGTATTATGTCAAAGAAGATGCATGAATTTTTGATGATGAATCTGACCTTGAGGAAGATAAGGATGAGTTCTTGTTTTTAGCCCTAGAAAAGAAATGTGGAAAGGAATCTGGTCTAGAGAACAAGAAAGATGAAGAAAAAGGTACTCTGGTGACTGCTTTTCATGCTAGATAGGATGAAAACTTTTGGGTAATTGATAGTGGATGTTCAAATCATATGACTAGAGATAAGAGTAAGTTTACTAAACTTGAGAAGTATGATGGAGGTATATTCATGTTTGGAGATGACTCTAGTGCTAAGATTGTTGGTAAAGGAACAATTATCTTTGATGGAAAACACAATACTGATGATGTTTACTATGTAAAGGGTTTGAGACATAATCTCTGAAGTGTTGGACAAATGTGCAGCAAAGGTTTTAAGCTTGTATTTCAGGATAACACTTGTTAGATCAAAAAAGGATCTAGAACTATTGTTTCACCTAGAAGAAGAACTCATGGAAATATCAATCAACTTAAAGGTGGTGATGGCCAGTGTTTGTTTTCATAGATTAATGAGAGTTGGCTCTGGCACAAGAGAATGGGGCATTTGAATTTTGATAATATGGTTAGAATCAATTCTAAAGAAGTTGTGAGAGATCTTCCTAGAATCACAAAGCCTTCTGATTCAATCTGTAGAAGTTGTTAGATGGGAAAGCAGACAAGAAACAAATTCAAAGGAAAAGACCAATCTTCTACTGCAATTCTTGAGTTAATTCATACAGACCTTTGTGGTCCTACAAGAATAGGTAGCCTGAATGGTGACAGGTACTTTATGATTTTAATTGATGATTACTCTAGGATGACTTGGGTTACATTTCTTAGAGAAAAATCTTAGCCTCTTGATAGATTCAATGTGTTTAAGGCAAGAGTAGAAAATGAGAAAATATAAGAATTAAATGCTTAAGATCTGATAGAGGTGGAGAGTTTACATCCAGTGAGTTAACTGCATTATGTGAAGAGCATGACATAAAGATACATTATTCTTCTCCTAGAACCTCACAACAGAATGGAGTTGTTGAGAGAAAGAACATAACTGTACAATAGGCAGCTAGAACCATGATGAAAGAATCAAATGTTCCCAATGTGTATTGGAGAGAATCTATTCACCCTGCTATTTACATTCTTAAATGAGTTCAAATTAGAGGTAACAACACTAAGACTCCATATGATTTATGGATTGGTAAGACTCCTACTTTGAAATACTTTAAGGTATTTGGTAGTAGATGTTACATTAAAAGAGATGAAGAAAATCTTGGAAAATTTGATGCTAGATGTAATGAAGGAATTTTTCTTTTATTATTCTAATAGCAGCAAGGCATAAAAATATTTTAATAAGAGGTTGAGAAAAATCATTGAAAGTACTAATGTGAAAGTTTATGAAGATATGTATAGACCAGTGGAGATAACTAAAGTTGAAACTGATGAGCCTATTTGTGAGAAAGTAGAAGAAGAAGAAGAAAAAGAAGAGAAAGAATAGAGTGAAGAAGAAAAAGAAGAGAAAGAATAGAGTGAAGAAGAAGAAGAAGAAATCTTGAAACCTACACCTAAGACTCCTAAATGTGTTAGGAGAAATCATCTGGAGGATTAGATAATTGGAGATAAAAATGGAGTGAAGACAAGAAGCAAAGTGGTTGAGGTAAACTTGTGTTTACTTTCTAAGATTGAACCTAAGACTGTGAATAAATCATGTAATGATGAAGTTGGATAAGAGAAATGGAAGAAGAACTACAGTAGATAGAGAAGAATGAGACTTGGGAACTAGTCCCTAGACCTGCAAACAATAATGTGATTGGTTTGAAATGGGTGTTCAGAAACAAATTGAATGAAGATGGTGAAGTAGTTAGGAATAAAGCAAGACTGGTATATAAAGGATATTCACAGTTTTAAGGCATAGATTTTGAAGAAAAATTTGTACCTGTAGCAAGAATGGCAGCCATTAGAATGTTCTTGGAATTTGCAACTCATAAATATTTCAAGGTATATCAGATCAATGTCACATATGTATTTCTAAATGGGGAACTGGAAGAAGAAGTATATATGAAGAAACCAAAAGGTTTTTCATTGTTAGATAAACTAGACATGGTCTATAAGTTAAAGAAAGCATTATATGGTCTGAAGCAAGCTCCCAAAGCTTGGTATGCTAGATTAGATAAGTACTTGACAAAGTAGGGATTCAGAAAAGGGTCCATAGATAGCAATATTTACTTCAAAGTTGAGAAAGGTAAGATGTTGATAATTGTGGTATATGTTGATGATATCATTTTAGGTGGAAATGAAGGCATGTGTAAGAATTTTGTTGAAGAGATGTAAAAAGAATTTGAAATTTCTATGATTGGTGAATTGAATTTCTTCCTTAGACTTCAAGTTAATCAAACTAACAAAGGGATATTCATTTCACAATCCAAGTATGTTACAGAATCATTGAAGACGTTTAGAATGAATGATTCTAAACCAGTTTATACCCCTATGGTAACTACATGTAAGTTGACTAAGGATGATGAATCTGCTAAAGTTGATTAGAGAATGTACAGATCCATGATTGGTGAATTGTTGTATCTTACTGCTACTAGAACTGACATTATGCATGCAGTATGCTTAGTTGCAATATTTCAAGAAAACCGAAGGAAGCACATGTTATAGCTGTGAAAAGGATATTCAAATATCTTAAAGGAACTCTAGATTTTGGGCTATGGTATCTGAAGGACAATGATTTAACATTGAATGCCTACACTGATGCTGATTGAGCTAGATGTGTAGATGATCGAAAGAGTACAAGTGGAGGAGAATTATTTCTTGGAGGAAGATTAGTTGCTTGGTTGAGTAAGAAACAAGATTTAGTTTCTTTATCCATTGCAGAAGTAGAGTATATTGCAGCAGTATCCTACTATACATAGGTACTATGGATGAAACAAGATTTGATGGACATAGGTGTGGTGAGTGATGAACCTACTGCTATATTTTGTGACAATACAATTTCTATAAACATATCAAAGAATCCAATGATGCATTCTAGAAAAAATCACATATCTATTAAGTATCACTTTTTGAGGGAGAAGGTATTGAGGAATGAAGTTAGACTTGAATATGTGCCTACCAAAGAACAAGTTGCAAACATATTCACTAAGGCCCTTCTAACGGATACTTTTGAGTATCTCAGAGGGAAGTTAGGGGTTTATTCCCCTCCTTCTTTGAACTAAGTGCATCTGGTGGCACATCAATCTATTGGATTCATAGACTCTTTTGTTCTCAACTGATGATTGAGGTTTACTCCTTAGGGGGAGTAGAGAAGAATATTGTTGCAATATGTGATGTGGGTGTACTCCTTAGAGCTTTATATGGAAATAATTTCCTTTTTCATTGATTTCAAAGGGGGAGAGAAATCATGTAAATTTTTTATGCTTGGCAGGTTGTCGATTCTGAAAATCATGTAGGATATGGGAGAGAGATCATGTATTTTTTTATGCTTGTCAATTTATCACTCTTGAGAATCATGCATGCTATCTTTGATGGTTTTTCACATCATGTGTTGCCATTAATGAAAAAGGGGGATATTTTTGCAAGTATGGATGTGTTTGGTGGTGTTTTCATTAATGTTTTCATTGATGTCAACACTGTATAGGTTGAGTAAGTTGAGTATTTACAAAGTTCTTTTCAGAAAATTTGAGAAACAATGGAAGTTTAGTTGAAGTGTGTTTTGTGTATGATATAGTAATGTGGTCCACATTTCTTCTATATTGGTCTTATTTCTATGCAGATATAGAGGTGTGTTCATAAGCTTAAGTGGATTGTATATTCCAAGTTTCAACTTTTGGTTTGATGAAGATTAAAAGTTATGTTCACTGGTGTGTGAACTGGTTTGCAAAGTTATCTAGTTGGGGACTGGGAGAAATGTTTTGGCTCCACAGTCTTCTGGTATTTGGTCTTAGATCTTGCAGATCTAGGAGATTACTCTTGGTGATGGTTTTAGTGTTCTGGAAAAAAATTGTGTGTTTTGGCACTCTAGAAGACTTGCTCTAGAGCTCTGGTATTTTTGTTGGTTATCCTAGTTGGACTAGTGAAGTGTTCTCTATGAATGAATTTTGTTGAAGTTGATTCAAATTGTATCTAAATTTTTCTAAGAGAGGTAAAATGATTGGTGAAGCATGTTGAGCTATCCGTGTGAGATTATCTTGTTGGCGATGCATGTACTTAAAAGATCATCAGTGTTTTCATTAGGTTTGGTCGGCTTAGTGTTTTCACATTATATTATGCTTTTGAATCAACTTGAGAAAGCATGTGTTTGATCCAAGATGTTGTTTGGGTCCTAAATTAAATATGTAATTGGTCCTCTCACATTCTTATCCACTACAGAAATGTTGAGTAGCTGACCTTGTTTGAATTAGTGATTTGAAATTGTATAGCCAACCTTGATGAATGTTTCCAAGGTTGAAGAAGGTATAAATGTGAATCAAGTTGTAGTGAATTGATCATGCATCCATCATTCGATTCAAGCAAGAGAAGAGTGTGAATAAGTGTGAAAAGAAGAGTGTGGAAGCATGAAGTGCAACAATAGAACTTCATTGTATCTAAAATCTTTAGATCAAGTTGCGAAGTGTGTGAAACTCCTAGTGGTGGATCTTTATCTATTTATTTCTATTGTTTTGTAGGCAGTGAGCCTCTCTTTCTAGACAGTGAGTCCTAATGAAGTGAGCCCTTAATTTGGGTAGCGAGCCTTCATATTTGGGTAGTGAGCCCTTAGGCAGTGCACCTATGTATCTGGTTTTGCATTCTACTATATTGTGAGTTAATCCTCATCATGGTTTTTCCCTAATTGGGTTTTCCACATAAATCTAGTGTCTCTGGTGTTGTGTTTCTATAATTTGCATTTCATGTTCATACTTAATAACAGATTGAAACTAATGTGGAATTGATTAAGTTTGTAGGTAAAAGTTTTGATACAACTGATTCAGCCCCCCCCCCTCTCAGTTGTCTTGCATGCATTTCAACATCCTAAGTCTACCGAGAAATTATGGAGATTCTTTCCAAAAATCCTTAATGTTAACAAGAACGATGGTGACTCTATCTTTCCTCTATGTAGGGCTACTTGAGCATCTACTGTAGGAATAGTATTTTTTGCCTTTCATTTTGGCAGAGCCATCTTTAATTTGTATTTCTTTGCTAACTAAGCTTTTCTTGGGAAGTTCTTCTCATGTGTTTAAGAAAGATTTTTTGATCACAGATGTCTTGAGTAATTATGATAAAGATAAACTAATCTTTAACATTTTTATCTCTTCTACCAAATAATTAGTCAATTTACTCTACTCCGTGGCTTTTGTCTTGTTATTCTTAAAAGGATTCAGATCACTATTATACTACAGAGTGACTTTTGGTAGCTCCAGATTGTTGCTATATTTCTCATCTGGTGGTGTACTAAATTTGTTAGGTAGGATTGAAGTAGTTAGTGGTCCTTTGAACCTACTCCCACCAATGGTATTACTTCTCAAGTTGTAACTGTAGATACCGAAAATTGGTCTAGGCCTGCGAGTACACATTTGACATAATTTTCTATAGTCCGTTGTCATGATTAAATAATATTTTTTATTTAATTAACATTTCTAACACATTTTTCCTCTATTAATTAAATACTCCTTTTTAATTAATTCATTATCAACCTTTATTCAACTTGATTAATTAAATAAATCATATTTATTTAATTATGTTGAGAACTAATTAATTCTTCCCCCTTTATCTATCAATTAAATAATTTATTATTTAATTACCCCTTTATCATACTTTTCCAACTATAATTAAATATCTTTATTTAATTATTCATTTAACCCCTTTATCTATAATTAAATATTTATTATTTAATTATTTATATTATCATTTTCAAACAGTCAAATTAAATAGTTCTCTTTATTTATTTAATTAAAGTCTCTTATTTTCAAATGTTGAATTAAATTAACATTAAAGTCACATTCTTCTATCATTCAGTTATCTAAGTCATTCACTCGCCTTCTGACTCGAGATCTATTTTTAGTTCTCCAATTATCTCCAGATTCAACATCTGTTTATCTCTGCGAGAAGACTCTCCATCACAACTAGTCGATTAACTAGTTCTAACTCCTGTTTGCATTTGAATGCATTATTCTTCAAGTTCTAACTTTGTCTTTTGCATACAAAGCCTATTTCTTCTATTTTTGGAGATTAGGATCCTGAACTCGTGTTCTAACTCGTGTTCTAACTCATGTTCTAACTCACGTTCTATCTGACATAGAACTCACTTTGCATGGCATTCATCAATCTCATATGTCGATCTCTCTTTCAATCTGAGCCGATCGTTCGAAAACCCAAAATCTATAAAATGGCCTGTCATTATCATTATTCCTCCTCCCGAAATCATACAGTTTTGAGAAGAAACTTATCTTTGATATTTTTCTTAGACACTCGATGAAGTTATGCTTGCATTCAAACACATAAATCTGAGGGCAAGAATACTGAAAAGGAAAAATGGAGAAGAACAATCAAGATAATTCAAAGGAGTGACCGCATATTCGGTGAGAGCTTTCCATAAATTGTTTAGTTAATTGTTTATTTCCTCATTCTTTGTTGTTTGATTTTAGATTATTATTTAGATTAGGATTAACATTGTTATTCTAGTTGCAGATTATCAATCTCATCATATTGAAAGATCATCTTTTTAATCTACTATTACATTTGGTGAACCGGACGTGAACATGCTTCAAAATTCGCACATCTTTTCGTCTTTCTGTTTTTCCATTTTTCTCTTTTTTTTTGAGGTTTATGTACGGCGCACTGCATCTGTTCAAAAAAATGACGCATTTGTATCCGTGATCCACATCTGGTAAAAACAAAGACACATCCGTCATCCCAAACCGCATCTGCAAAGTCACGAACCACATCCACCTATCAACAAAATCCATGAACTGCATCCGCCTGTCAACATCGAACCACATTTGTGGCTCCAAAATCCGCATCTGGCTGGTAAATCTTTCCACTTTTTTATTGATTTTTGTACATCCATATTTTTGTTTTCACTTTTTAGGTTGTTTCGATTTTTTCTAATGTTTGTTTATAGTTGTGTTAAGGTGGAATAATGTAGTGTTTGTAGGACGAAGCATAGAAGACAATTAAAAACCAAAGACAATATTTTCTACAGGACGAAAGTTGAAGACAAGAACAATGAACTACTGATAAATTTGCATGCAGGACCTAATGCCTTTGTTTTTATTTATTTAGCAAGATTTTTTTTGGTAGATAGATAAGTGTCATGTGGATTAAAACTAAATTTTTGTTTGGTAGATAGACAATTGTCATTTGGATTAAAAAGAATCACTGTCTTCTTTGTCTAGTGCGTTGCACATATTTGTCACCCTTACGATTCAATATATCGAAGTATCCTCTCCCTTGTGTAGTAATGCAATCCTGGGTGTAAGAGAAATGGTTATTGACTCTAGAACTTGGGCCTATCTTGGTGGGAAAAATTACTCACCCCAAGATGACTCAAATTAGTAACATGCTAAATTCAAGCAACTTCCACCCGGTATATAAAAACGGATTTATGGGGAAAGCCCAGAAATCACACTCACTATTCTGATGAGATGGACAGAAATGGACTCTCACTGACATTGCATAGTGCCCCATGAATGGAATGCCCTTATTAAACACCTTGTTGTAGAGTTACCAAAATCCTACCTACTTGTTGGCACAGCAGGGTTAGCCCTATGAAGACGTCTTACATTCTTACGGTTTATGTGTGGAAATGAAATGTATGCCATGGGTGTTTCATGGGTATAGTAGCTTGGCTGCCCCATATAAGTGAGTGTCGTGGAGGGGAGCCAATGGGGTCAAGCTACTAGTCATTCGCAATAAATATGCATAGCTGGAGAAATCCAAGTAAGAACTCAACAAGTATTGTCCAAAAAGCCTAGGTTGTAAATGTTTTTCGAGTCTTAACAGTCCTATCATCAAAAACTGAAAATACATTGATTGTTGTGTTTGTTTTCTATTGTATTCATCAAAATATTGATCAAAAAACTAAGTCATCAAAACAACTTTCAGGAAAATTTCAACTGTTAGAAAATTGAGTCGCAATTGTCACTTTAAATGCCGCATCTATCATAGAGAGTAGCATCTATTAGGGGAAAAGCCGCATGCGTCCTTCAAAACAAGTCATCATTCATAGTCTGGATATTATGAGCCGTAACTGTCATATTTTGAGTCCCATGTGTGCATGCAAACCGCATCTGTCAATTTTCGAGCCGCAAGTGTCTATTAGAAAATCTAGGTTTATAGAGTCCAAAATTAGAACCACATGTGTATTGGTAAACCATATTTTTCATAGGAAAAACTGCAACTATTAGAAACATCACATGCACAATAGAAAACCACATTTGTCAACATTTGAACTACAACTGTTAGGTGAACCGCATTTGCCTATCAACACAAAACTTCGAAAACCACAAACTGAGTCTAAAACATCATTGTCACTATTTGCTTCTGGTTCTGAAGATCAACCTTGGATAGAAACTGATAATTTTTTCTCAAAAACATTGCATCATTAGGTGTCATATACGTCTTAGTCATAGTATACATCTTAGTCATCCTAAGTTGCATGCATATAGATACTTCCTAGGAAATTACATATCACATAATAGATAACTTTCCTTGTCATTGGAAACGTTCATGTTTCAGTTTGTCACAATCATTGAACCTAGTCACTTTAGTCCCATTTAGTGGATCTTTTCAGCTCAACAGTCTAGTTTGGAAAATTCACCTTATCAACTGTTCTTGTCACACAATCAGGTTCTTTGGTCAAAAACAAATCTTTGCATGCATTTATTCCATTAGGTGGTAGGTTATACCCATCGTAGACTCATTTATCGTCATAGTCTACTCGAAATTTTGCATATTGTCTGTCCTATCATATGTAATTTTAGAATACGTCTTTTTAGAAACCATTTTAGCAAATCATTTATTGTCAAAAAAAAAAATCCAAAAACATAGACATAGGTCATATCAGTTTTTAGACATAGTCTACATTACCCCTTTTTGAGCAAATTTTTCATGGTCGAAACAAGGTCTAAAAAGAAAAAAAAGCAATGGTAGACCCCAACAAATTCATCAATCCATTCTCTAATCAACCATCAGGAAGTAAAAGACCACACAAGCTTTTGCTTGAAAAACATGTCACTAGAGACACACATGGACAAATTTACATAGAAGACATAGATGCAGTAGTACAAGATCCTGAATTTGCATCCTTTATGGATGAATTTTTGGCAAATGATCCCCAATGATATCTAGCAAAGTTGCTAGCAGAAGATGCCAAACTACCCATAGGATTTGATATTTATACTTTGCAAACACAGTCTACTCAACCAATGCAAACTGTGACGTCAAGTGTTTCTATTCCCCAAATTACCGCAATGATACCAACTAGCGTATCTACTCCAACATCTTCAATTGTAATCACAATCTCTTTCAATATAACTCAAGGTTTACAATTTACTGCAGGGGAAACTTCCTCCAACCCCTTTGTCCCCAACACGACTGGTAAGCGATCCAAAGTTGGCGAGAATATACCAAATCAGATCATTCAGACAGGAAGCATTCCTATACCAAATCAGACCATTCAGACAGGAAGCATTCCTATACCAACTCAGACCATTCAGACAGGGAATATCCCTATACCAAATCAAAACATTCTAACAGGATATATTCCCTCACCAAATCACAACCCGTCACAGAACATGGCGTATCAAAACACCTACATTGATCCAAACAATGCAAACACCATGTCCTTGACACAAGTCGATGTCCTTCAAAACCAAATGTAAACTCTTCAACAATAGATGGACACCATTTCTATGTCAGGCAAATGAGCTATCTCAGCGCAAGACCTATTTCCATGTCCATTTGACAAAGCGCTTTATATGACACTTTTCCCCCATGGATACATTATATCGATTTTGCCTAAGGATAATGGGAGAAAGAATCCTTTGGAACACATTAGAGAATTCTCAATAGCATGCATGGACATATCATATGACCCCACATACTTGATGAGACTATTTCCACGAACCCTTGTCGGGATAGGACTGGAATGGTTTTCTAAATTACCATATGGCATACGATCCTGGGGCGAATTAGCTAAGAAGTTTGTCGAAAATTTTGCCTTTAACATAGACAATTAGGTAACAATAGCAACCTTGTGCCACACAACACAAGAAGATGGCGAAAATTTCACCACTTTCTTTTAGAGATGGAGAAGTCTAGCTAGCAGATGTCCAGTTGAAATACCAGAAAAGCAAAAGGTCATGATATTCTTAGAAAACATCAACCCAAAGTTGCGAAGTGATTTAAGGGTACACTGTTGTACTTCATTCCCGAACTTGGTACAAAAGGGAATCATCCTTGAGAAAGGCCTTATAGACAAAGGATAAATTAAGGTACCGGGCAGAAATCCAGTTGTCCAACATCAAAACGCACCAAACGATAGAAACAAATTCTGGTCTAGAAAAAAAAATGTTACAAATGATGACATTGTTGATGCTAAACACATACATACAGGACCAGTTATCACACTTAGAGGTTACAACTCCAATCAAGACATAATGAATAGTCCAGATCAAACAACCAACTATGTCCAAAATTCACAACAACAAAGACCACAAAGGAGATTTCCCACACGTGAATTTACACCTTTAGGACAACCAATCGAGTCTATTTTCAAAGAGTTGATTAAACATAATCTCATCAAACCTCTGGAACCAAGAGAGTATGATCCTAGATAGTTCAAACCTTCATGGTGGGATGATAACTCTTTTTGTGACTATTATCAAATGAATGGACACAACCTACAACAATGTTGCCAACTCAAGAATATTATACAAGACTTTGTTGATAACAGAACCATAGAGGTTGGTGGGTAGAGAAACACCAAGAATAGTGATCATAAGGTTTTCACAGACCCGTTACATGACCACACAAAAGGAAAAGCCTCCAGTTCAGGACCCAAGAATAATCCATCAGCCAATTATAACAATACCAAGTATGACTATGGTAAAGGAACGATCATAAATCACCTCCGAGCCGTAAATGAGAATGTCAATACCATCATCATTAAGAAGCATCCAAAATGTAATGTGAACACACACAGAACTAAGATTACTATTCCTGGTCCTTCTTCCGAGCCACCTACGTAAGCTTCCAAGTTTAAGTACAACCTTCTTGATCAATTGATTAAAACCCCCATGCAAATATCTATCTTGGAATTGTTGACTTTATCACCTGAGCATCAAGCCATTCTTGACAAAAGTCTACAGAACACAACTGTTCCTACAGACTTAGATGTCAATCTTTTCAAAGAAATGGTGGGATATTTGACCAACTCGCATCATGCCACATTTTCCCAACAAGATTACTCAACTGAAAAGTCTAATCATAATGACCCCTTACATATTGAAGTCCTAGTCCATCAAAACAAAGTTTGACGAGTCTTGGTCAACAAAGGAGCAGGTTTGAACCTGTGTACCTTAAAATTGGTTAAGGCATTAGGATTCTCAGAAGACTGCGTAGATACCTCTAAGAGTATAGTCATCAAGGCTTACGATGATGAGGAAAGATCATCCAAAGGAGTTGTCACACTCCTTATAATAATTGGCCCAACGATCATGAACACCAGCTTCCAAGTCTTGGATCTCACCCTTTCATACAACTTGTTGTTAGGTAGACCTTGGATACATGCAATGAAAGTTGTACCTTCAACATATCACCAATGTCTTAAGTTCCCGTATAATGGCACAAAGATCACTATTGATGGTGATCCAAATCCTTTTCAGTATTGTACAAGCCTAAGGGAAATTCCACAATGACAAGTACCAGTTAACCAAGAAGCTTCATCATCCACTTTATCCCTATACGTTGACCCATCACATCTAACTAAGTCCATTTCATTCAAACCAGCATCATCCACTCCTAAGCTCAAGATCCAAGACAAGGGTTGTGGTGAATATCATATAAAGGCATCATACTGTGTTAGTCAATTGATTCCACCTAAGACATATGGCCTACCCATGGCAAATAGAAGATAGTCAGTGGTCACATTTCATGTCCCCCCTACAATGGCATTGACAAAATGGGGAGAGTTAAGTGAAGAAACTATGTATCAAGGTGATTCCTAGTTGTATCAAGAAGAACATGAATACCCCTCCTCATCTATTCAAATAGCTAAGGACCAGTATGGAAAAGGCTTTAAGATAATGCAAAATGAAGGCTATGATAGGCATAGTGGGTTAGGACTATATCAAAATGGAAGGACGGAACCGATCACTGTCTCACCATGACTGAAATACCTAGGGCTAGGGTGTCAACTGCTTAGAATTAGGTTTCCTAGTACTTCGTCACCATTTCAAGAGGAATTGAGTGCTTGCACAGACATCAAGATATCTCATGAACCACTTCCCCCAGTTTATGATGAATCCCCTTACTCAAGCGATTGTGAATGGGTTCCCTTTCATCTACCAGTAACATGAACATAGATGCCCTATTTGGAGAAATGGACCTAAAGGTAAAACCTGTACCAAAACCATCTAGTCCCTATCCTAGGAAACACTTGTCCAAAGAAGAATGGCAAAAGAACTACTATTGGGAAACCCTTGATTATGTATCTTGGGCACTTGACAAACCCTCTTCTAACTATTCCGACCTTACTATAGTCCCACATTAGAGTATACCTACCCCTAGGAAGAAGAATAAGGAGTTAGTCCAAAACTTCTGTGACCATGTCAACCATTCTATACTTAGCTTGTTAGTAGCTACCTTTAAAAAATCCAATGATGACATTCCCCTTATATATCCTGAACTTATTGATTGGGATCAGCAAGGTACACCTATCATAGATACATTCGAGAACAACGAAGAAATTGTTGAGTTCATGGGACTTAGAGAAGGCATACCAAGAGGGGATCATAAAGTAGGTTTTACCATAGACTTGGACAATAAAGCATATTTTGGGGAGTCTATTTACACCTCTAGTTATAAAAATGAGAATAAAAAGAAAAAAGATAATGAAAATAAAAATGATGAGTCCCTAGGTAAAAACCGAAAGGCACCTATGGACGAAGAAAAAGTCAAAATAAAGGACGTATCCGAGGGCAAAAACCTCTCAGAGGAACCCAAGGATAGAGGTTTAAATACTCTCCCCATTGAATAGGAAAAGTCGCTAATGCTAGTAGAAGAGTCTATTGAAGTCAACATAGGTACATAAGAGAATCCTCGGAAGGTATATTTTGCAGCTTCTTTAACAAAGACAGAAAAACCTGAGTTTAAGGACTTCTTCACAAAGAGATAGATAAACTTTGCATGGTTGTATGCTGACATGCCTAGGCTTGATCCGGACCTAATATTGCACCATTTACTACTATAGCTAGGTATTAAACCAGTCAAACAGAAGTTAAGGAAAATGCATCTGCAAATTGCTCTATTGGTCAAGGAAGAACTTAAGAAACTCTTGTATGTAGGATTCATAAGGATGATAGACTATGCAAATTGGATATCAAATCTAGTACCATTGACTAAACCAACTAGGGGCATTTGTATTTGCACAAAATTTAGAGACATCAATACGACATGTCCTAAGGATGACTTCCCTTTGCCGAACATCGACATGATAGTAGATCTTACAGTAGGATATGAGATGCTATCCCTCATGGATGGTTTCTCTAGATATAACCAAATTAAAATAGTAGTTGAAGACCAACATAAGATAGCTTTCACGTGTCCATAGGGCACGTACTGTTGGAATGTTATGCCTTTTGGCCTTAAGAATGCAGGAGCTACCAATCAATGGGCAATGACTATGATTTTCCATGACTTTGTACATACTCTCATGGGAGATTATGTAGATGAAATTATAGCTAAATCAAAAACAAGGGAAGATCATTTGAAGGTTTTAGATAAGATATTCCAGAGGCTAGAGAATTACAATGTCAGGCTAAATCCGAAGAAGTGTGTCTTTGGAGTGAAATCAGGAAAACTATTAGGGTATATCATCTCTCGAAGAGGCATTGAAGTAGATCCAGAGAAGGTAAGAGCTATCATAGAGATGCCTCCTCCAGTCAGCATTGGTCAACTCGGAACCCTACTGGGGAGATTACAGTCCATTAGGTGTTTCATAGTACAATTGGTAGATAAAATACACCCATTTCAACATCTACTCAAGAAAGGAGTACCATTTGTGTGGATACCTAAATGTCAGGAAGCCTTCCAGTAGATCAAGGACTATTTGCTTACTCCACCAATCTTAATGCCACCTATAGAGGGAAAACCATTGATACTATACATTTCAGCAACTCAGTCGGCATTAGGGGCTCTTCTCGCACAACAGGATGATCAAGGTCATGAGAGAGCAGTCTATTACATCAGTCATACCTTAGTGGGCTATGAATTGAATTACAGTAACATAGAACGTGCCTATCTTGCGGTAGTATTTGCTACCCAAAAAATTTGGCACTATATGCTCAATCGACAAACAATGTTAATTGCAAAGATTGATCCACTCAAATACCTCCTAAGTAAGGCAACATTAACAGGCCGATTGACTAAATGGGTTATGATACTTAGCAAGTATGACATTCAGTATGTCGAGAGGAAGGATATAAAAGGATAGGTGATTGCAGATCAGTTAGCCAATGCACCTATGAAGGCAGACCATCCCTTAGTGGCAGATTTTCTTGATGAATTTCTCTTCAACATTGACATTAAAACCGACTAGAAGCTATACTTTGATGGGTCACATACAAATCGTGGTTCAGGAGCTGGTATCTTATTTGTTACACCTCAAGGTGATACCATTCCAAATCATTCAGGATTGCTTTTCCTTGTACCAACAATATAGAAGAGTATGAAGCTTTAGTGACAGGGTTAAAAATGGCAGCTCAGTGGAAGATTAAGAGCCTACATGTTTTTGGCGACTCTCAACTGGTAATCTGGCAAGTAAATGACGATTACGAGACTAAGGATGAGAAGCTTGCCCCTTATAAGCATATGGCTGATAGTTTCAAGCAGTATTTCAATGATATTACTTTTCAACAAATGCCACGTATCCAGAATAGAGCTGCAGATGCTATGGCAATCATGGGTTCCTTGTTGGATATTCTGAGTAATGTGCCTAAGTTTGAGTTTTTGGTTGAAAAGTTGTTGGTCCCCACCTATGATGTCCTTGATACTACGATGGTGTGTACCATTGTTGGTCCTACATCTCCTTGGTATAAAGACATATTTGACTATCTCACTGACCAAACCTTACCTCAAGACTTGTCCAATAACCAACGCTGAACCTTCATCTGAAACTCAACTAAGTACACCATCATTAGAGAAACCCTATATAGACATAACTTAGATAACGCCCTAATGAAATGTCTCGATGCTGAAGAAGCACAAACAAATTTGCAAGTGATACACGAGGGTATATGTGAATCTCATTCGCGTGGTCATACTTTAGCCCATAAGATTATGAGACTAGGTTACTATTGGCCTACAATGGAGAAAGACTCATACATCTTTGTAAATAAATGTAGACAATGTCAGATACATGGGGATTTGATAAGAGCGCCAGCACAGGAGCTTTGTCCAATTACATCATCGTGGCCCTTTACCCAATGGGGACTTGACCTCATAGGTAAGATACACCCTCCATCATCCAATGGCCATAAATTCATCATCACCACCACCGAATACTTCACCAAATGGATTGAAGCTATTCCCATGACCTACATCACTGGCACACAAATATCTAAGTTTATCCTAAACTATATCATTTATCGGTATGGTGTACCCCAATCTATAATCACAGATAATAGCCACCCATTCAAGAACCAAGAAGTACACCATTTATGTGAAGAATTCCATATCAAACACCATTTCTCCACCCCATATTACCCACAAGGTAATGGTCAAGCCGAGGCATCTAATAAAACCATTGTTAGAATCCTTAAGAAGACTATCAATGATGCTGGTCATGACTGGCACCTATAGCTTAATTCTGCCTTATGGGCTTATCGCACAAGCATCCATACTCCCACCAACACCACTCCATATTCCCTCGTATTTGGATCTAAAGCTATCTTACCCATTGAGGTTGAAATACCTTCTCTAAGGGTATCCTTGAAGGGTCATATTGACGATGAAGAATACCGTATATCTAGGTTACAAGAGCTAGAATTACTGGATGAACGAAGACAAAAAGCATTAGATCATTTGCAAGCATATCAAAATTGTCTTCATCGTAGCTACAATAGGAAGGTTCTCAATAGACACTTTGACATTGGTGACCTGGTATTAATGGAGAATCCTAAGAACCAAGCTGAATGAGAGAAACCAGGTAAGTTTGAACCTAATTGGTTAGGGCCCTATATCATCATCGAAGCTTTTGGATCAGGAGCATACCAACTCTCTATTCCTGAAGGAGAGCCACTTTTGTCACCTATCAACAGTTTGCATCTAAAGAGGTTCTATGCTTAGCTTTTGAGAATCTGTGTCTTAATCTAGGAAAATACAAAAAAAACAAAAAACAAAACAAACAAAAAAACAAAAAAAATGGTTACCTTGATGAAAACCTGGAAAACATGCATCTTTGTAACACCAAAAAAATTGAGAAAATAAAAAAAAGTAAAGAGAAATAAATCCATCCAATAGTGAAAATCGTTCGGTGGCGCTATGGATAAGTACCATGGTGAAAACCTAGCAAACATGCGCCATGTGTACTCAAGCTCGCTCTTTTGTCTACCATCATTCTATTTAGACTTTTTCACCATCACTCATAATAAATGGTTGTCTTATCCATTGCTTGGAACGATTGACATCTAGCGTCCATTCCGTCACATTACCCACTCCATCTTGCATGTCTTATTCCCGACTGGGGGAAAATCCTTGTTCTGTGCCCTGACACCTTGTACATAATGTCACACCATCGAAAATGTCCTAAAAAATCCCAAAAACATTAGAAAACTTCAAAAATCCAAAAATTTCAAAACATGTGAGAAAATACCAAAAAAGAGAGTCAAGTCAGTCATGTTCAGTCAGTCATAGTCGAACTATGTTGCCTTTACAATTGGGATGTAGGTAAGGCCATCAATCGATGTGCCCCCGAGGCATTAGGTTTGTCAGTCTAGGTTTTTCATGTATCACACACATTTAAATCATGACTCTTTGTACATTCAAAGTCATTGGTTGTGTTGAACTACGAGGTCTCTGTGTGTACAACGTTGGCAAGGCTAATCAATTGATGAGCTCCCAAGACCACACTAGGTCAGTCCAATAGGGTTCAGTCATAGTCACTCTCACACAAGTTTCATATCAGAGTTTGGGGTATCATCTCATGTCATACACTATCTACACGCACACACTTTTATCAGTCAAGGAATCAAAACAAGTCATGCAACAACAAGGCGAAACATCTCAAACTGTCATAAAGTCAATATCAAACACATTGTGAAAGCAATCAACCTATGTCTTAAACAAGATATGTCTTTCTTGTCAACAAACGTCATCAAATTGTCATAGTCTCATGTAGCTTGTCACTTCAACATCATCAAGCTCCAACGTCTTATACTACACATGTCTTTCTAAAACCAGGCTTTGTCATGCTTTATACAAAAGTCACCAGGTTGAAACAAGACTCAATGTCTTATGCGGTATGTGTCATTCTGTCACATTACGCTATGCCAAACATCAACAATCAAACAATCCTACATGATCAAGTTTTGGCGAATACCTTTATTTGACTTTATGACTTTATATCTTATTTTGTCTTATCTTTTTTATCGATTTGTGAATTAAGTCCAGTTACTAGCTTTCTCAAGGATGTCCCTTGAAGGATTTAGAGAAGCAAGGATGTCTCGGGACTCTTTTTCTTTGGCTATTGTCTGTCAACTATCTTTTTAAACATTGGTTTTTGAGTCATGTTACTAGTTTCTTCAAGGATGTCCAATCAAGGATTTAGAGGAGCAATGACATCTCATGACCCATCTTTTATTTGTCTATTGTCTGTGGTTTGTCTCGACAAAATGACTGGGGAAATTCTGTCCTTAGTATGAGTTAAGACATTCCTTGTCTGTGACTATATGTTCTTCACAGATGGATGAATCTGTACACTATGGTCTATCTCATATCATAGTGTGTACTATCCATTTGTGTCATGTCTTGCCCAATGATGATAATAAGCAAGCATAGCATATTTGGCAATATATCAAAGATTATATGTTTTTCTCAATCAATCAACCTTAATTATTTCTTACTAACATTCTAAATTCATTTCATCCTAACATTTCTCTTCTTCAACATAATGATAAAGTCCTGTGACACAATAAAAACATTAAATTATTTGAATTTTCATACATTCAATAAGCATAGTTGCATTGCATTTCACACATATAGATAATAGGCATTTCATCATCATAGCATACATAATGTAAACATTGCATGTACATATTACCATCACATATAAATAAGCATCATATAGAAAATTGCATCCATTATCATAAGTAAATTAAGACATCCATGACATCATCATAAAATTCATAAACGCATCATGTAGAAATATTCATTCATAACACATGTACATACATCATCTAGGAAACATAAGCATATAGAAATAATGCATCGTCCATAACATAGAACTACATATCATATAGAAGCTACAAAAATCATATATATATATCACTCAAAAATAGTGTGTCATAGTACAATGTATGAATGTATCCATAAATAAAACATGAGCTCGTAGGCTCTCTGATCAAATACAATGTCTACATGAATATATAGTTGTCATTGTGTCCCACTACCACTGCTGTCACATGGTGAAGGTTGTGGGAAAAGCCTCGAAGGTGCTCTCTGTGAGGTGGAAGGCCTCTCATACGGACCTGCCCTCCATGGTCCTACCACACCCTCAGTACTCTGTGTCCTCTGACTCTTGCTCTATGACCTCTGACTGTGTACCTCTGAAAATATAGGAGCCTATCTCTCTGCTAGCACCACTACCTCATATAAGTCCCTATAATAGGTGGCTCTCTCAACTGATAGACCAACTCTCATACCATGCCATCAGATGAAGACCCACTGCAAAGGCGTCTAACCTCTGTGAACTGCTGCTCTATCTCCTATCTCTGAGCTATGGCCTGATCTCTCTCGATAAGTGCATTGTCCCTCTTTGCATATGCACTGTCTCTCTGTGTGTAGGCACTGTCTCTCTCTAACCTCATAGCATCAAACTGTGTTGTCATGAGTCTGAATCTCTCCTCCAAAGCCTCCATGCCACCATCTCTAGGAGCATCCTCCTCCCGTCTCCCCTCCACAATCCAATCCCTGAGCTCTCTCTCCTGCTCCTCCATCGATTCCTCCTCAACATCATCCTCCATATCATCCTCTCCATATCCTACCAAAATACCCAGTGGGTCTATTGCCATGTCTATATCTACATCCTCTGCAACATCCTCTACTCCAATATCTACCTCTGCAGCATGCTCACCCCCAGCCTATACATCCACTCCCCCTCCGATGTCCAAAATTGGTACATCCTCTGCTACTGCCTCACAGATAGGTGATAATGCACCTACCAGACCCCCTCTCCATCCTCTCCATCCTCGTCTGCCACCTCTACCATCACCATCTCTCCCACCAACTCTCCCAACTCTAGCACCTCCACCTCTCCACCATCCTCTAGATCTTGTGCCTCGTCTCTCAATAGGTGCCAATTGATCTGGATCCATGTAAGGAACATGCCAATGCTCTACCCACCATGTGTCATATGCAGCTATCGTCCCCGCATTTGCTGCTCCATCTGTCCAACCCCATCGAACTAGCTGTAATGCTTGTATCTCTGCCTCAGCAGTAGCTACTAGAATCATAGGCCCCCAATATGGAACCTCTCTGGATGACTGAGCAAACTCTGCTCTACTCCGAGGCTCATCCTGAACCTCGCCAAACTGTCTTAGAACTCTATCTGGCAAGTGTCACTCAATGATATGAACACTAGAAATAGTCCTCCCAATAAGGTACTATGTCTATCTGTAGAAAAGCAAATGTACCTCCTCATCTGAACACTCCTCACAATCCATGTACAGTCTCCATGTAAACTGATCTAGAATATCTAATGCATGTCTCCAAAACCTAGTGTCTCCAACATGTGTCTGAGTAATGTGTCTTGTATATCAGAACACATACGGGAATCTCTCCCGTCGCTCTACTGTAACTGGAGGATGAAAAATGACTATCCTCTCCCAAGCCCATACCATCAGTAGAGTGGTCCCATAGCTAAGTGATTGTGCATCTCTATAAGAAATGTCGTGTAGATGGAAGTATAACATCCCAAGTAGGCATGGACCCCAAGCATACCTAGTCTCACTCTCCAGCATACCAGCCAACATAGCACCTCATCCCACTGGAAATTCGTGACCCCGTCTATCTGGAAGAACTATCCCCCAATCAATATACATAAAATACAATCAATCCTGTCATATCTATCTACTAACACTAGCCATCTGATCTCATAGTGCTCGATGTTGAGCCTACTGATATCATCTACCTGATAGAACCTTTCCAACTCAGTCAATCTACATTGGGTATCATACATAACCCGCTCTCCCCTAATCGGAAGTCTCAAGATCCTATACACATCCTCTAATGTTTCAGTGGCCTCCCCAGTCAGCAAATGAAGGGATGATGTCTCAGAGTGCCATCGCTTGCATAATGCCGTCAACATCCCCCTATTTGCCCAAATAGTGGGCATCGACAAATAGTGACGTAGACCCAGTCTCCATAGAAACCAAATCTTTGCACTCATCAAACGATCTCTCAGATCGAAAGTGTCCGGACGTGACTCCCACATATATATAGGATCTAAAACCACCTGCATTTAAACCATGATGTCAAGAATTTTCAAGTTTTCCTTAGAAAAAATTTCAAAAATTTTACCAGTCAAATGCGGCTCACTTTTACAGATGCGGTGCATTTTTTCAAATGCATTGCACGGAGCCTCACTTGTGGTGCATATTACATATGCATCACATATTTCCCACACCCATTATCAACCTACTACACATGCGGTGCATTTTCGTCAACCTACCTAACTACTACATATGTGTTTCACTAATGCATATGCGGTTCATTACCCTACATGAGACTATTTCTAATGTAGATGCGTTGCATATCTACATATGCGGTGCATTATATTTCAAATGCAATCATTCCCCAAAATCCTAACCTAGCCTAGGTGTGTTTTTGCACATGCGTCGTTTCGCAGTCAAATGCGGCGAATACGATGGCATATGCGTCACTCACGACGCACTGCATTTGATAATTGACTTTTCAATGCCTAAAACTACGTGCAAAAATAATTTTCAAGATTTCTTTTTCGGGTACATACCGGTGGTCCTGCGTTGGCTGGCCTCCTGAACGTCCGGATCCAATATCCACGATGCGCAGCATAAGGAATGGGTGCCATTTTCGTCTGCTAGTAAGAGAAAATATCCTCTTTTTCTAACTCCTCCGGGTGCAAATGAATTAGATTTCAACCTTATTCCTATTTATAGGTAGGGTTTGAATGGCATTTCTTCAGCCCTAGTCTATTGGCTGCTTAACCTTTCAACTTCAAATGACCCGTATTCATCTGTATCATCTCCAAATTCAATTCCGTCAACTGCATAGCATTTCTGACTATCAAATTGACTTATCGGAAATATTTCCTAATTTTTTTGAAACTTTCAAAAATTTGTCAATTTTCTCGAGGGGGCATACCTTAACTCGTTTCATGCTGAGGCATGATCGGGGCATATTTTCTTTGACACAACGTCGTACCAACATTGTATGAAAGAGGGGAAAACTGTAGATACTGAAAATTGGTCTAGGCCTGCGAGTACACATTCGACATAATTTTCTATAGTCCGTTGTCGTGATTAAATAATGTTTATTATTTAATTAACCTTTCTAACACATATTTCCTCTATTAATTAAATACTCCTTTTTAATTAATTCATTAATTCATTATCAACCTTTATTCAACTTGATTAATTAAATAAATCATATTTATTTAATTATGTTGTGAACTAATTAATTCTTCCCCCTTTATCTATCAATTAAATAATTTATTATTTAATTACCCCTTTATCATACTTTTCCAACTTTAATTAAATATCTTATTTAATTATTCATTTAACCCACTTTATCTATAATTAAATATTTATTATTTAATTATTTATATTATCCTTTTCAAACAGTCAAATTAAATAATTATCTTTATTTATTTAATTAAAGACTCTTATTTTCAAATGTTGAATTAAATTAACATTTAATTCATATTTAATTATTTATGTCACATTCTTCTATCATTCAGTTATCTAAGTTATTTACTCACCTTTTGACTCGAGATCTATTTTTAATTCTTTAGTTATCTCCGGATTCAACACCTATTTATCTCTGTGAGAAGACTCTCTATCACAACTAGTCAATTAACTAGTCCTAACTCCTGTTTGCATTCGAATGCATTATTCTTCGAGTTCTAACTTCGTCTTTTGCATACAAAGTCTATTTATTCTATTTTTGGAGATTAGGATCTTGAACTCGTGTTCTAACTCACGTTCTATCTGACACATAACTCTCATGCATAGCATTCATCAATCTCGTCCTTTGATCTCTCTTTCAATCTGAGCTGATCGTTTGAAAACCCAAAATCTATAAAATGGCCTATCATTATCATTATTCCTCCTCCCGAAATCATACACTTTTGAGAAGAAACTTATCTTCGATATTTTTCTTAGACACTCAACGAAGTTATGTTTGCATTCAAACACAAAAATCTGAGGGCAAGAATACTGAAAAGGAAAAATGGAGAAGAACAATCAAGATAATTTGAAGGAGTGAATGCATATTCGGTGAGAGCTTTCCATAAATTTTTTAGTTAATTGTTTATTTCCTCGTTCTTTGTTCTTTGATTTTAGATTATTATTTAGATTAGGATTAACATTGTTATTCTAGTTGCAGATTATCCATCTCATCATATCGAAAGATCATCTTTTTAATCTACTGTTACAGTAACTATGTCCCTTTTGATATTGTTCGAAATCTTGAATTTCATCAGTTTCATCCTAAGGCTCTTTTTCATCTTGGTAAGGGAAGGTATAGGTTTCTAAATTCATTACTGAACTATCTTCCCAATCATAAGTTTTACTTTTAGAAACAATAGGTGACTCAGAGCACACATAACTATCTAGTACCAATGCTAAATCATATCCAACTAGAACTATTTTTTTTCCTTGGGGCAGGTGAGAATCACACTGATCATTATGGTATGTCATGGCTAAGAAAATGTTAGACGTGATTTTAAACTGTGGACAATGAACTTCTGTATGAGTACTGGTATTGTGAATCCGGCATCAGTTATTTCATAGAAAGCTCGACCAAGTTTACTTTTGATGTCGATCGATCATCAAAGGGGTTGGCATTATCCAAGGGTGTGGATATCCCTCCATTATTAAGTCATGTATTCCAAGGTCTAGGCAATCTAGAAGCATTATATTTTTGACCTTTTTCATTCTAGTTATTGTTTTGTGAGTAAAATTTTTGATTTCTTAGATGAGTAACCTCTGTTGTTGACATTTTAAGTTGAGTTGTTATTTATTTAATTTCCTCTTTATCTTCTTGAGCCTTTGCTCACTGGCTCTCTTGAGCTTGCATAAAGAAAGAACTACCATAAGGATGTATCTCAGTGATATCAGGGCAAGGATGTGGGACTAGGGCTTAACTATTTCTGGGTTGAAAGAAACTATTCTACAGATAGGTTCCATTCTCGATAGCCAAAGCAAAAGGGTTGGGGATCATAGTACTAATTTTTGGAACTAAATGCATGCCTGGTGTGGAATAATTGTTCAAACTATTCTCAACGCTCATTGGTGGTCCACTTATGACATGTTTCATCTCTTGATTTACACATCTCTTTCGCATAAGCTTTAGTTAATGTTGTAGGAGTATTTACCTTCCTTCTCACAAACATCACTATTAATAGATTAATTATAGTATAATAGATAGCAAGAACAGACGAATTGCCCACAACATAAGCTGCTTGCAATCTAGAGAATGCCTTTTGGAACCTTTCATTAAAGATTGTTATAGGTTCACCATAAAATCACTTGATATGATAAAATTGATGGTATTAAAAAGTAGGGTCTATTGTTTTCCTAAACATCTAGCTAGATCTTGATCTTCCATGTCTTGCCACATCCTAATAGAATTATGAGGAAAATTGATGTACCATTGATGGGGAGTCCTATCCTTCAAGAGCAATCTTGCTCTTCCCAGGACCTATTCTTTGGTCTTCCTAGGGTATTCCACTCTACCCTACTTAGGGATCTCTCCTAAACCCCTCTCACTCATAAGACTCTCCACCAATTTCAAATTCTTCACCTTTTCTCTCAATTCACCATTAAGCTTCCCTGGGCTCAATTTTGCCACAAAGCTCCCAAACCTTTCTTGGGTCTTGGAATAGGTCTTAAAACTATTCCTAGGGTGATCTTGCTCCACTCTGATCCTTCTTGTAGTATTCTTTCTTCATTTACCCATCGAATTCAAGAAAAACCCAATTTTAGGCCTTATAGCCTTTTACCCCAATTAGGCCTCCTAGAACCTGTTTTCTTGGGTTTTCACAAAATCGGTCTTAAAAACCCCAAAATATTTTTGGATATTATTTCTAGTGGTACCCTAGGCTTCAATATTTACCAGGTTTAAGGTCTACCAAATGGCTGAACATATGACTGTCCTCATACCCCCTAAAATCAAGGGTTTCTAGGGTTTTGGCTCCTTTTTCCAACTTTGAGGGATTCAATGACCTCATAAAATCTCCTCCTTTCACACACATGTCTGGAATACATGTTCCCAAGCTCCCATGCTCTTGATTGGCATGAACCAATCCATTTATCAGCTTTCTTTACAGCTTTCCTCTCCAAGCCACTAGCCAGAATGCACTTGCACTCGCCTAGTGTTTGATGAATTCAACTCTTCCCCTACAAAACAAGACTCCAAACACAATATTTAAACTTTAAAAACAGTCCCCTACTTGATTCCAAGTGGACATGGTAGCCTTTCCATAGGAATTCAAGTGGGGATCATTATTTACAAAAACTGGCCTTAACCGACAGTGTAACCAAGAACACCAAAACTTGCAAAATTACAACCAGTTGAATTAAATGGCTAATCTAATGCTTCACATAGTAATTAAATGACACAAAATAAATACTCAAAGCATTAAATCAGTCCTCTCAATCCATTCTTGATTGGATGAAGGCTCAGACACAAAAATTCACTCAAAAGTTGTTGAATTCCAATCACAAAATATGCTCTCCAAATCTCAATTCATGAAAATGAACTTCCAACCTAGGTATTAGGGTTTGGATGACCTTATATACCTTTTTCCAATGTTCTAGGACCCTTAGGTCGGGCTTAGAACATCATTAATGCCTTTTTTGCATTTTTAGGCCAAATTCCTAAGACAACATTGTCTAGTTTTGCCTAGTCTCTACACTAAGACTTTCCCAAACCTCAAGGCTCTAAACCAACCTAATTTTTCCTTAACACACACATCAAAAACACTTCTGGGACTTTACAATTATTCCTTATTACCTTGGTGGTTGGCTAGAACCACCTACAAGCCAAAATTGCCAAGATTTTCCAAAAGCCCTTTAAGGTGCTCCTGCACCAACCATTGATAAAATTTGTCACTTAACATGTAGGGGAACAACCTACAAAAAACATCCTCATGTTGTATTCTAGCTCTAAAGCATGTATCTTTGAATATAATTATATGTTCTTTCACATATTTATGAAGGTAATACTTCAGACAGTTTTTCCAGATTTTTTGGAAGATCATTACATACAAAAAATTGGATAGGATAATCCACATTAAAGAAATCCATTGCGAAGAGTGGAGGAGATGCTACAGATACTTGATTCCTTAGAGCTGAACTTACATAATTCAACCTTCGACCCCTATTTGGTGCATGACTACCAAGTTATACAAATGCCACATGGGGATCGCTAGACCGAGACCTAGTAACCCTACGAGACTCTAGCTTTCCTTACCCTCAGAAAGGAAAATAAGCCCTCCTTCTAGCACCAATTCTTTTGACATGAGTGTTGCACACACACACACCAATAGGAAGATAAATTCTTAAGCAAAAAATACAATAACCTACCTTTCTTGAAAGATCCACCTGGAATACCTAAATCTAAAGGAAATCTTAGTTGATCCCTAAAAATGTGAAAAATAGGAGTGTCCCTGGGGTTTCCAAAAATGTAAAAGTGGATCCAAACAAGCAAAAGGGGTCCTATTCTTCCTCAATTCATTAGGAAATGAGTTTCACACAATGAAATGACTATCAACCTCAAGGTGAATCAAGTCAAAGTGTGATATGCAAATTTCCCTTTTTTGCAAGGATGGGGATCTAGGCCAAACAACACTTTGGGAGAAAGATTGAAAATAGAAAAAAAACTTCAAAATTCCTTCTACAAAGTGGATCTAATAGATTTAGTATACAAATAAAGGAACAAATAGAGTTTCTAGAAAAAATGAGAGGAATAAATATTGTGGACCTTTCAAAAGTTATTGTTTCTGTAGATTGAACAAGGACTATTTTTCCCTAGGGTGAATGGGTCCTGGATGACTTTTCTAGAAAAATGTGAATATGAGATTGAAGCTTGAAACCTGAAATTCCTTCCTATAACTTGATACCTCTGCTCCTGAATCTAGATATAGGAAAAAATTGTAAAACAAAATTTTTTATTTGTTGGTGGATAGGGGTTTTCCTCGATTAAACCCCAAGTTTGGTAATTAAACCTTGATGAAGAACATAGATCTAAAACATAAAATGTGTGTGCAATCCTAACCTTAATTATGTCTAAGATTAAGACTAATAATGCAAATAAATCCTACTCAATTTTTTTAGTGTGAACCGTGATCCTATACCTACACGAAGACAAGGAACAAACACATTAGTAAGTTCATATGCAAGATAAAACAAGGATTCCCCATGAAATCCATTTACAATGCTCAAAATAGGAAAATGAAGAATAAAACATGGAAAGATAAGTGAAATCCTAATTAATCATGCAAAATATTGATCCCATGGGGGAGTTGGTGTCAATTGGTGTGTCAAAATTGGCCCTTTCCCAACTCCTTTGTAATATTGATGATGATTGATCCACTTGGTGATTGAATTCCTGCATAACCTAGCTAATAACTTGATAAAAATAGCTATTCTTGGAGATGAAAAATAGTATAATAAGTTTACTCAAATTGTGGATGATAGAATGAGAAGAAGAGTCTCTCAATTATAGATTTCCAAATTGGAAGAATGAGGGATTTGGATGAATGTGGGATAAAAGACCAATCAATGAGAAGGGGCCACTTGTCCACATGTGATTGGAGGAGGAATGAGAACATTTTGGTCAATGTATATGATAAATGTTATGAGATTCAAATTTGAAATTTGAATGTGACATGTCAGAGGGAGAAAAAAATGGAGTTAATGTCACTTGGCTCAATGAACAAGGACATGTAAGAGGAGTGAATGCTTTTTTGGAAGGAAAAATCCACTTGGATTTGAATTCAAATTTGAAGGAATATTCCTCCCTTATTCCATGTTGAGAGAAAATAGGCAATTTAATATATCAAAGTAATTGATTTATTGTGCAAGTTGCATTCTCTAGAGGATGTGACATATATTAAGATTAAATTAATCAAGATTTAATTAGTTAAGATGGGGATTAGTTTATTTGACCATTTTGACTTGGATTTCAAGATTTAAATAAATCAAAATGAGAGGAATAGTGATTTTAAACTTAATTAAATAAAATTTGATTTATTTAATTAAAGAGAATGGTGTTAGTTTTAAATGAAATAAAGATAAATTTATTTAATTTAAATGAGATGAATTTAGAGATTAATTAAATAAATTGAATTATTTAATTAAAAGAGGGACTATAGGATTAATTAAACAAATTGATTTATTTAATTAATAGGAGATGATGACTTAATCAGATAAAAGGAGATTTATTTAATTAAGAGATGGAATATGATGAATTTAATCAAATAAATATTATTTAATCAAATTGATTAGTAAAGGAGATGATTTAGGATGAACTGATGTTATTAATATCAGGATCAGGTGCATGAATATTTTGTGTGTCTATATTTTGCCCCTCTTTGAAGCAATGTACTAGTTGCATTGGTTCAAAGAATAACTATTGTGATCAAAGTTCAAAATTTCTCAATTTTTTTGAATGCCCCACTACTTCCCTAGCAAGAAGGGTTATGCTAGTATATTTACCTCTTGAGAGATCATGCATAAATGTTTGATTTTCTAATTGAGATCATGATAAAATGCGAGAGGAGTGGTTCTATTGATCAGATGACGAAAGATAATTCTTTGATGTAGACAATTTTGATGATGTATAGACAGTCATCAGCCATGGGTAGCCTCATGTATATTTTGAGATCTACTTTAGATAAAAATGTTAGTAAAGATAGAAGAATAAAAAGAATAAGATGGATGGAAGGAGGATCCAACAAGCCTATGTTATGATGATGATGATTTGCTTACCAGGAGTTGGGATTTTCAAAGGGCCAATTACTTTATGTTTGATAATACACGTAGGTACGATGCATCAAGGTATAAAGAAATAGGATGGTGTTGTACCTAGTGTGATGGACTTTGACTCAGCAATCAGATAAGAGTGCTCTTGTTCACACTTCACATACAAAAACCTTGCTAGGACAGACCTAACAAAGCAATTATTTGCCAAGTTATTTTACAAGAACATCCAACAGGAATAGTAGATAAGAAAGATAATGATCATTGCCCCATTCCTTTCTCTCTAAACCTGTTTTGATTAGGCATCATCAAGAGGTCCTTGGAATGAGCGCAATAAGATAAATCCAAAGAAAGGATAAAGTAAACAAACAAGCTAATGTTCTTCATACCACTAGCCAAGACTAAACTAAGTTGATACCTGATGCTGATGTCCATCGTGGGAAGGATGCATCCTAGAACATGTTGTGATCAGGGTTTTGATGAGATTGATTGGATGATAAGATATTGATACTTCGAGTTGATCAACTTGCTTTCTTACTAACCTAGACTTAAGACTTTGATGATCAAGGTGTTCATTTTTTAACCTGGTAGACTTGCTTCTGATTGACTCACCAAAGGGTGAAGGTGATTGATTTATTAGGAATGATGATTATCATGGGTGAAAGTGAGATGAGACAGGTGCACTATTTTGGATTTTTCAGATATTTTGAGGTTGTTTTGATTTTTAGATTTTTCATTTTATTTTTTTGGATTTTTGAGATTTTATGATTTGTTTTGGATTTTGTGTCTTGGGGGCCAATCAAGGATTAGCCTTGCCTACGTTTAAGCTCAGAGACAATGTAGTTCAGACTGACAACATACTTGATTAATGAGATGGATGGGCAAACGGATTGCCATTACGATGGACGCCTAAATGACTGACCTCAAATATGAAATAGATGGGCAAATGGATTGCCATTGCGATGGACACCTAAAGGATTGACCTAGGGTGTGAAATAGATGGGAAAATGGATTGCCATTGTGACGGATGCCTAAAGGCTAACCTCAAATGGGAAATAGATGGGAAAACGGATTTCCATTGCGACAGATGCCTAAAGGATAGACCTAGGGTGTGAAATAGATGGGCAAAAAGATTGCCATTGCGACGGACACCTAAAGGACTGATCTAGGGTGTGAAATAGATGGGAAAATAGATTTCCATTATGAAGGATGCCTAAAGGACTAACCTAGGCTATCTCGGGGGATGATCAAAGATCAACCTTTCCTACGTTCAAGCTCAGAGATGACGTAGTTTGGCTGACATGACTCTATTTTTTTCTGAATTTTTGAGATGTTTTCGGATTTTTGATATGATTTGGATATGGATATGTGATGATATCAGTGCTCTATTTTGGGGATTTTTTTGAAAACCAAGCTAAGGTTGATTGATCAGATCAATTTATTGATGATAATAACATTGATGGGGATACACAACAATGAAAGGATAGTGTTAAGTAACACATGGATTGAGAAGGATATCCCAAGATGATGAGGGATTGGTTGGATTTGATTGATCAAGATTGATGAAGCTTGATTTGGAACAAAATTGTTTTGATGATTTGATGTGATGCTGACATGCAAGTTAGATGCGACTGATATTGATTGTTTGGATTGATGTTCGATGAAAGATAAAGCTTGATAAGGAACATCTTCTCATCAAAATATGCCTTGGGCTAGTGATTCGGATTTGTGCTCACAAATGCTTTGACCAATTTGATTTTTCATTTACCAGTGTTTGAATCACCACATAAGTTAGAGGATATATATCAAGATTTATTCCCGAAGCAAGATGTAAATATCTTCCCCCAGTGTCTAGCAATGTTTGAAAGGCCATGGGTGGATTCTTGGACAGATGGATGGATGGGTATGGTAAGCATGCAAAAGATGCCAAGGATTATCTTATGATAGGATAAGGGGTTTAGATAGTGGATGTCCATTTGGATAATGCTTGAAGGCTGAGATAACGTTGGGTAGGGTAGGATCAATGAAAATGACCCATGTCAAGATGTCTACCATAAGCAAGTATAAAGTGTGCACCAAATTTTAATCAAGATTAAGATAACTTGGAGTATGGATGCAGATGGATAAAAATGGATTGGATAAATGGTTCATGGATGAATAGATTTTTTATGAATGGAGTGTTGGCTTTATTATGGATGTGATAAGATGCTTTCTCCTAAAATGGCACATGTAGATGCTCAATTCTACACATGATGCTTGTTTTCCAGGTTTTCATCATGGTACTTGTCCAAAGTGCCACCGAAGTGGTTTTCACTAGAGGACGGTTTTTTTTCTTTACTGTTTTCAATCCTTTTTTCTTATTATTTTGGATTTTTGTATATTTTGATTTTTTTGTATTTTTCTATGAAAGATTTTAAGCTCATGCTGAACCACCTGGTGGTGTTGATGTAGATGCTTTTGTCATAATGTTCCATCAATATCCTACTTGAAGAAGTTTCTTTGCCAAGATACGTGCACTTGAATGCAACTTTTGAGATTCCTGATTTGCTTTGCTGACACCAGAGTTAACTTCGTCTTTGTGTGTACATCATGATAGAGTGTCTTTTGAATCCTTATTATGAAGGGTCATCACCAACACATGGTCAATGTGAGAATTGGATATTATGTGTGGAGGCATGGATGGTGGAGTGTGTCTAGGAATAAAAGATGCATTGGTTGATAGTTTGGAACCTTTGACTCTCCAAACTTGGGAAGATGAGCAATGATGGGTGGATACGTAAGTATGCTTGGAATTAGGACCAACAACTTGATACACTTTGTATGTCACTTGAGAAGCATTATTTTTCCTTTGTACTAGACATCTTTGATGGATAATTTTCCCTTTTTTATTTTTCCCCATAGTTTCTTTGACTAATGGAGTCTGATAGGGATCATCTTTCTTTGTATTTTTTGGTATCCATATGTATTTGATTTGTTCGATATGCTTCTTAGCTTCTTTTTCTTTGATAATGTTCTTCATGCTTTGATTGAAATATCCCTTTTGATGTTGGTCCCAATTCGTGGATGGGGTGATGGGTGGATGAAGATTCGTGATGTGGCGGGTTGTAGTATTGGCATTGGTTTCATCATAAGGATTCTTCGTGCTCCCTATGTTGACATTTGCTTGAGACGAAGATGCCCCCAGTTTTATAGAGGTATCACTGATATGTTTATATCCCTTGATTGTCGAATAACCAATACCTTGATGCTTAGGATTGCTAGAAATTTACACTAGTTCTAGGATACCTTTTTCATGCAATAGGATATGATATACCTTGGAAACAAGGTGCTAATCCTTCTCTATTCTATGGTGGATTTTCAAAAGTGACAACTTCTTTATTGATGAAATAATTTTCCCTTAAAAAGGTGAGTGATCCAAGTTTATAAGTGATAGGATCTTCCATAAGTGGGATAAATGTTTGATTGATATCTTTAGCTTGACCTTGTGAAATATCAGATTTTAATGTTTATTCAAGAGGTGTTGATGATCCATTGTCCACATAAAAGCCTTGCTCATGACTCACTTCATAGGATGTTTATGATTTATAACTTTTGTAGGAGCCTTCCTCATGATTCATTTCTGATATGTCTCTAGATTTTTCCATATCTTGGTCGTGTGTACAAATGTTAAGAGTAGGAGACTCTTGTTCTTTGGTAATTATGTCAAGAGTATGAGACTCTTTTTTTGAATGAAGATCATCTACATGTCCATCTAATGAAATAATCTCACAGGTAGACTGGGGGTTATGTGCTATATGGATATGATCCTTATTTGCAACATCTTGTATAGATAGGAGGGTTTCCATTACCTCATTGTAGTATCTTGGAAATACGAATTCTTGATCTTGGATGATTTTAGAATTGCTTTCAACATGCCTTGGATCAAGTTCTTGACATGGGTCAGTTTCAAAGGATGGATTGCTTACAAAGGGTTCTTCGACATCGTCATTAGGCATCAGAAGTGGCTTAATATCCTCTTGATCTTTGAGTGGACTTGGATCAAATGGTGAGTTGAGGATTTCTTCAATATCTGTAACCATGAGGTCAAAGGATGTCAATATGTCTTGGAAAGGTCCATTTCTAGACTTTGGTGAAAGATGTTGATCATGCTTTGGAATAAATCCTTGAGATATTTCCTCTAACTCATTAGGTGATGTAGAGACATTTTCAACATGATCATTGGTCGAAGGATCTTGATCATCATTTTCAATGATTTTGGTGGGAGTTTATTGCAAGCTATGTTGTGTGAGTAAGGCTTGCTGATATGCTTGCTTTTCTTATGCTAATAATGCTTTTTGTTGGTATTTTTGTTGTTGTACCAAAAAAGCTTTTTGTTGGGATTGTTGTTGAGCTACTTGTTGATACATTTGTTGATGGATTGCTTTCAATTATGCCTGGTATTGTGCTTGCACTTGCTGAGCCTAGTGCTGAGCTTGAGCCTATGCTTGCTGGGCTACTTGTGCTACTTGTATAGCTTGTGCAGCTTGTTCAGCTTGTTGGGTGAGTAATTGTGCTTGTGCTTGCTGAGTAACTAGTTGTGCAGCTTGTTGGCTTTGGAGCACCTTTTGCTGGGCAGCTTGTCGAGCGGCTTGTAACACGATGGAGAATGAATTTTCCATGTTGTGTTTCGGCGATGGTGGTGGTGGATTGGGAATGGTGTTGAGCATTGTGATAAAAGGAGTGGTTGTATTGATAATCGGGGTTTGAGTTATGGTTGGTGTGATTAAGGTGCTTGATCCCTGGGACACTTGAGGAATGGTAGATGTGTTGACTGTTGGGTTTGTTGGGATGGTTTCCATCTATTGTTGCGATATCAATGGAAAAATGGGAGGATTTGATATGATGCTTTGAATTATGAAGGAGGTGTTTCTCGAATTCAGTTGATTGATGGTTGGTAAAGGGGGAAGGCTCATGCCCTGATTTTTTGGTTGATAGATTTGTAAGTTTTGAATTTGATTTAAATCTACCATAGAAAAAGATGTTCCAAAATTTAGATTGGGAAAACTCACATTTGTCGTACCATTGAGGTTTGTAGGAGATAATGATCCCATGTATGGATTGTACAAATGCGAGTTTTGAAAATCAATTGGCATCGCAAGACTTGGATAGTTTGGTTGACTTGGATTACTCATTATGTATGAATAAAGTTTATATTCCATGCTCCTCTTGTGTTTTGAACTTGTTGATCTCTTAACGGATTTAGGACCAATGATGAGATGAAGGATGAAAAGGTGAGTGATATAGGCGTTTAAAATTTTAGGAACTTTGGATCAATGCTAGACTTTAGGAATTTTTTTTATTTTAATTTTGATTGATTGATAATGAAATTGTAGACTCTAGGAAGTTGTGTTATCCTAGGGTAAACTCGCACATGAGAGGATAGTTTGACTAAGTGTGTTAATTCAAACAAGATGATAATGGATTGGATAGTTTGACTAAGTGTGTTAAGCCAAACAAAGTAATAATGAACTTGTAAACCCTAGTAAGTTGTGTTATCCTAGAGTAAACTCATACACAAAAGGATAATTTGGCTAGGTGTGTTAAGCCAAACAAGGTGATGTTGATTTTTCCTAAAAGTCTAGCATAAGTGATGTTTTCAAAGTTCCCAAAAATTTGTGGGTGAAATGGGATTTGATTGATGTTTGAGGGATGGGTGAGAGTGATGACTTGATCCTAGATGAATCGAAGAGGACTTGTTTACTAGACCAATATATTGAAGAACATGCTTTTCCATAAAAGTGGTTCAAACCAAAAGACCAATCTTTGCATGAAAACCAAATGACTCAAAAGGGACCAAGCACATGTGTGGTTAAATTGTCTATTATCTTGCTTAGGTTTGGTTCTTTTTACCACAAACACTTTCTTGATTATGCTTTTCAAACTTAATGTCTATGTCTCAATTCCTTTCAATTCCACAATGTTCATTATGTGAAAATCAAGGTTTCAAGAGCATAGTTTATTCGGTTGAATTTAGTATGAGAAAATTATGATGTAAATCCAAATTCTTAGAGACCTCTAAGGATAAAATCCCTAAGGAAAGCAAAAACACTTGGATTTGGTAAAAGGTATTTTCCCCTCCTAAAGAGTTTGAAATTTCAAGATTTTGTGGATGTTTGTTTTTGAATGTTTACGATCAAAGCAATGTGTTTTCGATTCCAAGAACATGTACAATCCTAGGATGAAGAGACAATATTTGTTGGGATCCCACTTGGATAAATCCAGCTACGCATATTTAGTGTGGATGATTAGATGCTTGACCACACAAGCTCCCCTTTATAGTGCACTTACTTCTTGGGTCAGCCAAGCATCAATACCCATGAATCTCCCATGGCATACTTTTCATCTCTATAATAGAACCGCATGTATACGTAGGGCGGCTTCAAAGAATATGAACTTTTGCACCAACAAATAGTTAAGGATTTTGGCCTTTACTAAACAAGGGTTTTAATGTAGGAATTCCATTCATGGGGGACTATCCATGCGGCGAGAGACCATTGTTGCCCTTCTCATTGGAATAATCCTCATGATTCTCGAACTTTCATTGAGAATCCACACTTATATATTGGTTGGAAGTCGCTTGAATTTAGCATGTTCCCGATTGGGTCGTTCCCTTGGGTGATTAATTTTTCCCACAAGGTAGGCCCTCTAAGATAAACAAAAGTGAGAAAACATATCTCGTAGTTCAATCGACCTTCGTTGAAAAACAAAGGGAGAACACTTGCAATATGCCACACTCACACTCGGAAGATTGGTTCAATTTTTAGGTACCCAAATTGAAATGTGGAGGCAATTTTTTATGCAACTTAATGTCATCAAAAATACTTTTGATTTTCAAGATCACCATGAGGCGCGAGAGAAGCACATATGCCTTTTTAAATGAAATTATTTTGCAAAAAAAATTACAAGACACAAAAGCACATGCTCATTTTATATCCTCAAAGCAATGATTTGATTCTTTTTAAAGCACCAAAAGGAAAGATGAAGGTTTCCTTGTTCAATTTTTATTCTCAAACCAAATCTAGTAAGTTGTTCTAAAGTTATTTTTAACCTTTTGTTGCAAAATTGAAAGCGTTTATAGTGTTCTTTTTAGAGCCCACGAGAAATTTAGTGTTTCTAAAAGCATAAAGGAAATCAAATACTTAGGAAGGGATTATAAGTTCTCCCAAAGTGTTTAAAAACACTTGATACAGTGACATGATAAAATCATAAAGAACCCTTGGTTTTTATTTTCCTTCCTTCACTTTTGATCAAGAAATTTTCCTTTTTGGCAGAATTCAACAATTGTTAGGATTTTCCATTTTTTTGTAATTTTGCATGCATAACTTTGAGAGTCCTATTTTTTCCCAAAAATATTCTAAAACTAAGATAGGATGAATTTCCAACTAACATCCTAAATTTGAAACATGGACTTCGAGTTATTAACAAAAACAAATTTTAAAAAACTAGGAAAAAACACTAAATTATCATTTTGAGGGCCAAAATGAAAGTTTCAAGACTCGGAAATGTGGCAAACAGGCCACCAACCCACCCAAGGTCACTTGACAATCCACATGCCACTCATAACGAAATTGCCTGTAAAATTTCAGCCAAAACCCACATCTGAGTCAAAAGTTATCACCTCGGGAAGTTCTTGCATCACAAAAAATGTTAAAAATAAATAAATTAGAAATCTACCTTTTACCCAAATCCAGTGGTGCAATCCACAAATGTGGCATAGTTTAGAAATCCAGCAGTGCAATATAGCGCTGCATCTCAACTGAGTGTGGCATTCTGCAACAGATAGAGAGCGCAAATGCGGTGCTATTTTAGCATGCGACGCAGGTTGGAGTTAGGAGATTCGTGGCACAGTTTGTAAATTTTAATTTTCTGGGCGAAAAAGCAAGTGCGACAGAGTTTGAGGTTGGAGTGGTGCAATATAGTGTCGCCTATTTGAAAGCAGTGCAATTTCCTGTAAGCACAAAAAAATGTCAAAAAACCATAGAATTTTGGAAAAATGTGATGAATTTCTCCAGATTAGCCCTCCTTCTAGTGCCAAAATGTGAACCCTGATCCTATACCTAAACAAAGACAAGGAAAAAACACATTATTAATTTCATATGCAAGATAAAACAAGTATTCCCCATGAAATCCATTTATAGTGTTCAAAATAGGAAAATGAAGAATAAAACATGGAAAGATAAGTGAAATCCTTATTAAGCATGAAAACTCTTGATCCCATGGGGGAGTTGGTGTCAATTGGTGTGTCAAAATTGGCCCTTTCCCAACTCTTTTGTAAGCTTGATGATGATTGATCCACTTGATGGTTGAATTCCTACATAACCTAGCTAAGAACTTGATAAAAATAGATAAAAATGGCTATGCTTGGCGATGGAATTGAGTATAATAAGTTACTCAAATTGTGGATGATAGAATGAGAATAAGAGTCTCTCATTTATAGATTTCCAAATTGGAAGAATAAGGGATTTGGATGAATGTGGGATAAAATACCAACCAATGAGAAGGGGCCACTTGTCCACATGTGATTGGAGGAGGAATGAGCACATTTTGGTCAATGTGCATGATAAATGCTATGAGATTCAAATTTGAAATTTGAATGAATGTGACATATTGGAGGGAAAAATAAATGGAGTTAATGTCATGTGGTTCAATGCACAAGGACATGTAAGAGGAGTGAATTCTTTTTTGGAAGGACAAATCCACTTGGATTTGAATTCAAATTTGAAGGAATATTCCTCCCTTATTCCATGTTGAGAGAAAATAGGCAAATTAATAAATCAAAGTAATTGATTTATTGTGCAAGTTGCATTCTCTAGAGGATGTGACATATATTAAGATTAAATTAATCAAGATTTGATTAATTAAGAGGGGAATTAGCTTATTTGACCATTTTGACTTGGATTTCGGGATTTAAATAAATCAAAATGAGAGGAATAATGATTTTAGACTTAATTAAATAAAGTTTGATTTATTTAATTAAAGAGAATGGTGTTAGTTTTAAATCAAATAAATATAAATTTATTTAATTTAAATGAGATGACTTTAGAGATAAATTAAATAAAATGAATTATTTAATTAAAAGAGGGACTATAGGATTAATTAAACAAACTGGTTTATTTAATTAATAGGAGATGGTGACTTAATCAGATAAAAGGGGATTTATTTAATTAAGAGATGGAATATGATGAATTTAATCAAATAAAGATTATTTAATTAAATTGATTAGTAAAGGAGATGATTTAGGATGAACTGATGTTAGTAAAATCAGGATCAGGTGCATGTATATTTTACGTGTCTACAGTTAGAATAGAATCCCTAAATGAACATGCATAATGATGAAGACCTACTTTAGGAGATCTCAAATCACATTAATAAGTCATGAATTCAATTATACATTCCTTATGCTGAAATTAGAATGACAATAGAAGATGGAATCACTTATGAAACAAGTCATTATGCTTGGTTGAATGTCTTGTGCATCTCCCAAAACCTAGAATCCATCATGATCCACTATTGGAAAATCAATCCTTTAGCAATGCTTGATCTTGATAACAAAAGGAGCTTGAAGACCTTCAAAAATAAGTCAAATTTTGCTCCAAGACTTCAATTTTGAATGCTTCTCCTTGCTATTGAATATGAATGCTTGATCTCATGTGAATTTCTCTTCCTTTCTTCTTGTCTTGCTAGTGTAGAATGAATGTGAGACTTAGTTTTATAGGCTTCCTATCTAATTTTCCAATTATCAAATCCTGAAAGATGACATGTGAAATTTGAATTTGAGAGACTGAAATTCCATAAAAAACATATCAAAAGTTGAGTTCAAGGCACTTAATGACAACCCATTCACCCATGGGAGAATGGGTCTTGACCTAAAACTTTAGGACTCCTTAAATGTCGAGGAATTAATTTGATCCATAGCATTTATTCAATACAAGTTGTGGTGTCAGGAATTAAATAAAATTAAGTTAAATAAGCCTTGGGATGCATGATAAAAAGGTATTAGGGGCCTATTAATGGTATTTTAAAATGCATTAATGAAAAGGTCACCAAAATAGGTCCAAATAAGTGTGATTATGCTTTCTCCTAGAAAGGGGTACAATTTTCTAAACTACATTTAGCCCCCACTTTAGTGGCCATATGCCACTACATTCATATGCAAGCTAAAGGAATTGTAAAATACTTTATAAAAAATATACTCATATGGATTTATTAGGGAGAATGAATCCCCCACTATAGTTATCTGCAAAACCACAATGTTAGGAACTACATCCTCCAACATAGATTCATTATTCATTCAAAAATCCTCTTATCATACTTCTATAGAGAATCAAATTTGAGGGTAGATGTATGCCCCCTTCATTGCACTTGCTTTATAGAGGTGGAATCAGGGTAGCCATGAAACCACATCAAATTACGTAAGCATTATCAGAGGTTATTTCCATGTACCATAACATATGGTGATAGATATTTGATGAGATCAAGAACACAATTACGAATCCAACACAATAAAAGACATCAAAAATGGAGTTCTATAGCCCCCAATATGTTGATTTGGATGAAATATACCTAAATTTAAATATATAACTTTATAATAAGACTAGGTATATATGAATGAAAATGACATTTTTATCTCATTTTGACATTTATCTTTTTGCAATTTACCTTGGGGTAGAGTGACCTGGGATGTTGAGCTAACGAACCTGCATGCCTCCTAGACTTGATGTGTTGTGCAATGAGGTGGCATGACACATGATTTGACCTATGGTGAGTGGATTTTGTGCTTCCTTTTTATTTATTTTCATGCATTTGTAGTACTTTATTCATCTATTTTTTAGTATGATTAGAACCCTAGAAAAGATAGTCACAAAGCATCCATCTTTGTCGCAAAGCATTCATCATTGGTACAAAGTGTCTCACCTTGGCATAAAGTGTCCAGAATTATTTAATGTGTCTAAAGTGTCCAAATTGGTCGTAAAGTATCCTAGAGGAACTTTAGTGTACTTTTTTAATTATTTAATGATTATATTTAGGATTTACTTTGTTTATTTTATTATTTAGATCCCTCCCCAATCTCACTAGCATCTCGAAGGGAAACAATTTTATTTCCTTTGAGACCTTCTCACATGACTATTAGAGGAGGAGATCAGTATCCTACATGATACGGGATTATTTTGGGTTTACATCATGCCACCAATGAGGTACCACAATTCCATGCTATTAGCTTTAGTAGAGAGGTGGGATCCAGACACCTACACCTTTCATCTACCTGCTGGTGAGATGAAAGTTATATTAGAGGACATACACCACATTCTATGGTTACCCATATGGGGCGAGATTGTACACTCGACGGATGATTGCACAGATGAGATGCGATATGATGTATTATATTGTCTAGGGTGCCTCATCTGGGATTCAATTATCCAGCCCTGCATTGAGTTGATATGGCTTCTACATGCACAAACACCATTGATTAGGTAGATTATGATTGTCACCACAGTGCTCACATTGGTTCCAAATGGACGAGGGTCCCACCTAGATGGAGGGTTGGTTCACATTATTCAAAATATGGATCAGCATTAGATCGTTTATTCTTGGGGTCGTAGTATGATGGCCCATCTATATTGTGATCTCGAGTGATTTGTCTACTAGGAGCTTGATAGTATAGTGCATTGTACACTATTACAGTTGTGGTGTCTCAAGCATATCACATGCACTAGACCCATAAGTTATCCTACCATAGTGGCCTTGGCCTATCCATGGGCCTACAATTATCCACTTAGGTGGGTATGGAAGGAGGGAGACTTGCCTCATTGGCACATTAGATTTGATTAGTTGGAGGGTGACATCTCATGGAGACCATAGCTCAGGATACCACAGTGAGCGAATGAGAGAAATGAACATGTTAGGATTCAACAGGACTAATTTCTCCTAGGGTGACATGACTATATAGTGATACCTTTCAATTATGATCACATCATGTGCCAGCTTCGATAGATATAGGTCCACGAAAGGTTCAACCCAGGTATCTATGATCAACATGGAGTGTCCCTAGACCTAGAGACACCAGTCGTCTTACTATTGACGATGTGTACATGAGTGATTCAAAGGATGAGGACCATGATATGACCATAATCTCTAATGTTGATGACATAGGCACCACACTAGCCTATGACCAATGGTGGGTTGGAGCATGACCATTCCCTTGTCTTTCTAAGATATCACCCTGTGGGCCATGTAGAACCTCTTCCTAGGCACAGAGATGAAAAGGATGATGAGCAGGTTGATAGTGATAGAGATGAGGATGATATAGTTCTTGACATATTTCTAGATGAGGAGGATGAGGAGGATGACACCAATCTATGAGTGAGCATACCAATGAGAAAGAGGAGGATCCAGTTGCCCTCGAGAGGATAGATGCCCCTCCTATACGGGTCACCAGATCGCGTGAGACAACCGCAACAAAGATCCAAATTCACGAGCATGGGGAGGCTAACAGTAGTGGTCCATTCACACTTCCAGCATAGGAGGGGACCATTACTACATAGTTGTACTTTGATTGGTGGACTAGAGATCCAGGTGATGATGTGATATTTATTCTTTCATTATGAATTTATCTTTATGTATATTATTTTTTATATATGATGATATGTATTGATACCTTTTATGATTTCTATCTTGTAGGGTCCACACAAGAGTGGAACGAGCTCTACCAGCGAGTGACCATCGAGATAGTGCCTCCATTTCACATAGAGGATGATATACTCTCAAAGTACATGCCCCCACCTTCCACAAGGCAACATGCAGACCTCTTTGAGTCAATAGAGAAATTAGGTGTGGCATAGGAGAGTTCCACTAGGGGAGATGTAGCAGTAGCCGCTAGGGCTAACTTCGCGCATTCATGCAAAGTGCAAAATAGGTCCGATTTTAAATTATTTTTTTAGGGCTTCTTTATAAGCGAGTTAGGACCTTAAAAAGAAAAATTTGGCTTCTGGGTATTTAAAATGTGCCTTGTGGAACCCATAAAGCGAAAGGTGTTCAAAAAGGGTGTTTTTAAACCTTAGTCCCATACATTTTTAACACTTCGCCAGTACCCGTTCATTAGACAAACAATAAAAACCCACAAAATTTTTAGTGTTTTCAATAGTTTTCAATGTGTTTTATTTTTTTCGGTCAACTACACATTCAGTAGTGAACATTTATTGGTGTAATTTGTGAATTTTTATTGGCATAATTAAAACAATGTAATGACTAAAATATAAACGGTTATTGGGGGGTCAGGTGAACAAGGAGTGAACGGGTATTGGATCATGGGCAGCAATTGGGTCTTTTCCCCTAGTCATTTTGATCGAGTTCTATTAGGGCTTTCAACACTAAGAATTTTGAGGTTTGACTAAGAACATAAAAAAGGATGCCCTTTGAGCAGTGGTCTCTGTTGCAAGTATGAATGTGTTTGGTGGTGTTGTCATTAATGTTTTCATTGATTTCAACATAGTTTAGAGTGATTGCAGGTGGTACATGTATAGTTGAGATACTATAGAAGTGTTGAGAGTACATGGAGATATCTTTATGGTGTTGTGAATGTGTTGATGTCAAGTTATTTTGAGAAAATTAATAAATAATGAAGATAGAGGTGTGTGTGTGTTATAAATGTGCTATGATAATTTTCAAAACATTTCTTTTGTGTTGATCCTATCCTTGTGTTGGATCTATAGTATTTCTTATGGGATTCATTGGATAATATATCTTGAGTTTTAGATTCTAGGTTGATGGAGTGTGGAAGATGTGTTCACTGGTTTGACAAAATTGTTTGTTTGTGGACTAGGAGAGATGTCTTTGCTCTACAGTTCCCTAGTGGTTTGTCTCATATCTTGCAAATATGGAAGAGGGTTGATATTTATTTTATCTATATTTTGGAAAATGCGCTTGCGGTTTGGTGTTCTGAAAGACTTGTTCTAAAGCTACTTTGTGGGTCTGCACGATTCGATTAGACTGTTGGAAAGAGTTCAGTGTATGAAAGTCATTGCAGTTGCTGTAGATGTATCTAAAGGTTTCTAAGAAGTGTTCTAGTGTCTGGTCAAGCATGTTGTTTGATCCATTGGTCATCATCTTGCCATGGATGTGCGTACTTCAAAGTTCATTGGTGTTTTTATTAGGTTTGGCCGACTTGGTGTTTACACATTACATGGAGAATAAGCATCGATTTAGGAAGCATGTTATTGATCCAAGATTTTTTTTGGGTCCTATGTAATTGGTCCACTCTCATTCTTATCCTTCACGAGAATTTTGAGTTATCGACCTAATTTTAATTTGCAAAATAAAGGATGTGTAGCTGACCTTGGAGAAAGTTTTCAAGATCAAAGATGGTATAAATGCAAGTCAATATGTTGCAAACTAAAAGAATAATGTGAAGTTTGTGAAAAGAAATGTGTGTGAAAGTGAATCAAGGCAGAAGTACTTTGATGTGTTAGATTCCAGAACGTAGTGAGCTAATGGTGTTTGCAATCCTTTGATCAGGTTGCAAATGTGCGGAACTTCTTGTGGTGAGTTTTCTATTTACTTTATATTTTTGTAGGTAGTGAGCCTCCTTCAAGATAGTGAGTCCTATCTATAGGCAGTGAGCCTTTGTATCTGGTTTTTTTATTACTATTATATTGTGAGTTAATCCTCATTGTGGTTTTTCCCTCATTAGGTTTTCCACGTAAATTTGGTGTCTTTGGTATTTGCTTTTTTTTATCTTCATTTTCATGTTTATACTTAATAACATATTAAAGTTAAAGTGGAATTGATTAAGATCAAAAGTAAAAGTAATTTGGCACAACTGATTCACCCCCCTCTCAGTTGTGTTGTGCATTTCAAAAATCTCGAGGCTACAGGGGGAGATTGCTAGGGTATAGGTAGACAGAGACTAGATAGATCAAGAGCACGTTGAGGCACTTATATAGGAGGCAAGAGTAGTTGGACTAGTGGAGGGCCTACGAGGATCCATGAGGAATTCACAATTGCACTCTACTATATCTCGATGGATGTGAACCTTGCTAGACCCAGAGGGGTATAGCAGTCATGGACCCCACTAGCATTGTATTTATGATTATATGTACTTGAACCCTGATATATATATATATATATATATATATGAGCACTTATATTTTATTCTTATGATCTTATGTTGAATTAAATGCCAATGTGATTTATCAAATATCCTTAGAATATTTAATAAATGTCTCCATGATCTAATTGTTGACCTAGACAACTGAGAGGGAGGGTGAATCAGTTGTCCCCAAATAAAACCCTTAAATCATTTACTGAAACAAAACCTTAACACTTCTTAAATGATTAAACATTAAGTTCAAGTGTAGAAACTATAAACCATCACATAAATATAAAACACTAGATTTACATGGAAAACCCAATGAGGGAAAAACCATGAAGAAGATTAACTCATAATATAGAGAATATCAAAACCAATTAAAAGAGGCTCACTTCTTGAGGCTCACTACCAATAGAAGGACTCACTATCCAGACTAACTATCCATAGGGCTAGAACACAAAGATACAAAAGATGGCTTATTGCCAGAATATAAAAGTTATGGATTACTGCCAAAATTATGAATTGATGGAACACACCCTCCTTGTGTAGAATTTAGTTCCAAATGAAGCTTTGTATAAGTATTATTGCTTCTCCCAATAGTCACTCAATAATTATGTTATGGTCTTTGGCTACTAAATCATTTAGGCTCGCACCATGCACATACACTCGCAAAACACCTTATTTTTACATTGGTCACACCTTTCTTATCTATCTTCTGTAGAGAGTCTCATATATATATGTAAGTATATTTCATTCATTAATTAGGTTGGCCTAATTGGATGAAATAAAAAAAAATCAAAGAGAAATCTTGCTGGAATCATATAAGATTAACACATTTCTTATCCATGTAGTACGTCATATTAAGTCAGCTAATATCTATACAAAACATCCCCAAGGTAGATTCAGTCTTCTTAATACATAGCATGTGTTAGGTCGGCCTAGACTGAGAACCAAACGGTCAAACAACTTCTGAATACAATGTAACATCAGATTCTCATCATACTACCATCAAAGAGATAACCAGAGGAACCATAGCATCCGAATTTTCTTCATAAGAAGGTGTGGAGTCTCCCACATAGATGTACTAAGCAAAGAAACAATTGTAGTGTATAGAGTTGAACTCTATCATTGATAACTTACTGCTCCCAACACAAAACTTCTCAAGATCTTGAATATAACTATCTAAGTGAATCATAATGACATAGTTAAGATATCAGAGTCATAACTTGTCTTGCGATAGAATCTGGACCCAAAAACCAATGCATCAGTTCACTGATAAAGAACATCTTTGATAGGGAATAGCTTCTAATAAACATCTCATACATTTGGTACTGTGTTGAAATCAATGACAATCATTTGATGCAATCCAATTTCCAACAATCTCCCCCTTTGTCATTGATGGCAACATAAGATGTGAAAATACAACAACAACATCCTTTGTAGTTCTCCCCTTTTGATGAGCTCTAATGATTTCCATTATTTTCACATGTTCTCTCTCCCCCTTTGACATTAATGGGAAAAATAATATTTATCTCCCCTTACTCCAAAATTTTCTACACAAAAATAGTCTTAAAAAAATGATATCAAAAATGGTTCTTTACCTCAATCCTTCTTCTCCTAAAATATCTCTTTGTATTTTTATTTTTATTTTAGAAGAAATGTCTTCCAGGAATCCACTGCCAATCTGATGTTTACACCAATATTGTTGTTCATCACTATCAAATCAATTGTTTCCAACAGAGTATTTGGTATAGTGATATTTTGTTCATTTTTCTCAGCTTCCACCAGGAGATCAAAAAGTTGTTCCAATATCAATTCAATTATCTCTTTGGCTTTCCAAAATGCCTTCACAATACTATCCCTTCATACCACAATGTCTGCAAGTTCAGACTACAAGGAATTGATCCTTTTCTTCTATGCTCCATCCCTATCATTAAGGATATTATATATTTTTCCAATAGAATCCAGCTCAAGCTCAATAGCATCAATTTTTTCTCTATAGTTTTTGCTAGTAGTAGGCCACCATAGACAATACCTATACATATTTTTTACACTTTTGATGCATGTATTCAATTCATTTATTGTCTCAATCAATCTCTTATGTGCATTTCTGCATCTTTCTTCTATAGCCAATTGAATCTCATTTTTTCTTCTATTTCCCTAGGTGACAATACCTTTAGTCTGTCTTCAATCTGCTCAACCAATACTTCCAGTAAAACATTCATCAATTTTCTCAAATAAATATCATTATGAATTATATAAAAAACCAAGGCATGTGTGATCTCATCCTGTCCATATGTTGGTCGGGACAACCAAACATCTCCAATCTTATTCAGTCCATCAAATCACCCAAGAATCTTCAACACCTTCTATTTAGTAAAATCTTCTTCATCATCATTCATTGATACTAGATCAAATGCCTCTATAATATTTACTTCCCTTTCTTATCTATTCTCCTCTATCTTCAGCTTCTTTATTTTTGGAGGGGAACTTGAAATGACTCTTCTTGCTTTCCTCTTCCTAGAGGAAGATCCTGCCTTAGACGTCCCAACTGGACTGGAAACCATACAAGAGCTCCATGCATTTATTTTACAAAGTATTCTTCACAAACCTTTTCCTTCTCTGCTAGACATTCCAGGTATTGGTAGACTTGCTTCCCAACTAGTACAACGAAATTCCACACAACATTCTCTTTCAATGGTAACAACTTCAAAAAATACATCATCAAACATATAAACAGAGATCCAAAATGAAAAGGGTAATTGTCATTCTTTATCATAGTAATTTTCTATATTAATTGATTCCTCAATAACTCACACAAGTCAAAATCCTCATTCTTTTCAACCATTTTATGTACAATGTAAAAAACAATCACCGATGTAGAGTGCTCCCTATTTATGAAATAAATCTCATATGAAATTCCATATTGCACATACCTTATCACAGGGTCGACTATAGTATGAATTTAAAGTGCCCTTTGGTCTCTTGTCACTCCAGTTAGGGATTTGACCTATTTTTTCTTCACTAACTTCTTTACTGGAATGGGTCCATCATTACATAACCCAATAATTGCTGCAATTGATTCCTTTTGTAATCCCATAGGGTTTGTCGAAGATCATCATCGGTACTTTACTCTCTTAGTACCTTCCCCTCAACTGAAGCTTCTAGATCAAATTTCAGATGAAGAAGCCTCTAGACTAGAACTTGGTATGAGAGACTCATTTCCACAATCTTCCTTTTCCTCCAAGTCATGGTGCTTTTCTTGGATTCATCTGATTTTTCCCTAATTTTGCATTTATTTATTTTTAGCTTTTAATTTTCCAACTACTTTATGAGATACACTGTAACCAAGAAGAGCTCTATAATTTTCCCGATTTGCTTCTTTTTTGCCAAAATTTTCTCCTATGCCTTCAAAATAAAGATTCACATCACATATCCTTGTGTCATCATATGAAACCTCATATATCAGGGACTCGTTATATTTTTATGTGACTACTCCCCCTGAAACCACTACTAGGTTCAGCTCTTGAAAGAGGTATCTGCACTAGATGTAGATATAGGGTTATTTCATTAATCCTTATTCTCAGGTTTTTCCTTCTTCCTCCAATTTTTTTCATTTCTCTCCTTACTTATTTGGGATCTACTGATGTAGGAGCATCCTTGGTTCTTGGCAATCTTGCATCGACCAAAAATATTTCCATTCAATTTTTCTCTTGTTCTTGTTATGTTCTTGTTCTTGTTCAAGTTGGTAGATCCGGTATTTCTTCATGTTTTCTCACCAGACCTCGCGGATCTATGGTTTCATCACAGACATGTTTAATTTCCTTATCCCAAGTTTTCAGCCCAATTGGATCTTTGTTTGGCAAGTTATCACTCTTGGATTAAGTGACAATTTTTGGAATTGGCCCCAAAATAATTTCAAATCTAACGGCTAGTTTGATCGATCGTGAATCCTTCTCGTAGCTTGCGGATCCTCATAGTGTGTTTCAATTTTTTTTGTGGAGTGTCCTCGACCTTAATTTTAGGTCCACACTTCATCATATGCATCTACTATGGAAGAATTTCAGATTTGTGGCCAACATGTTCTTACACACGTTACATTTCCTTCATCAGAGATTGTAATGATCTTTGGCCGATGCGGATGTTTCTAGATATGCAGATATGATATAAATATTGTATTAGATCATTAGAATATAAATAAATCAAGATCAAGTAGATTAAGAAGATTATAGAGTTTGATCTATAATATTTTCACTCACATGTATGAGTGTTGTATTTTGAGCATGTTGTATCAGGCCTTTGAGCCGAATCTGTAAGCCTGGATGTGGCCGACTATATGTAATTGAATTTCAAGATAATAGGAATGTTTGTATCTGCATTTGCCTCCATGTTCTATGTTTCTTTTTTTGTGTGACTCTTGTTGCATGGTCTAGATTGTTCTCTCAGAAGACCCTCCTACCATGGCTATACTAGATTGGTATTAGAGGGAGATTAGTTCCTTGCAAGATCGTCAAAGTTCGTGAAGTCTTGTTGAATATTTGTTGCGGGGTGGCAGGCTGTGGATCTAACCTGTAGCTATTGAGGACTTGTGTAAAGATGGCAGGAATAAGAAATGGTAGAGGAAATGGAGCACATGGAAATGTAGACCCAACTATAATGGAGATGTTGAGAGGAATTATTGATAGATTGGAAGCAGTCAAAATGGCCCAGATGAGAGGTCGACTAGTTGATGATATAAGTGATGAAGAAGTAGAAGAACAGGAAGAAAGGGAAAGAGAAGAGTAACCTGGGCTTGATAAGGGAGAAGAGAAGTTCATAAGAGCCCTAACTAGATTGAACACTAAGCCACATTTTAATCCACCAAATTATAATGGTAAGTTTCATTTAGATGAATTGCTTGATTGGATAATAGAGATGGAAAAGTACTTTGATTTTGAAGGTACCACAAAAGACAAGAAGTTGAAGTTTGATTGTACAAATTTGAAAGGACATGCATCCCTTTGGTGGGAACATTTGCAGATAGATAGGAAAAGAAAAGGAAAGGAGAAGATAAGATCATGGGATCGGATGGTGAATAAGTTGAAGAAAAAATTCATGCCTATAGACTATCAGATCAGTTTGTTCCAAAAATTACATAATTTGAAGCAAACAGAATCAAGTGTGACAGAGTATACTATGGAGTTATACAAGTTGAATATCAGATCTAGACATTCAGAAGATGAGATTGAGCAAGTAGCCAGATACATGAATGGTTTGAGGTTGTCTATATAAGATGAGATTAGTTTGATTAAGTTGTTGAGTGTGGAAGATGCATATCAATGTTCCCTAAAAGCATAAGAGAAGCTAAATAAAAGACATGAGCAGAGACAGAGAGGAAGAGGTGGAAGATTTCAGAGAGGAAGAACATTTATTGGAGGAGGAAGAGGATCTTTTTCAAATCGGAATAAACATAATGAAGTTAGTAAGAATGATAATTCAAACAGTAGAGATGATCGAAACCCTCACCAAAATGGAAGATATGGTGGTTACAGTAATGAAGGTTATAGAAAAGATGACAAAGGATAGGAGAAGAGTATTCAGGGGAACTTGTTTCAAGTGTGGCGGAGAAGGACATAGATAATTTGAATGTAATTAAGAAGGGACAAGTAGGAGGATAGAGAACAATAGAAGAATAGCCTTTGCTAAGGAGGATCATGCTAGATCATCTAATAAACCAGAAGAAGGAGAAGTATTGGTGAATAGAAGAGTATTATGTCAAAGTGAGTTGGAGTAGGAACCGTTGCAGAGAAAGAATTTATATCAAACCAAATGCAAGGTAGTTGATAAATGTTGCAAAGTGCTTGCTGACAGTGAAAGTTTATAGAACTTGGCTTCTGAAGAAATGGTGACCAAGTTGAAGTTGGAGAGATTGAAACACCCGAAACCCTATCAGATAGCATGGATGCAAGATGAGAATAAGATACTAGTAAGTGAATAATGTTTGGTGAAATTGAAGATAGTAAATTACCATGATGAATTTTTGTGTGATATCATGCCTATGGATGTATGCCATGTTTTTTTGGAAAGACCTTGGTAGTATGATAGACATGCTATTCATGATGGAAAGAAGAACATATATACTATTGTTTCTAATGGGATGAAATAGACTTTGTTTCCATTGGAGGATGTTCCTAGAATGGAGGTTTGTATGAGTGCTAGAATTTGTTTGGTTGATGGAAGGAGATTTTTGGATCAACTGAGACATGAGAGCATGTGCTATGCTTTGGTTCCTAAGAAGGTTTAATCCCTAAAGCATGTAGAAGAACAACCAGAGGAGATAAAGGAGTTGCTGACATAATATGAAGCTATCATTTAAAACAATGTACATGATGGATTGCAACCTGTGAGGAGTATTAACCATTGCATGGATCTGATTCCTAGAGCTAGTTTGCCTAATAAAGTAGCACACCGGATGACACTGACATAGAATGAAGAATTGAATCGACAAGTACAAGAATTGTTAAGAAAGTGTTTGATAAGAGAAAGCTTAAGTCCTTGTGTAGTACCTGCAATGGTAGCACCTAAGAAGGATGGAGAATGGATGATGTGTATGGAATTTAGAGCCATAAACAAGATCATAGTGACGTATAGGTTTCCTTACCCCAAATGGATGACATTATGGATTGTTTGAGTGGAGCTAAGTAATTTACAAAGATAGATTTGAAGAGTGGATATCATCATATCAAAATCAAAGAAGGGGATGAGTGGAAAACAACATTCAAGACAAATGAAGGATTGTATGAGTGGTTGGTTATGCCTTTTGGACTAAAAAATGCATCGAGTACTTTCATGAGATTGATGAATGAGGTATTGAAGAAATTCTTGGGTAAGTTTGTGATTTTTAGTAAGACTAGAGAAGAACATATTTTGCATATAAGACAATTTTTGCAGAGGTTGAAGGAAGAGCAGTTGTTGATAAATATTAAGAAGTGTATTTTCATGAAGGAAGAATTGGTATATCTAGGATTTGTGATATCTATGGATGGATTGAAGATGGATCCTGAGAATGTAAGATCTATTGTTGAATGGCCTACACCGAAAAGTATTGGAGAGGTAAGATCATTTCATGGATTTTCTAGTTTCTATCAAAAGTTCATTAGGAATTTCAGTTCTATTTGCAGTCCTATGAAAAAACCATTGAGAGGAGATAGGAAGAATTTTAGGTGGACATATGGAGCAGACAAAAGTTTTGATTTGTTGAAATAGAAGGTGACTGAGCAGCCTATGTTGGCTTTACCAGATTTTAGTAAGGTATTTCAAGTAGACTATGATGCAAGTGGAAATGCAATTGGAGTAGTATTAAGTCAAGAAGGAAGACCGGTAGCCTATTTTAGTGAGAATTTGAATGATGCAAGGAAAAGGTATTTAGTGTATGATCAGGAATTTTATGCCATAGTTCAAACTTTTAAGAAGTGTCAACATTACTTGTTATCTAAGGAGTTTGTGTTGTATACCGATCATCAGCCTTTGTAATATTTGAACACTAAAGGTAAGTTGAATCAGAAACACATGAGATGGGTAGAATTCTTGCAGATTTATACTTTTGTTTTGAAACATAGGAGTGGAAAGTCAAATAGAGTTGATGATGCTTTGAGTAGGAGAAGGAATTTATTGGCACAAATGAGAGTGGATGTATTAGGATTTGATGAATTGAAGAACTTGTATGAGGAAGATCCAGATTTTGTAGAACCTTGGAGAGCTTGTAAAGAACCCGTCTTGGAAGATATGAGTTAGTGGTTAGATTATTTCATTTAGGAAGATATTTTGTTCAAAGGAAATCAGTTGTGTATACCTCAGATTTCAATGAGAGACCACTTGTTGAAAGAGAAGCATATTGGAGGATTGCCAGGACACTTTGGAATTGATAAGACAATAGCATTGGTAAGTGAGAATTACTTTTGGCCACAAATTCATAAGGATGTCAGGAAATTTATGCAGAGTTGCAGAGTTTGTCAAGTTGTAAAAGGGAGTAGTCAGAATGTTGGATTGTATAAAACTTTGCCAGTTCCAGAAAGACCTTGGGAGGATATCAACATGGATTTCATACTTAGTTTGCCTAAGACACAGAGAGGTAACGATTTTGTATTTTTGGTTGTGGACATATTTTCTAAGATGGCACATTTCATACCTTGTAGGAAGAGAACAGATGCAGTACATATAGCAGACTTGTTTTTTAGGGAAGTGGTTAGATTGCATGGATTACCTAGGAGTATTGTTTCAGATAGAGATACAAAGTTTGTTGGTTATTTTTGGAGAACACTTTGGAAGAAATTGAAGATAGACTTAAAGTTCAGTTCTACTTTTCACCCATAGACAGATGGAAAGAAAGAGATAGTAAATAGGAGTTTGGGAAATTTGCTGAGATGTTTGGTTGGAGAGAAAACTGAAAGTTGGGATTTAATCCTTGCACAAGTAGAGTTTTCCTATAAAAATTCAATGAACTGGAGTACTGGGAAGACACCTTTTGAGATTGTTACTGGAGTTCATCCTGGAGGTATATCAGAGTTGCGAGACATCAATAAGGAAGACAAAAGGAGTGAAAAAGTAGAGGAATTTGTAGAACATATGAAGAAAGTGCATACTCAAGTGAAGCATCAGTTGGAAAATATTAACCAGAAGTATAAGGAACAAGCAGGTGAAAAGAGGATACATAAGGAGTTTGAAGTTGGAGATGAAGTAATGGTGTATTTGAGGAAGGAAATATTTCCAATTAGCACGTACATTTAAGGAAGTTTGGACCCTATAATATTTTGAAGAAATTTGATTCAGGAAATGCATATGAAGTAGAGTTACCAGATGACATGGGTATATTACCTATATTCAACATTGTAGATCTTCATTAGTACCATGAAGTAGAATTCAGTGAAGACAGTAAAGAAAAATTGGAAGATCAGCTTCCTAAACAATAATCAAGAGAGATAGAAGAGATTTTGGATGTTAGAGATGGAAGGAAAACTCGTGGAAGATAGTACAAAGAATATATTGTGAAGTGGAAGGGTAGACCAATGGAGGATTCTTCTTGGATCTCTCAAGCTGAGGTAGACAATATTGGTTTTCCTTTGGCCCTAGAAAAGTGAGGGACTCACTTTTCAATAACCCTGGATGTCTGATGCAGGAGCATCCTTGGTTCTTGGCAATCTTACATCAACCAGAAATATTTTCATTCAGTTTTGTTCTTGTTCTTGTTCAAGTTGGAAAATCCAATATTTCTTCATGTTTTCTCACCAAACCTCATGGATCTATGGTTTCATCATGGACATGTTCAATTTCCTCATCCCAATTTTTCAGCCCGATTGGATATTTTTCCGAAGAGTTATCACTTTCAGATTAAGTGACAATTTTTGGAATTGGCCCTGAAATAATTTCAAATCTAATGGCTAGTTTGATCAATCCCCAATCCTTCCTGTAGCTTGCATATCCTCACGGTGTGTTTTGATTTGTTCCATGGAGTTTCCCTAATCTTAACTTTAGGTCCACACTTCATCATATGCATCTACAGTGGAAGAATTTCATATTTGTGGCCGACCTATTCTTACACACGTTATGTTTCCTTCATTGGATATTGTAATGATCTTTGGTCGATGCAGATGTTTCTAGATATGCAGATATGATATAAAGCTTGTATTATATCATTAGAATAGAAATCAATCAAGATCAAGTAGATTAAGAAGATTATAGAGTTCAATCTATAAGATTTTTGCTCGCATGTATGAGTGTTGTATTTTGATCATGTTGTATCAGGCTTGTGAGTCAAATCTGTAAGCTCGGATGTGGCCAACTATATGTAATTGAATTTCATGATAATAAGAATGTTTGTATGTACATTTTCCTCCATGTTCCATTTTTCTTCTATTGTGTGAAACTTTTTGCATGGTCTGGATTGTTCTCTCAGAGGACCCTCCTACTATGGCTACACTATCTACCTTGTTCATAAGCTTGATCCTCTGTTCTAGATTAGTTTTCTTCCCAACTTCACTCCTAAAAAAAATTGAGATATGTCCTAGTTTGTTGCAAGTGTATCACATAACATATCCTTGATCAAACAAATTTTCATTTATCCTTGACTTGCATTGATTAGCTTTGTGTCCAAAGATATTGCATGTGTAATAGTATCCTTGAAAAAATTGAATCCTTCTACTAGTATTAAACTTGTTCATCATCATTTGGCTCCTACATTCAGTAGCTCTATGTCCAAACGTGTTGCAAACATAACATTGTCTAGCAAAGAATCCAACATTCCGACTCATTCTATTTTGGTTCATCCTACTTCTACATTTTGTTTCTCTATTTCTAAATTTATTGCATGAGAAACAAAAACCATTAAAAGATGGGTACCTTTGAGAATTAGGTTGTTAGATAGGAATCCTTCTTGTATTGTTCCTTCAATTCTTTTTTTGATAAGTATTTCCTTGAAATTTATTTTGATTGTCCACTTTGTTGAAAACCGGTTTAGTTTTTTAGCTTTTTCCTTCTTCAAGTCCTAGACCACCTTTATCCTTTGCAGGTTTCTGAGATGAAATCAACTAATCAAGAATTATAGAAATTGTCTATTGGCATGAGACACTGATACTATAATTTGGCATTTTCATTGATGAAAACCCTACTCGATGATCAGGTATGCACATCATCATTCGATCATACTCGCATATAGATTGAAGATTGGCAAGGAAGAACAAAGTATCGAGTAGTTTAGTGTTCATCGATTTGTATGAATATTTTTCAGTTATTGTTTTGTGTCCCACATCTCAAGAAGTATTTTTTGGTATATTATCTATGTTACTATTGAAGCACAGTGGCTCGTATTGATCTTCATGCAAGTTAGAAGATCTGATTAACTAATTTTCTATTTTATTCATAGTGGAGCCGACTTCATCAATATATCATTTCATGGATGTATGAAATGTAATTGGTTAAGGGTTTTTGTGTTTATACATATTTTTTTGGGTTTGAGCTAAGTTGTGGTTGATTTTTGTGGATATGCATTACATGTTACGCATGATTTGAGTGGACAGTTGTAATTATTTTGTGTTCTATTGAAGCCGACAAAGTGTAATTGAATTCTATGTTGTGGATATATATATAAGATCATCCGTATCATTTTTAATGATGTATTAAGTGTGTGTTGATGTGAATTGTGAATAAGAGTAGATAAAAAGAGTGATAATGCATAATTTCACTTGTTCATAGAGAATTTGTGTTGCGAGTGTGAGTAGAATAGAGGAGAAGTATAGAATCAATCTGTAGGATAGAAGATTGAATATTGTGCCCAACTGGAACTGTAATCAGGAATTTTTTATATGCTATCTTTCTCATTTCAAACTCTTAGATGGTTTTAATCTAATTTTCATTGTAAGGCAGTGAGCCTTCCCTTTGAGTAGTGAGCTCTAGGAAGTGCACCTGAATGCAAGTGCATTCCCCTTAATTTAATCTTCATTTGAGTATACTCAGATCATAATTGTGGTTTGGCAATCCACTGTGATTTTTTCCCTAATAGGGTTTCCACATAAAAATCCTTGTGTTATGGTGTTTTGTTTATTTGCTTCATATTTTATGGTTGAATTTTGTTAATTCTTTGAAGATAAAGGTTAAGAAAGTTAATTTTTGCACTACACTGATTCACCCCCCCTCTTAGTGTAGCTTGTTTCCAACAATTGGTATCAAAGCTAGTTCCTCAGAAGAAGAAGTCTAACAGCTTGGGGAGATCTTGGAAGGTGCTTCAATGGATTCAAGTAGTCTTGAACAACAACTTATGGTGGCCCTAGATGATCTTGATCAGTCAAAGTATGAAGTTCAGAAGTTGCAAGCAAATCTCAGTGATGTAGAAAAATTCATTGAGTCCCTAAAAGACAAAATCAATAAGTATAGAGAGAATAGAAGGGAACTTTGTGACCAAATTAAGCGGAATGACATTAAGAGCATTGAAGATGAACAAGTCAATCAAGCCCTGAAAGAAAATATAGAAGAATGTGAAAAGCTTACCAAAGACAATGTTGTCTTGAAGCATGAGATGGATTAAGCATGAGATGGATTCAATCATGATAAGAATGACCAAGGAATTTGAAGACAGAAAGAAGAATGAAGAGAAACTAGCACAGTCTCTAAAAGAAAAATCTAAAGTATGTAGCCGACTAGATGATGAACTGGAACAATCTAAAAACAATGAAGAGGCACTTGAAAGGTAGTTGGATGATCTTAGAAATGAAATTTTTTCTGCAAATGAGTACAAGGAGAAGTTAAAAGCTATCTAAGCCATGCTTGATGAAATGATTGATAATTAGAGGACTCATGGTGACAAAAGAGGTCTTGGATATGAGGAAGGAGAAAGTTCAAAATCTGAACAAAGAAATTTTGGACAAAGGAGATTCAGGCAAGGAATTCAGGAAAGGAAATCAAATGAACAATGTTGGGAGGTATTTGCTAAGGCAACCTAATGCTCAGAGATTTAATGGCTACTATTTCAATTGCAATAAATTTGGACACATGGCTACTTAATGTAGAAGTAGAATGAATCAAAGTGGTCCATCATCCTTAGGTCAGTGTTTTAATTGTAATAAGATTGGTCACAAGTCAAATGAATGCATAAATGTGATGAAAAATTCTCATATAAATGTCAGATGTTATACATGCAATAGATTTGGGCATATTTCTAACCAATCCAAATCAAAAGGAAATAAGTGGAAAAATTGGTCTAGATAGAAAAATGTTATGTGCTATAACTACAACAAATTTGGTCACATTGCTACATTATGTTGGAATAGAAGAGTTCTGGTAAATCAAAGGAGAAATATGAAAAAGAATGTAAAAGGGAAAGGAAAAGTCACTAGAAATTAGGTCAGGGAGAATATAGAAGAAATGGGTGAAGAAAAGTCCCTTTGTTGAAGAAAATATGCCAGCACCAAAACCTAATTCTGGTAGTTCATCCAGGAATTAGTCTTCAGGCCTTTGGCCTAGGGGGAGTTGACAAGAAAATATCTTAAACCCCCTTCCAGTAACTGACACCAGAATGTGGATAAATTCAGTAAGTGCATGGATGTTCTACAAATTATATTGAGCGTGCTAGAGAAGGTGTTATGCAATCTTGGAGGTGCGCAGAAGGTCTATCTATCACAGTGCATAAAACATGGTAACCAAATGAATTAGGGAAAATGAATTTATTGTGAAAAAAGGGTTAGGTATGCAAGTGATAAAAAGTCATTTCTATTCTTCATTTGTCACTTTGAATTCTGGAGAAAAGAATTTTGAAGAGCTCTAAGGCAAACTTTGGCAAATTGAGGCGATATTCTAGTGATTCAGCAATCAAATTCTGATCCGACAAAAAATGTATTTATCAGAAAACTCTACAGATTTGTGATTTGGTCAAAATGAATACTCCTCTGGTAGTCGAAGTCAAGGAAAAACCTCATCCCAAATTTAAATTGCATCCTGACAAGTCTCTTGAGACTGGTCTATTAGGAGCATTTTCATCTGTCTCATACTAAGTGTTACACACAAAGGATATTAGGGTTTATATTCATGCAAATATTGAAGAACTAGGAAGTTCTTAGTTGCTAAATCTATACAATAATCACATCATAGGTGAATATTTTTGTGTGAAACTAGAACATAAAATCCTAGAAACAAAGAAGTTCACATAGATTGTCAAATTTCCCATCTTTGAAGAATTAGAATGGGCTTGCTATATTTTAAGTCGAGTTCATGTAGAATTCATGTGGTTGAACATACCTTTCAAAATCACCAAGGAAGCTATTAGCACCGTAATAGGTTTAAATTATTTAGGTGGATTTCCTATTCTAAAATTTATAAAAATCAAATGGTCATTGATGCTACAGGCTCTACGCATGATAGAAGGGAAATGAAAATTGATAATATTGCTGATATAGATGTCAAATTTGCATCTATGGTTGTTGGCTACAAGGTTTATCATTCCATCCGAGACAACTCTATGTCTGGTACAACAATCTATGTCTCCTATCATATGGTGAAAGAAAATGCATATTATGATCTTTGTGAACTGTTGAGGAGTCAGCTAATGGAAAATATTGTAAAGATTAAGAAAGCTAAGAAAAAATCTTTCAAGTATGGTAACTTGATTTTGTGCTTATTCTGTTATTTCATGGGTGATGTTCTAGGAGTTGGAAAGTTTCATTAGAAAAAGGACAAGCCAATGGCCACACAGATCAGAGATCTGTTGTACAATTTTGTAGATACCAAAACAAAGAATGCAACTATCTGGGGATACTTTAAAAACTTTTAAGACTATGATGCAAGATACGGAAAGGATTCCCACCTCCATTGTGGAGAAGTACAAAGATTCAATTTTCCTCATGGTAGATTTTGATCAATGTATGATGGAATTTGTTGATCCAAGAATTATCTAGATCATGCCTATGGGGTATGAAGAAGAGAACATTTTGGATATGTATGCACAACAATTGCTAAGTAAACCTCTAGATCCAATAGAAGAAAGGTTTGGCACCTATGTTGAAAAGGAAACACAAGTTCAAAATGAGATCAGGAAACTTGCGATAACTAAAAGAGTCAGAAAAGAGGTAGAATTTCTTGTAGAAAGCTTGGGCATATCCGCAAAGGAATTAAAAAGGGCTAGACAAAAAAGGGAAGAAGTTGAAGTTGCAAAGAAACTAGCTAAGGAGGCAGAAAAACTCAATCAACTAGTTTGACAACACCATCTTCCTGAGTAAGGACAATCAGAAGCTCTACATCTCATTCAGAACCTACAGAAAAATTAATCCCTGTGAAAACTGAATCTAAGGGATCCAGAAAAGGAGGAAATAAAAAGATCAAAAGAGTGTTTATGGCAGTTTCTGATGATGAGGAAACTGAGTCTAATGAAGGTGTCAAAGAAATCATGCATCAAGGCACCAAGGTAGCAGTATTTACAAAGAGAAAACCTTTCAGTGGAGATTACCAAGCAAATAAGAAAGCAAAGTTTGACAATTTAGGTATGTCAGTTGAAGAAGTTGAAAAAGCTTTGGTTAAGGATGGAAATCTAAAAGCACTTTGCAATTGGTATGAGTCTTTTGGTGAGTCTGACAAAAGAATTCTTGAAGAAGTGATAATAAGACATATGAATGTTTTCAATAAGGCTTTGATGGAAATAATGTCTAGTCTACCCAAAATTTTGTATGACATTCTGGAAATGAGAAGATTCAATGCTAGAATAGAAGAAGAATAGATGAGAGAAAGGATTCTTGCAGAATTATGTCTGGTAATGTTTATGGATGACATGCAGGCACTCCTGAAGAAAGAAAAGAAAGAATTCAAGAGAAAAAAAAGGTTAAATAAACTGATGATTGGTTTAACTGCTGAAGTAACAAAAGAAACTAAGAAAATCCTAAGGGAGATACTGCTAAATGAAAGAATTGATGTTGCAACTGAGGAAATTCATGTTGATAATGCCCCATCTAGTTTGGTAAAGGAAGCAAAAGAAGAAAACTTTGATATAGCTAAGGATTCATAGATTCCTCCTGTAGAAGACAACACAGAAATCCCTATGGAAGTAGAGATACCTGAAAATGTATTAGTTGAAAAGGTAGAGATTCCCAAAGATAAATTAGATCCTGCAACCGAGGAAATGATGGTTGAAGAAAAGAAAGGTGATGTAAAGCTAATCCCAGTTGACGCAAGAGACACTGCTGAGGCAGTAAATAAATTCTTGGTCGAATAGAAAGAAGAGTTGGATTCGAAATTGATTGAAGGTCCCATTGAACTATCCACCTTAAGTCCAATCCAGAAGATGAAAGTAGATTCATTTTCTCAAGAACAAGCTAGAGAAGAGATACTGAAGTCACACATTGAAGATAGTGAACTACTAAATCTTGCTTTTGGAGTATTCGAGAAAATTATGCCATCTTATGTGAAAGATCTGATTGGGTCTTCCTCCAGTGAATTGAAAAATCCTATCAATTATGTGAGTACTCACTTTGAGTCACTCAAAAAATCAGCTATGGTGAAAGTGTAGAAATAATTTGATGTCAAAAGGTTTAGTGGATTGAAAGTGTTGATTGCTAAAGATAAAACTATTTTAGCCACATGTGTGAAGAATTTATAGAATGATTTATCAAAAGGTGGTAAGATCTACAAATCATTTTTGTGTCTTTCAAAGTTTTATGAAGCTAATGAGAAAAAGTTTAAGGATCTAGAAAAATAGTTAAGTACTATTTCTGAAGCATTTGATCCTCTAATCGGTGGTGTTGAGAAGATAGAAGGAGAATTGATGTCTTTGCTTAACAAAATGAAAGGATTAAAGCATGAGATTGATAAAAATATTGCAAGAACATGTGAATTCAGAAGCATAATTGGTCCAAAAATTGAGATAATGTCAAGCGCTCTAAAGGAAGGAGATAACACTAAGGCAGTTGGTGATCCAACAAACTTAGAATCTGCAGAGACACAATCCTATCTAATATATGGTCACATAACAATCATGGAGAGTCTCAAAAGAGTTTGGGACCCAAATCTGATTTAGCTGAAGAAATATTTTGCAAACATTTTCCATCTAATGTAAGTTAAAAGAAGCATTTTTGGTATACGATCCCTGCATTTTCCATTGATGTAAAAGGGGGGGAATAGTGGAGTGAAAAATGCATAATCATCTTAGGGGGAGAATTGTATTTTTGAAATTTTGGAGATGGTAGTGCAGTTTATCTTGGTACTGATCCGACACTTAGTTATTTGTCACTAAGTGTTTCCATCAATGCCAAAGGGGGAGAGTTTTGGAATGAGACACTGCTACTATCATTTGGTTTTTTCATTGATGTAAACCCTACTCGATGATCAAGTATGCACATCATCATTTGATCATACTGACAGACAGATTGAAGATTGACAAGGAAGAATAAAGTGTAGACATGGAAAATGTACAATGTCAGTTCGACACACTTGATCTTGATTACTAACAAAATTTCCTCCTGAATCATACTCTTAGCATTTCATCATATTATGTCTCTTAATTTAATAAATCATTATTTATTTAATTAAGTCTTTCTCCTCTAGTGATTAAATTAATCAATTTAATTTAATTAACCTTATGTTTCTGTTTAATTAAATAAATCATTTTATTTCATTAAAGTCTCTAACGTCCTCTTATTAAATTAAATAAATTAAACCTTATTTGATTTAATCTAACATCTTCCCACTTAGTTAAATAAATAAAAATCATTTATTTAATTAATCGTTTCCTCTCAATTCTGATTTAAATCAATTCATCAATTTAAGTCAAAATTGTCAAATCATCTAATCTCTCATTAAATTAATCAAAACCTTGATTAAGTTAATCTCCCTCGCTAAAATCCTCTAGAGAATGCAACTTGCACATGAAAATAGATTCAATTCATTTTGTGCATTGAGCCAAGTGGCATTTATTTCATTCATTTTTCCCTCTCACGTGTCATTTCTTCAAATTCAAATTCCACCTAATTGAATTTATTGGCACTTTGGCCAAAATGTGCACAACCATCAACCATTCACACGGTGACAAGTGGCATTCAACCACTGGGTGAAAGTTAGTCCCACATTGCCCAAATCTTGATCTCTCTTCCAAATTAAAATCTATAAATTGGAGGCTTCTCTCCTTATTATTCATCCATAATTTCATGCAAAGTTACTCTCTTCACATTTAGAGCTCTAATTTTGTGCACTTCATTCCATCATTCATATATTTCATCATTTTCATAGCTAGGTTATGCTCAAATCTCATCATGGAGATTTGATCAATCTACAACTTCAACATTGTAGCTTAGGAGTTGGGAAAGGGCCAATTTCAACATTCAATTGGCACCAATTCCCCCATGGGATCATAATTTTATTTGCTTAATTAGGATTTACATGCATTTTCACATTTTGTTCTTCATTTTCCTAGTTTAAGATTTAATAGATGGATTTCATGGGGAATCCTTCATTCTTGTTTGCATTTGATCTAACACATTGATTTGTTTGTTTTTCTTGTGCAATTGCAGGTTGAGGGGTTCACATTTTGGCACTAGAAGGAGGGTTGGGCTCAAGAATTTCATCACATTTTTGTGAAAATTACGTGGTTTTTAACATTTTTTTGTCTACACATAGGAAACTGCACCGCTAATAGTTCATGCGGCTCTGTATTGCACCGCTTACACCAATGAGGCACTATATTGCACCGCACCCATTCTAAACCACCACACTATATTGGACCACACCTATTTCCCACCTCTAAATTTCAAATTTTTGAAACTTCGTTGCTTCACAAACAACGTCGCATGACCAAATTGTGTTGTACCCGCGGTCTCTATTTCTGCAGAGTGCCGCACCCAGTTAAACATGCGGTGCTATATAGCATCGCCTCTGTTCCAAACTGTGCCACACCCGCTAACTTTGTTGCAAAAAACAGTCAGGTTTTGAATTTTAAACATGTGATTTTTGATTTTTTTATTTTCTAACTATTGACCTATTTGCTGTTTTTGGTGCTCTCTGGTTTTTGTCATTTTGCAAGTTAGAACAAGAAAAAAAGAAAAGAAAAAAAGGAGGTTCATCATGGCATCATGTTCACTATGCACAAAGTGTTTTTAAACACTAAAGTGTTGTTCAACACTTAAAGGATTTTAAATTCTATTTTAAGAGGAATTTGTTTACTTTCATGCCTTAGAAATACTAATTTTCTTTTGGGTTTTAAAAAGAACAAACAAATTTCTCTTTCAAAGTTTGCAAAAGGCTAAAAAGAACCTAGAAATAATCTACTAGATTTTGTTTAAAGGTTTAAAAATTGAACAAGGCAACTCTCACACTTCAAAGTTGGTGCTTTAGAAAGAACTCATTTCTTGCTCCGAGGATTAAAATGAACATGTGTATTTGATGTTTTTTAATCCTTTTAACAAAGTAATATCATCTAAAAAGTGTATGCACTTCTCTCGCACCTCATGGCGATCTTGAGAATCAAAAGTCTTTTTGTGATATTAAGTTGTCAAAAGTATTACCTCCACACTTCATTTTTTTGGGTTTAAAATTGAAAAAAACATCTTGCGAGTGTGAGTAGGCTTATTGCGTGTGCTCTCCCTTTGTTTCTAAACAAAGGTTGATCAAACTGTGAATAAGTTTACTCACTTTTGTTTATCTTAGCGGGCTTTTCTTGTGGGAAAAAGTACTCACCCAAGGGAATGACCCAACCGGTAACACACTAAGGACAAGTGTATTTCTAGCCGGGATATAAAAGTGGGTACTAGAACAAAAGCCAATATCACATGATTGGCTCCTACGAGAAGGGTAGAAATGGTCTCTCACCACATGGGTCAGCCTCCATGAATGGAAAGACCGAATTAAAACCCTTGTTTAGAAGGCCAAATCCTTATCTATTTTGTTGGTGCAAAAGGTCATGTCCTTTGAAGCCGCCTCACGTTATACATGGGGTTTTGTTGTAGAGATGAAAAGTATGCCATGAGAGATTCATGGGTACTGATGCTTGGTTGACTCGAGAAGTGTGTGTCATGGAGGGGAGCCAGTGTGGTCAAGCATCTAGTCATCTGCACAAAATATGTGCAGCTGGATTCATCCAAGTGGGAACCCAGCAAAATATTGTCTCATCATCCTAGGGTTGTACATGTGCTTGGAAATGAAAAATACATTGTTTGGTCCTCAAAACAATTGAAAAAAATTCACAAAGAACTCCAAATTTCAAACGCCTTGGAGGAAACAAATATCCTTGACTAATTTAAGCACTCTTGCTTTCCCTAGGGATCATATCCTTAGAGGTTTCTAAGTGCTTGTATTCTATCATAATTTTTTTTCACTAAGGTTAAACCTAGGAAACTTTTGCCCTAATTTCCTTGATTTCCACATAATGGACCTTGTGGGATGAAAAGAAAGTGGGACATTAGACATATAGTTTAAAACATAATCAAGCAAGTGATTTTGGTAAAAATAATTCACTAAGGCAAGATAAAAGACAAATTCGACCTCACATGTGTTGTTTCAAATGATTTCCCGAAAGGTCAAAATCCCAAAACCAAGATTCAAAAGGATAAGTCTAAAAGCCTAGGAACAATGTCTTGAAATGCTCCTTGAAGTCAGAGAAAGACTAGTGTACAACCTCTATAAGAAGGCTTCAAGAAACAACCCAACTTTGTATGCATTCTATTATCAACACAATCCTGAGCTTTTTGAAAGATTTTCTTTTCTCACATAGGAAGTGTAGCATGTTCTTCAACACCGAGGTTTTGTAAAAGGAGTCATGTCTAGGTTGAGGTCTAAGACCAAAGTCATAATTTCCATCCATATCCCCATCAATCAAATATCATCTCATTAAAAAAATTTTTAGAACTTTAGAAAAATCATTCAGGCTAAACTTAAAAGGCTAAATCAGCATCACTCTATCTTGGCCTAACACACCTAGCCAAATAGTCAAATCTCTTGAACAAATTTTCCTCTAGGATAACGCAACTTCCTAAGATTTTACTAGTTCATGATCACCTTGGTTGGCTTAACAAACTTAGCCAATCCATTCTCTTGTGTAAGTTTTCCCTAGGATAACGCAACTTCCTAGGGTTTACATCTTCACTACCATCTTTGTTTGACTTAATACACGTAGTCAAAACCATCACAATCAATCCAAGCCTTAAATTTTAGCATAAACCCTAAAAAGTTCTTCAAAAGTTTCACTCATTCACTTCATCCATTTATCTCATCATCATCACCACCCCCTTTTGATCCTTTGACTTCCCTAGTTCTTCTCTTTGGGCCTAAAGATTAAGATCTAACGATCCCTATTTTTATGGTCCAAACAAGATCACAATACAAGAAGAACATGGAAAACATCAATGAAATATCAACTTCTAGTGACTTGGGTCAAGTAACCACCGAAGTAAACCTTGTTGGATCAAGCAATCCCCCAAGTAGCTCCTCTCTACCATCAAAAAATCCTCCAAAAGATAGCTATGGAGAGGACATCACAAATGAGTACTTGGGGATGACACAATCTGAAATGATAGAAATGGTTCAAAATCCAGAGAATCATAAAATTGTCAATGCCATGTTTAAATACTTACGTACATTAGCGGAAGGAGGGGTCCAGTTCCCTTCTGACCTTGATGTAGGCACTAGTATGGAAATACCTCTTACAAACACATCCCCAATTTCAACTCCAAATATCAATCAATAAATGCCTCAAATCACATCAGCAATCACACCAACCTCACCAATTGTAAACAAGGGAAGTGCAATGTTTTGTGAGTTACAAAAGCATCACCTTGTGAACAACAAAGAGGTAGTTGTCAACACCACACTAGATAACTCTATCTTGGTGAATCCATCACACCCATACATCCCACTCACCTTCCATAATCCCACTGATTCGTCCTCATTCCATGCTACACCAGCCTATCAGTCAAACATACAAACTTTTCTACTGCAAGGAGAAGGTGGTTTTTTTGGGACAACAAGAGTCATTGACCCGTTTTCCTTCCAGGGTAGCATATCATCTCTTCCTCCATTTCCATTTGCATCCACATCACCTCTTGGATTGGGTTTCTCCCCCATACCCATCAATAGTTTCTCAAATCCGGGCAATCTGAACATGACATTGAATCCTCTCTTTTTTCCAACAACATCACAACAACAAGTGGCAACCATTCAAGCCACCACCATCAATACATCAGTCGATCCTCAAATCTCTCAAAACATACCCTCTCAAGGACCGATCATCTCAACCACATCTCCAACAACCCAAATCCTGACCACCACCACAACCCTTTCTCCCATCACAATAGTTAGCACCATTCCCATTTAACCACCAATCCCACCAAAAGCTAATGTGAAAAATTCATTCACCACCCTGATCCAAACCATCCAAAAAGCCAATCAAAAAAGGGTACTCAAACAAAAAAAACAAGCTACACAACAGGCTGCTCAGCAAGCACAAGTACAACTAGCTACCCAACAAGCCGCATGAGCTGCACAAGCAGCCCAACAAGTGCAAGCTCAAGCACAAGCACAATACCGTGTGCAACTACAAGTGATCCATTAGCAAGCATACCAACAAACCCTGCAAGACTTTCAAGCACAACAACAAGCCAAACAATAAGCATTATTAGTGCAACAACAGCTCGACCAACAACAAGCTTTGTTGGCACAACAACAGCTCGACCAACAATAAGATTTTTTGGTGCAACAACAGCTTGACCAAAAAAAATATTTGTTGGTGCAACATCAGCTTGACCAACAACAGGCTTTATGGGAACAGCAACAGATGGACCAACAACAAGCATTGTTGGAACAACAACAACAAGATCAATAATAAGCATTGTTGACACAAATGTAGGCATACCAGTAGGCCTTGAACGCATAGTAGAGCTTGCAACAAACTCCCACCAGTGCCCCTCCCACCAATCAAACACCCCAAACACCTCAAAACACATTCATCCCACCTCCCAATACGCACAACGATGTTGGACCTCAAATCAAACTACTCTTGCAACAGGTGTTGGACCTCCAAGCAGGAAAAAAAACTAGAACACCAGGTAACTTGTGCCCTTATCCATTTGACAGAAGTCTCACAATGGTATTGTTCCCAAAGGGATTCGAGATCCCCAAATTCGACAAGTATAATGGAACGGGTAACCCTAAAAACTAAGTCAGGGAATTTCAAGTACATTGTATGGAGGTCACATATGATGACACATATCTAATGTGACTCTTCCCCCAGAGTCTAACTAGTCTAGCCATGGAATGGTTTTCTCATCTAACCATAGGCATTAAAAAAATTGAGGAAATTGTGGAAGCATTCCTTAAAAATTATGCTTTCTACATGGGTGTAGACGTTAGTTTGGAAGAACTATCGATGCTCAAACAAGGAAAAGGAGAGTTATTCATGAACTTCTTGCAAAGATGGCGATCCAAGGCCAATGAGAGCAAGTGGACCATGCTAGAAGAACAAAAATTTTGCACAATCATATCTAATCTAGATGAAAACTTGGCGTTCTACTTAAAAATGCAATGCATCACATCATACGATCAATTGATCCCAAAGGCGCTCAACATCGAAAGAGCCCTTACTGCACAAGGAGGTACATCAACATTTACTCCACCACAGGATAACCGCCCGTCCAACAATTATAATGATAAACCTTGAACATGGTCGAGGAACAAAAATATCACAAACGACTGTGTGGTCGATGCTAAAGTGGTCATAAACGCTCCCAAGCTGAATATCCAAACTCATCACCAACCACAGAATCATAATCATAATAATGTGCAAACTAATGCAATAGCAGCACAACAACAACCACTTCCCACCAACCAAATCAATAACTTGGGTAATCAAGGAGGACCACCACCTCGAGGAAAATACCCTCCCAAGTGAAAGTTCACGGCTCTTGGGGAATCCATCGAGTCCATAATGAATAAGTTGGTCAAGGAAAACCTAATCAAAGTCTCCAACTCCGAGCAATACATGGAACCCATGACCAAACCACCATGGTATAATGAAAACCTCCTTTGTGACTTTCACAAGATCAAGGGACATACCACCGCAAATTGCATGAGGCTGAAGAATATCATCCAAGACCTCATCGAAGACAAGATCATCAATCTCAAGCAACCAGTCAGTAATCAAGATCTGAAAATATACACAAATCTGATGCTAAACCATAGTCAAGGAAACAATCAAGGGAACAACAAAGGCAAGCAAAATATGCTATTGCTAACCTAGTATATGAAGAAATAGTGGCATGTGTCAACGAAATGGTCACGGTCATTAACATCAGGGGAGCCAACAATGACTATGGAGTCACCACACGTGGAGGCAAGGTCACCATTGTAGGGGCACCATCTAAGACCCCAACTACAAATACAAAATCCATTCCCTATTAATACAATATCATTGACCAGCTGAGGAGAACCCCCACACAGATCTCCATCATGGAGCTGTTAAAAATCTCCGCTGCACATAGAAATTTTTTTGATGAAGCATTAGCAGCATCCACCATCTCTGCCACCCTTGACATAGATCGGTTTCAGGATATGGTTGGTAATATCATTACCCTAAATCTCCTAACATTCTTCAATCAAGACTTCCCCCAGTAGCCATCTCATAACCGCACACTTCACCTTCAAGTGCTGGTCCACAAAAAGAAAGTTAAAAGGGTCCTAGTGGATGGAGGTACAAGCCTTAATATTTTCTCTCTCAAGCTTATAAAGAATTTGGGATTCACTGAGGATTCCATTAACAAGAAAAAGAGCATCACAATAAGGGCATATGATGATCAAGAAAGAGTGTCTCAGGGCACTATTAAAATCCCCATCCAAGTGGGACCAACAACCATGGAGACTACATGTCAGGTCCTTGACCTCGACATACCACCAATGCATAAAATTCTTATACCAAAATGAGGAGGTCACTATACATGGGGATCCCAAACCATTTTCCTACTGCAAAAACTTGGAAGCCAAGTTTTATAAAATCCCCCAAGTGTCAAAAAATGATGAAGGCCCATCCACTTCATACATCGATCCCTCCACCCTGGCCTCCACTTCTGTGATAGAGACACCCGCCATCCCTAATATATCTGACATCAAAAACATGATCCAAGACCATGGATGTGGCGACTATAGAATGAAGAAGAGTTCATTCATTGTAGGAGAGTTACCACAATCTCCTAGGTCACATGGACAACCTCAATCAACTGAAACACCCATCCACACCCTTAGGGAAGACCCCTTTCGATTCCACCATTGGGGAGACCTAAGTCGGGAATATGTTGATGAGGAGGATATTTCAAACATAATATACCATGATGCAGAACCCACACCCACATTACCTATGGATGAAGCCAACAAAGGGCTACAAATAATGCTTGGCATGGGCTACAATAGAAACCATAGCCTTGGAAAGAACAATGATGGATGGCTGGAGCCCATCATTGCAGAAAGAAGAATGTGGAACCTTGGCCTTGGATGTACTCCCCCAAGTATAACCATACGTGGCCAAGGTACTCCCAGTAGGGCAATCAAGAACTCTCCTCAAGTGTCGGCAACTACCCTTAGACCACCCGTATGCCTAGGTATCCCCCTTGACAACTTCACTTTTGATGTAACTAATGTTTGCGACAATAGTGACGATGATGATACCATAGCAGGCCTTCCCATGCTCTTTGAGGATTCCACCCTACTAATGATTAGCGCCTCACCTACTGAGTCAAACCAATCAACCCATAAAATCACCTTAGTATACCCTCAACTCATCGATCATGACCAATGAGGACCTCCAATTCTACTCATTCTAAAATGATGAGGCTCTCTCAGAATTCATGGGACTAAGGGATATAGTTCTATGTGGGGATCACAAGGCAGGTTTCTGCATCACTTTAGACACCCAGGCATATTATGGGGAGACGATTGAGTCCTTCAGTCACAAAAGAAAAATATCAAGAATAAGCTCAGAGTTATTCAATGAAAACCACACTATGGCACTCTCTAGCCACATAACAGTAAAAATAAAGGATGCATCTGATGGTGAAAACCTCTTTGAGGCATTGGAGGATGAAGGATTCAATCTCCCCCTACTACACTACATCAATATAAATTAGCGGTCTTGGCAGAGCAATGTAATCCTGTTAACTTGGGAACAGAGATAGAACCACAAATCACTTTCTATGCTGAGTCTCTCCTGATAGAGGAACAAGAAGTAATAGCAGCATTTTTTATAGAAAGGATGATAAAATTCGCATGGACCTATGCTGACATGCCAGGTCTGGATCCTGAAGTGGTGGTTCATCATTTGGCTATTTACCCTGGAGCGAAGCCGATTAGATAAAAGTTAAGTAAAATGCATCCATAGATAGCCTTGCTAGTCAAGGTAGAATTACAAAAGCTCTTGTATGTTGGCTTCATATGCCTGATTGACTATCCAGAATGGGTATCTAACCTTGTACTAGTCTCAAAACCAAATGGGGGCATCCACATCTACACAAACTTCAGAGACCTCAACAAAGCATGTCCTAAGGATGACTTTCCACTACTCAACATTGATATGATAGTGGACATGATGACTAGACATGAGATGCTATCCCTCATGGATGGCTTCTCGGGGTACAACCAAATAATGATTGCAAAAGAAGACCAGCATAAAACAACATTTACATGTCCTTGGGGCACCTACTACTGGAATGTGATGCCATTTGGGATAAAGAATGCAGGGGCTACATATCAAAGAGCCATGACACTAGTCTTCCATGACATGATACACAAGAGTGTTAAAAATTACATGGATGACATATTGGCTAAATCAAAGAAGAAGCTAAATCACATAGCAACCTTAAGCAACATTTTTGACAGATTAGAAAAATACAAGGTCAGGCTCAACCCAAAGAAATGTGTCTTTGGGGTACAATCTAGAAAACTGCTGAGATACATAGTGTCAATGAGAGGGATAGAAGTGGATCCTACAAAGGTAAAATAAATCCTTGATATGGAAGCACCAAGAACACTAAAAGAACTCAAAGGATTACAAGGAAGACTCCAATCCATTTGAAGGTTCATAGCGCAATTGGCAGACAAACAGATTACGTATTCACATCTACTCCACAAGGGGGTAGCATTCAAGTGGGATGACAAGTACAAACAAGCATTCAACAAAATCAAAGAATATCTACTTACGCCACCTGTGTTAATGCCACCCATTGCAAGCAAACCATCGATCCTATATATCTCAGCAACAACAGTAGCCTTGGGTGCTCTTTTGGCTCAGCATGACAAGAATGGAACAGAAAGGGCTATCTATTACATTAGCAGAACAATGGTTGGCCACAATTTAAATTACACATTCATTGAGAAAGCTTGCCTAGCTATAGTGTTCGCTTCATAGAAATTCTAACACTACATGCTGGCACATAAAATCAAGTTCATTGCCAAAATAGATCCGTTAAAATATCTACTATCAAAAGCTATGCTCACAGGAAGGATGGCTAAATGGGTAATGATATTGTCAGAGTATGACATCAAGTATGTGGAGCGAAAGGAAATAAAAGGACAAGTCATTGTGGACCAACTGGCAGAAGCTCCCATCTACGCAGACAATCCACTCATATCAGAGTTTCCAGACCAGTCCATTTTCAATCTCAGTATAGTCGATCATTGGAAACTATACTTTGACGGTTCCCACACACAACATGGATCAAAAGCCGGTGTGTTTTTCATCACCCCCCAGGGGGATTGTATACCAAGATCTTACAAGTTGGCATTCCCCTATACCAACAACATTATAGAGTACGAGGCTTTAACCATAGGTCTCAAGATTGCAGTGCAATGGTGAATCGTGGCATTAAAGGTCTATGGAGATTCACAACTTATCATCAACCAAGTCAATGGTGAATACCAAACTAAGGATGATAAGCTCACACCATACAAGAAGGTGGTAGAAAGCCTCAAGGAATCATTTATCGATATCACCTTTGAGCAAATACTGAAGGAAAACAATAGAGTAGCTGATGCAATGGCAATGATTAGATCCTTGCTAGATATCCCTCGCAATGTCTCAAAACACAAATTCCTGATAGAACAGCTTCTCATACCCACTTTCGAGGTTCCAGAGTCAGAATATGCATGTGAAATCATTGGTTTTGATGATCTTTGGTACCATGACATCTACACCTTTCTGAGATTAGGAGTCCTCCTAGCCGACATTACCTCAAACCTCAAGCAAAGCTTTGTCAAAAGGTCCTTACGATTTGTCATCCTAGGAGAAACCCTATTACATTGCCTAAAACCTGAGGAAGCCCTGACTGCTTTGACTGAGGTACACAATGGCACTTGCGGTTCACACTCGAATGGTATGACCTTGGCTAAGAAGTTGCTGAGAATCGGGTACTACTGGCTAACAATGGAAAGAGAAGCACATGATTTTGTCAAAAAGTGTCTACAGTGCTAGCAGTATGGAGAGATCATTCACGCACCAGCTTAGGAATTACATCCTATTGTTACACCATGGCCCTTTTCACAGTTGGGGATCGATGTCATAGGTAAAATCTCACCCACCTCATCCAACGGCCACAAGTTCATTATCACTACCACCGAATATTTCACAAAGTGGGTCGAAGCAATTCCCATGACCTACGTCACTAGAAAATAGATATCTAAGTTCATCCTGAACTACCTCATTTGCTGATACGGTGTTCCCCAATCCATTATCTCTGATAATGGGACACCTTTCAAGAATCAATATTTTTGTGACTTGTGTGAAAAATTCAAAATCCAACATCGCTTTTCCACCCCATATTACCCACAAGGAAATTGCCAAGCAGAAGCTACCAACAAAACCATCCTGAAAATCCTTAAGAAAATGGTCAATGACTCTGATCGTGACTGGCATCTGCAGCTAAATCCTGCCTTATGGGCCTACCGCACCAGCATCCGCATGCTAACAGGTGCCACCCCATTTTCCCTGGTCTACGGATCAGAAGCCATACTCCCAATTGAGATCGAGCTCCCATCTTTGAGAATATCTTTGTAAAACCTCATCACATATGAGGAATACAGGGTCACAAGATTGAATGAACTAGAATTTCTAGATGAACGGTGCATGGATGCCCTCAACCATCTATAGGTCTTCCATAATTCCTTGAAATGAAGCTACAACAAGATCAGGCAAGACACCTTCCAAGTCGGCAAACTTGTGATGAAAGAGAACCAAAAGAATTTGTTGAATCTAGAGAGCAAAGGAAAATTTGAGCCCAACTGGCTGGGACCTTTCATCATCATATCTAGCTATAAATTAGGAGCATATCAATTAGCAATACCAGAAGGTGAGCCTCTACAGGAGCCTCTAAACAACTCCCATCTCAAAAAAATTTATGCCTAATAACTTGCAAGGTATAAAACCAAAAATGCAAAAACAATCAGAGAAAGTCCTGAAAAAATGGTCACCTTGATGAAAACCTAGCAAACAAGCATCTTGGTGATAGCAAAAAAATAATCAAAAAATATTAAAATCCAAAAAATCAGAAAAATGATTGAAAATAGTATAAAAAAAAAAAATCGTCCTCTAGTGAAAACCACTTCGGTGGCGCTTTGGACAAGTACCCTGGTGAAAACCTTGCAAACAGGCGCCAAGCGTAAATAAAGCACTCCCTATCCACCAGGATCTGCACAACTCACTCATCCATTCCATCACATTCCATTTATCTTCCCACCCATCTGCTCGCATCCATACCATAGCCTGAGCTGATGCCCATATCATATTCCACCATAGTACTACTTGGCATATTCCTAAGGTCAGTTTTTCCTGTCTTTATTGAAGTAGTCTATCGTGTAATGCTAGGGGCATGTCCTTGAAACTGGCATGGGATCAAATTTGTGTATATTTTTGTGCTCTTCCCAAGACATCATAAACTCCAAAAATATTCAAAAAATCAATCTAAAAATCAAAACATTCAAAAAATTCATCAAAAATCCAAAAACATGTCAAAAATCTCAAAAAATCTTCAAAAAGTTTCATCATTCAGTATTGTCAGTCTTCCACCTTGTCTGAACTACATCGTCTCTAAGCTTGAACATAGGAAAGGTTGATCTTTGATCATCCCCCAAGATAGTTTAGGTCAGTCCTTAGGCATCCATCGCAATAAAATGGCAATCCGTTTTCCTATCTATCTCATCAGTGAGTTAAGTTTGTCATCAGTCAAACTATGTGGTCTTTGCATGTATAACATAGGCAAGGCTAATCTATGGATTAGCTCCCGAGACCCCTAGGATAAGTCTTTAGGTTAGTCTCTTTGCCGTAAATCTCGAAAATACCAAAAAAATTTGTAAAACATCTCAAAAATACCAAAAATAGTCTCAAAATATTTGAAAAATCCTAAATGGTGCATCCATCTCATCTTGCTCTCACTCGCGATCATCTCATTCATAATAAAATCAATCATCACCTTCACCCTTTGGTGAGTCAGTTAGAAGCAAGTCTAGTAGGTTCAAAGGTGAAAACCTAATCGTCAGAGTCTCGAAAGTCTAAGTCAGTAAGCAAGCAAGTTGATCAAGTTGGAATATCAATAGCTTATCATTCAATCAATCCCATCAAAACCCTGATCACAGCATGTCCTAGGATGAAGCTTTCCTGCGATGGACATAAGCATCAGGTACCTCACAGTAGTTTAGTCTTGGCTAGCGGTATGAAGAAAATTAGCTTGTTTGGTTTGCTTTATTTGGTCTTTTATTGGCTTATCTTATTTTGTGCTCATTTCAAGGACCTCTCGATGATGCCTAAACAAAATAGGTTTAGAGAGAAAGGAATGGGGCAAAGATCATTGTCTCTTTTGTCTACTATGCTTGTGGGATACATTTGTAAAATAACTTAGTCATATGTGCTTTGTTGGGTTGTGGAGAGGATATTTTAGATATCTTGTTGACCACATAGGAAGGATTGCTTTCTGTGTTTTGACCCAAGATGTTTAGAATGTCTGAACTACGTCTTGAATGAAGTATGTATGCTAAGTGTGAACAAGAATACTCCTATCTGATTATCAAGTCAAATTCTATCACACTAGGTACAATGCCATCCTGGTTCTTAATACCTTGATGCATTGTACCCATGTGTGTTATCAAACATAACATAATTGACCCTTTGAAAATCCCAACTCCTAGAAAAGGAAAAATCACCATCATCTAAACTAACTCACAGATTCTAAGTTCTTCTATCTTCTTTCCATGCTAACATAGTATCATAACAGTAATCAAAACATCGCCAATGCATACACTCTGCATCCACATGATCATTAGCATAAAAAGCATGTTGCATCGTATCATTATCTTAAGTTATGAGGAATAATATAAATTTGTTATTCTAAGCATCTTAAGAAAGAATTACATCATACATAATCATTAACATCCATTACCATTTGCAACCATTGCACCATCATTACCATACATTACATTCATAGGATCATCATTAAAATACATGAAAAAGATATAAAAAGAAGTGCATCCATTATAAACATACATCATATCGCATTAGCATAAGAAATAGGAACATCTCATAGCATCACATAAAAATTAGAATGCATCCATACATATCATAAAGGAAAATCATCTCATATATCATCAAATGATACACTATTATGATACAAGATCGGATCAAATGTACATCGAAATACATGGTACAATAGGGGAATAATGCAGCCCATGAATCAAAAATGAATAAACTATCTGTGATCAAGGGCTAGTCCTGCTGGCTGTGCCCCTCACCCTCTCCCACCTGCCTATCACCATGATCCTCTGGTGGTCGCATCCCTATCTGCTGGGAGAAATTTGGCACTCTGCCTATAATGCTTTCGATAATACTCGACCTCCCTGAAAACCTCTCTATATGCCCGTAGATCAACTGATCCACCCTGGGAGGAGGAAGCTATGGTCTCTAGCTGTCATCGCTGACCAATCTCTTGATCCCTCTTGGATCATGCCTGGTCTCTCTTAGCTATAACTACTACAACCTGCTACCTAGCCTCATCTCTCTCTATTGTAAGCACTTGGATCTGACCCTGCAACTGTTGGATCAATGCATCTCTCTGATCTGGCTATGCGGCTGGCTGCACTGCTGGATGTTGTTGAGGACCTACCCTCGGCAGACCATCCTGGTCCCCTACTCGGGAAGGCAACTGCTATGCTAGATCTCGAGGAGGTGTTTGATGAGGTGGTCCACCTCCTCCTTTGCCCTGTCCTCTCCCTCTACCTATTGTCCTACCTTTGGGCCTGCACCATGGAATCACTGCACCGGGAACTATCAATTTAAGGGGAGGCCTGAACCATGCTCTATATGCTAGAGTGACTTCTGCATCTGTCGGCCTCTGATCATATGGCCACGGTCGGGCCACCAACTATCAAAAGGAAGATACTACATTTGTTGATGCAATGGGTTGGCCCCATGTTGTCTCTCTAGTCGTACGAGCGAAGATCACCACATACTAGTCATCAGGTTTGTCCTGTACCTCTCCAAACTGCCTGGCTACCCTGTTTGGAAGATACCTCTCGACCATGGTGTGCTCTCAGCCCTACATCCACCTATCATGTCTAGCAAAAAGAAACTGATCTACATCATCGTACCATAGACCAATGCCCATCCAGGGTCTCCAAATGAACTCTCTCATCTCATCGAGAACTCGCCACCAATGTGCCAGACCACCTGTGCCAGTATGGGTGAAATGAATCTCTGCCCCACTATATCACCTAATAATAGGATCATCTTTCTCAAGGATAACTGGTGTAACATCTAGGTGAAGCACTGGGATCCACTCTCATCCCTAGATGTGTAATAAGGTAACTCTGGCCCTAAGTGACCTGCTGTCTAGGTAGGCAAATTCATGAAGATCCCTATATGGGGAAGCTAGTAATACTAGTCCCCAAGCAAAACACTCCCTGTGGTGAACCATCTGATCCCATGTCAGACCCCATCTTGGACTAAAATATCGGCCCTGGTGATTGGGTACCACAAGGCCTGAGATGATAGCAACAATAATCAATCTATAAATAGGTGCACTATCGCGATATCTCTCTAAATCGATATGTCCATCAGAAAAATCAATCTCATCAAGCTCCATAACCCCATAGCAAGCATCTTTGTCAATGTCTAGATCATAGATAACTCTGGTCCCATGGATAGGTAATCGAAGGATGCGCCAGACATCCTCGAGGGTAATAGTGGCCTCACCGGTAGGAAGATGGAAGGATGAAGTCTCACTATGCCAAGGCTGTCATCATACCTAAGTGCACCCAAACACGAGGTACATACGCAACATACCAAAGACCAAGGGCACCAAGATGCTCCTGAACCAACTCATGCATACCCTACAATCTGCTAAGCACTAGCCATCTATGCTCCCATGAGTAAAGTACATCAAGCTCCTCCTGCACAAGGAAAGCCATCGCGTCAAGGAAAAATAAAAACTTTGCATCTCGCATTAATTTTTGCATCCAAAACAACAAATGTGGTGTAGTTTGCGGGTGCGACGCAGTTTGAAAAGTTGCAAACTACACCACCATAGTTGATTTTACATTTTTCATAGTTCCAAAGTGGCCCACGCGGCGCTATTTGCATATGCGATTCACTTTGTGGTGAACCCTAATTCCCTAACTGCGTTGCACGGTTGAATATTTACATGTAGTAGACTTTGACTGGAAAAACCCTAATGTCCAAACTGAAACACGCGGCACACTTTGCATATGCGGTCGAAAATAGGACCATGTGGCACCGATAAAACATTTTCAGCAATGCTATATAGCGCCACGCAACTTACATAACACTTAAACCCTATTTAATGCACGTAAAATGAGAAAATTGAAAGTTAGATAGGGGTACATACCACGGGTCCTACACTGACTGGCCGCTGGTGCACTCGTACTCTCTCCGACACGTGCCTGGGAAGCTATCATTGCACCATTTTGACCAAGACTCGGAGCTAAAACTCTGAATTTTCTAAAGGCTAAGATTTCAAATACTTTGAAAGTGACCCCTCAAGGTCTATTTAAGCTTAAAAATTAGGGTTTGTTGACCTACTTTGACCATCTAACTAGGGTCTTGGTCCCTTGATCCTGTTTTTGTCCAATCGAGGGCCATTTTGCATCTTTTCTGGCATTTTAACACATTTTTTGGCATTTCGAGGCATTTTTGGCCTGTCAGGCACCTTGTCCTCTTTTTTTGCGAAATCATCCAAAAAATTAAAATTTTCGTCCAATCTCTCGAGGGGGCAATATCTAGCAATATCCTTCCACTGGGGCAGAAGTGGGGCATCTGAAAAAATTGAGAAATTTTGAACTTTGATCACAACAGTTTATTCTTTGAATCAATGCAACAAGTACATTGCTTCAAAGAGGGACAAAATGTAGACATGGAAAATGTACAATGTCGGTTCAGCACACTTGATCCTGATTACTAACAATATTTCCTCCTAAATCACACTTTGAGCATTTCATCATATTTTGTCTCTTAATTTGATAAATCATTATTTATTTAATTAAGTTTTTCTCCTCCAGTGATTAAATTAATCAATTTAATTTAATTAACCTTATGTTTCGGTTTAATTAAATAAATCATTTTATTTGATTAAAGTCTCTAAAGTCCTCTTATTAAATTAAATAAATTAAACCTTATTTGATTTAATCTAACATCTTTCCACTTAGTTAAATAAATCAAAATCATTTATTTAATTAATCATTTCCTCTCAATTATGATTTAAATCAATTCATCAATTTAAGTCAAAATTGTCAAATCATCTAATCTCTCATTAAATTAATCAAAACCTTGATTAAGTTAATCTCCCTCACTAAAATCCTCTAGAGAATGCAACTTGCACATGAAAATAGATTCAATTCATTTATTAAATCTCTATTTTCTCTCACATGGCATCAAAAGGGAATATTCCCTCAATTTGAATTCAAAAAGTCCAAGTGGACTTGTACATCCAACAAGGCATTCACTCCTCTTACATGTCCTTGTGCATTGAGCCAAGTGGCATTTATTTCATTCATTTTTCCCTCTCACATGTTATTTCTTCAAATTCAAACTCCACCTAATTGCATTTATTGGCACTTTGGCCAAAATGTGCACAACCATCAACCATTCACATGGTGACAAGTGGCATTAAACCATTGGGTGAAAGTTAGTCCCACATTTCCCAAATCTTGATCTCTCTTCCAAATTCAAATCTATAAATTGGAGGCTTCTCTCCTCATTATTCATCCATAATTTCATGCAAAGTCACTCTCTTCACATTGAGAGCTAATTTTGTGCACTTCATTCCATCATTCACATATTTCATCATTTTCATAGCTAGGTTATGCTCAAATCTCATCATGGAGATTTGATCAATCTACAACTTCAACATTGCAGCTTAGGAGTTGGGAAAGGGACAATTTCAACATTCAATTGGCACCAATTCCCCCATGGGATCATAAGTTTATTTGCTTAATTAGGATTTACATGCATTTTCACATTTTGTTCTTCATTTTCCTAGTTTAAGATTTAATAGATGGATTTCATGGGGAATCTTTCATTCTTGTTTGCATTTGATCTAACACATTGATTTGTTTGTTGTTCTTGTGCAATTGCAGGTTTAGGGGTTCACATAGAGTATCCAGTATTTCAGTATTCATCAATCTGTATGAAGATTTTATGTTATTGTTTTGTGTCGCACATATTAGGAAGTATTTTTTGGTATATTATCTATGTTACTATTGAAATGCAGTGGCTCATATCGATCTTCATGCAAGTTAGAAGATCTGATTAACTAGTTTTCTATTTTATCCGTACTAGAGCTAACTTCGTCAATATATCATGTCACGGATGTATGGAAAGTAATTGGTTAACTGTTTTTTTGTTTATACATCTTTTTTTGGCTCTGAGCTAAGTTGTGGTTGATCATTGTGGATACACATTAGATGTTACTCATGATTTGAGCTAACAGTTGTAATTATTTTTTGTTCTATTGAAGCCAAAAAAGTGCATTTGAATTCTATGTTGTGGATATATATATAAGATCATCTGTATCATTTTGTATGATGTATGAAGTGTGTGTTGATGTGAATTGTGAATAAGAGCAAAGTAGAAGAGTGATAATGTGCAGTTTCACTTGTGCATAGAGAATTTTTGTTGCGAGTGTGAGCAAAACAAAGTAGAAGTGCATAATCAGTCTGTAGGACAAAAGGTTGAATATTGTGCCTAACTAGAACTGTAATCAGACATTTATAGATTCTATCTTTCTCAATTCAAACTCTCAAATGGTTTTAATCTAGTTTTCATTGTAAGGCAGTGAGCCTTCCCTTTAAGCAGTGAGCTCTAGGTCATGCACCTGAATGCAAGTGCATTCCCCTTATTGTAATCTTCATTTGAGTATACTCAAATCATAATTGTGGATTGGCCATCTACCGTGGTTTTTCCCCTAATAGGGTTTCCACATAAAAATCTTTGTGTTATGGTGTTGTGCTCATTTGCTTCATGTTTTATGGTTGAATGTTGTTAATTCTTTGAAGATAAAGGTTAAGAAAGTAAATTTTTGCACTACATTGATTCACCCCCCTCTTAGTGTAGCTTGTTTCCAACATTGTCATGAACCTTTCTTCATGAGCTTTCTCTTTTTCCAAATTAGCTCTTAGGGTTACTACTTCTTGTTCAAGCTTATCACATTTTTCTGTTTTCTAATTGATAATATCTTTCAAGCATCCTTCCTCTATCTTGCTTTGTTCAATTTCCAATTTCAAATTATCTTCCAACCTTTTTCTTTCTTCAATTTTCATTCTTAGATTCTCAACAGTCTCCTTTGCTTCCTTTAATTCATAGTTAACTTATTTATGTTTCAACTTGAACTTTCATATCTGATTCCTTAGTTTCTGAATGCATTCATCTAATTGCTTGATATTTTCTTTCAGATCTTCATTTTCAGAATGTGTAGTCTATGTTCTTAATTCTTCATCCAATTCAGATCCCTTCACCATTTTTTTCAACCTACCAAGATATCCTTCGATCTATTAACCTCATTCCAAAGGACCAGAATCTGATACCAATTATTGAAATAGACAACTAAGAGGGGGTGAACCAGTTTTCCCCAAATTAAACCCTTAAATAATTTACCGGAACAAAACCTTAACACTTCTTCAATGATTAAACATTAAGTGCAAGTGTAGAAATTGAAAACCATCACATAGACACAATAACACCATATTTAAATGGAAAACCTAATGAGGGAAAAGCCATGGTGAGGATTAACTCACAATATAGAGAATATCAAAACCAATTACAAAAGGCTCACTTCGTGAGGCTCACTACCAATAGAAGGACTCACTGTCTAGACTCACTATCCATAGGGCTACAACTCAGAGATACAAAATATGGCTTACTGGAAAAATATAAAAGTTGTGGCTTACTACCAAAAGTATGAATTGATGGAATACACCTTCCTTGTGCAAAATTCAGTTCCAAATGAAGCTATGTACAAGTAGTACTGCTTCTCCCAGTAGTCGCTCAATAATTTTATTCTGGTCTTTGACAGATAAATCATTTAGGCTCACACCATGCACATACACTCGCAAAACACCTTCTTTTTACATTGCTCACACATTTCTTGTCTATCTTCTCTAGAGAGTCTTGTATATATAAGTATATTTCATTCATCAATTAGGTTAGCCTAATTGGATGAAATAAAAACAATCAAAGAGAAATATTTTCAGCATCATACAAGATTAACACATTTTTTATCTCTGTAGTACATCATATTAAGTCAGCTAAGATCTATACAAAAAATCCCCAAGGTAGATTTAGTTCTTTTAATACATAACATGTGCTAGGTCAGCCAAGACTAGGACCCAAACGGTCAAAGAAATTCTGAATATGATATAACATCAGATTCTCATCATACTACCATCAGAGATATAACCATAGGAACCATAGAATTTGAATGTTCTTCATAAGAAGGTGTGGAGTCTCCCGCACAGATGTATCAAGCAGAGAAACAACTAGAGTGTACAAAGTTGAACTCTATCATTGATAACTTACTGCTCCCAACACAAAAATTCTCAAGATATTGAATATAGCTATCTAAGTGAATCATAATGACATAGTTAAGATATCACATTCATAGCTTGTCTTGTGGTAGAATCTAGACCCAAAAACAAGTGCACCGGTTCACTAATAAAGAACATATTTGATAGGGAATAACTTCTGATAAACATCTCATACATTTGGTACCATGTTGACATCAATGAAAACCATTTTATACAATCCAATTTCCAACACTAATGTTTATGTGATCTAATTTATATTTGATGCTACATTTTGATTGAGTATGTTATGTTAAATTAAATGCACTTTATGGTTTAATCTCATAACATTAAATGCATATAAAGGATCTAATCTAACAAAACACACAAGATGAATTTGAATAGTGTGAAAACTAAAGTAACAATTCAAACTAAGTTTAATAATCACCTTAGCCTCTAAGACACACCAAGATCATTTTTCAATGAATAAAGAAATGTGAGATAAAAATAGAACTCTATCTACTTAATCTAACAACCCTGCTTTAATAACATACTATTTAAAGAAAATTTTAGGTGTAGTACTGACATAAATATGTGGCATTGATAGGTTCTTTTAGAGGTGTACCATCCATTTCTTTTAATGTATGGGCACCAGACCCATAATTTTCTTCAATTACATAAGGTCCTAGCCAATTAGGGCTGAATTTTCCTTTTTCATTCGAGGCGGCATTCACATTACGTTGATTCTCATACAACACCAAGTCACCTTTATTAAATCCATGAGGGATGACATGATTGCTATAACTACATTGCATTCATTTGGAATAAGCTTGAAGATGCTCAAGAGCATTGATACACTATTCATCAAGCATTTCAAGATGATGCAATTATAGTTTTTTATAGGTATTGTCATCGATAAGCTCTTTAAGAGTGATTGGTAATGAGAGAATTTCCAACTCCAATGAAATTATTGCTTCAACACCATAAACAAGGTTGTAGGGAGTTTTTCCTATAGATGTTTTAATGCTTGTACGATAAGCCCACAACACATAGGTTAACTGAGTGTGCCAATCTTTATTATGCTTACTTACTATTTTCTGTAAGATTTGTTCAAGATTCTTGTTAGTTGTTTTTTCTTGACCATTTGATTGTGGGTAATATGGTGTTGAAAATTGATGTTGAATATGAAATGTTTCCAAGAATTTCTTCACGTCATTATTCTTAAATGGAGTTCCATTGTCTGAAACTAATGTAGAAGGAAGACCAAAGTGAGCAATAATGTGTTCCAATATGAAACAACATATTACATCAATTGTTTTGGAATGAAGAGGGATAGCTTCTACCCAATTCATGAAGTAATCTATTGCAGTAATTATAAAGGTATGTCTAGCAAAAGAGGGTGATGATATTTTTCCAATAAGATCCAAACCCCAAACCAAGAAAGGTCAAATAGTAATGGTGGGGAGAGCTATCTCTCAAGAGCTCATTTGCTCTTCCTAAGACCTATTCTTTGGTCTTGCTAGGGTATTCTTCTCTACCCTACTCTGAGGTCACTCCTAGGACCCCTATCTCCTTATAGAACTCTCCACCAATTTCAAATACTCACCTTCACTCTCACACCCCTACTCATCACCTTTGGGCTCAATTTTGCCACAACGTTCCCCAAGCCATTCTCGGGATTAGGGATAGGTCTTCCAGCTCTTCCTAGGGTGATCTTACTCCACTCTAATCCATCTTGTTGGATTCTTTCCTCATTTTCCCATTGAATTCAAGAAAACCTTGTTTTAGGCCTTGTAGCCTTTTTGGTCAATTAGGCCTCCTAAAACCAGTGTTCTTGGCATAACTCAAATACTCCCTTAACAAACACCCAAAATCTTTATGGATTCTCTTTATATACCTCCTAAGCTTCAAGATTTCCTAGGTGTTAGACCTCCCTAGTTTCTGTACATAGGCCTATCACCAAACCCCTATTTTCAATAGTTTCTATGGTATGTAACACAGTCCGATTTCATTTAGCTTAATTGAATGCTCTAATGGCCTATTATGCACTTCTCCTTGCATACACATGTTCAAGTCACATACCCCTACACCTCCACACCACGGATTGGCATAAACCAATCCATTTAGCAAGTCTTCTTGCTGCTATTTTGTCCAAGCAACTAGCCAAAATGCCTCTGCACTCGCCTAGAGCTTGATGGTTACATCAACTCCCCTACACACAAAGACTCCAAAAAATATATCTACACTATTTACATAGTCCTCTACTTGATTCCAAGTGGCCATGGTAGCTTTGCCATGAAAATTCAAGTGGGGAGCATTATTTACAAACTGTCCCTGAACCGGGCAGTGAAATCAAGAACCCAAAAGAACTTGCAAAACCTTAACCAGTCGAACTAAATGACTAAAACAATGCTACACAAGGAAAGAACAGGTCACAAATGAAAGAATCAAAGCATAAGTTCAGTCCTTTCAATCCATTAATTGACTGGATGAAGGCTTTGTCACAGAAAACCAAACAAATTTGCTCTTTTCCAACTCACAATCTCTTCTTCCCAAACCTCAATCCGTACAATAGCTTCCCCACATGTCATATTAGGGTTTTTCTAACCTTATATACCTTATTCCCACATGTTAGGACCCTTAGGTCAGGCTTGGAACATCATTAATGCCATTTTCTAACTTTTAGGACAAATTGCCAATACAACATTTTCAAGATTTGCCTAATCTCCTCATTAGGACTTCCCCAAACCTCAAGGCTCTAAACTAACCTAACTTTGCCTCAACACACACATAAATTCAACCTTGGGACTTTATAACCTAGTCCTTATTACCTTGGTGGTTGGATAGAACCACCTACAAGCCAAAATTTGCAAAGATCTCTCCAAAAGACCTTAAGGTGCTCCTACACCATTCTCCCCTTGCAACAAAGAAGTTAAGGAACCTGTGGTGTTAAGAACTTCTCATTGATATCATGCTTCTTGAAATCACTCTCTACTATCCAAGTAGCCTCTGACTCTGGTTGTTGTCTCCACTTCACTAGGTGCTCCACGTATGTCTTATGCCTAGTCTTCTTCTTCACCCTTGAATCCAGAATCTTGTCAACCTGTGGTCTGATCGGATCAGGTACCTTGAGTCCTTCCACATCCTTACTCACCTCAACACTATACTATTCCTCATCCATTTCTGGTCCTCTATACTTCACCAAGTCCTTCACATTGAAGATAGGCAAAATGGAAAACTCCTTGGGTAACTCCACCTTGTATGCATTTGATCCATACTTAGCTAACACTTTACATGACCCTATCCTTTTCATCTATAGCTTACTTGGTATGCCTTTCTGTAGTCTTTCCTTGTTCAAGTATACCATCACCAAATCACCTATTTCAAATTGTAGATCTCTCTTCCCTTCATCTCTTTTAGCCTTCAACTTCTAGTTAGCCTCCATTAATGTCTTCTTTACCTACTCATGAACCTCTCTCATTGACTGAGCAAAATCATCAGCATGTCCACTGATTCCTTCATAACCTTTTAGGTCTCTTAGCTCAAGTACACCTCTTCGATGTAACCCATATACAATTTCAAATGGACTCTTACCAGTAGATCTATTTGTGCTATCATTATAGGAAAATTCTACCTGTCAAATGACTTGTTCCCATCCTTGTCCATAATCCTTAGTTAGACACCTCAACAAGTTACCAAGTACCCTATTTATCACCTCTGTCTGTCCATCCATTTGAGGATGATATGTTGAACTATGAGACAAGTTGGTTCCTAACCTCCTCCAAAGAGTTTTCCAAAAATGTCCCATAAACTTCACATCTCTGTCTGCAACTATGCTCTTTGGCAACCCATGTATCCTTACTACCTCCTTGAAGAATAGGTGTGCAATCTGACTTGCATCATGTGTTGTTTTGCATGGGATGAAATGGCTCATCTTGCTAAATCTTTCCACTACCACAAACACATTGTCAAAACCAGTCGGTGTCCTAGGTAGCCCTACATGCTTATGCATTCCCATGGTCAATTTAGGATGGGTAATGGCTGATAAATACCTGCAATTGTTGATGTTCCCTTTTCCTTTTGACACACTCCACATTGCTCCACATACATTCTTACATCTCTTTGCATCTTAGGCCACCAATAGAACCTCTCCACTAAGTCTAGGGTCTTGTTCAATCCAAAGTGTCCACTGAAACTGCCATTGTGCTTTTCTTGGATAAGATTCTCCCTCATGGAACCTCTTGGAACACATAATTGTTTCCCTCTAAAAAATAGACCATTCTGCAAAGTATAATCTACATATTCACTGTGAAAATGGTTTTCAAAATCAGTACATACCTTGTAGATCACTGAGAAATCAAAATCTCCTTCATATAAGTCTTTGAATCCTTCAACCCCTGTGCTCTGCAGCTGTATCTCTTGAATGGTAAGAAATCTCCTACTAAGGACATCTTCAACCTTGTTGTTAACCCCTTTCTTGTGCTTGATAGTAAAGGTGTATGACTGCAAAAACTACATCCATTTGATGTGCCTCAAACTGTGTTTCTCTTAAGTATTGATGTAGCTTAAGGCCTGATTGTCAGTGTATACCACAAATTATTTGGGAAATAGGTAGTGCCTCCACTTTTTAAGAGCTTGTACTAAAGCATACAACTCTAAGTCATGGGATGAGTACCTAGACTTTGCTTCATTTATCCTTTCACTAAAGAATTCCACTGGCCTGCCTTCTTGGCTTAGAGCTGCACCCACTGCTATATTGATTGCATCACATTCCACTATGAATGGTTTGTCAAAACTTGGTAAAACTAGGACTATATGGGTAGGTATCTCCCTCTTCAATCTTTCAAATCCTTCATTGGCTTCTTCGGTCCACACAAAATTTTTTTTCAGTCCTCCTTTGATGGTGTCAAGGACCAGTACACAGATTTCACTAAACCTTCTAACAAACTTCCTATAGAATTGTGCTAATCCATGGAAACTCCTAACTTCAATCCCTATCTTGGGAGTACGCCAACTGAGAATGGCTTCAACCTTTCTCTTGTCCATCTTCAAGTTCCCTTGAGATACTACAAATCCTAGGTAGACTAACTCTTGTTTCATAAACTCACTCTTCTCAAGATTTATGGTGAGCTTCTCCTCTTGAAGTTTCTTCAACACAAGTTCTAAGTGCTTCATATGTTCTTCTTTTGTTTTGTTAAAGATGAGGATATCATCTAAGTAGACTACCACAAAGACTCCTATATATTCCTTCAAGACCTCATTCATCACACTCATAAAAGTGCTAGGTGCATTTGTAAGCTCGAATGGCATTACTAACCACTCATATAGCCCCTCTGTGGTTTTAAAAGCTTATTTCCATTCATCTCCCTCTTTCATCCTAATCTGATAGTAGCCACTTTTCAAATCAATCTTGGAGTAGTACTAAGCACCCCCTAAACAGTCCATTAAGTCTTCTATCCTAGGAATAGGAAACCTATATCTAATGGTTATCCTATTTATGGCCCTAGAATCAGTACACATTCTCCATTTATCTCCCTTCTTAGGTGCCAACACCACTGGAACAACACATGGGCTTATGCTTTTTCTGATCAACCCTTGGTCCAAGAGTTCTTGAACTTGCCTTGCTTTCTCCTTGTTCTGCTCTAGTGTCATCTTGTATGCAGCCTTGTTAGGCAATGTTGCTCCTGGCACAAAGTCTATTTGATGACTAATTGCCCTCTTAGGTGGTAGTGTAGCTGGTGTGCCTTCACAAATGATATCCCTGAACTAATCCAACATGCTTCACTTCTACTGTCATAGGTAGCTGACTAGGTGACTCCTCCTCCTTTGGCTTCAACATGATTGCATAGACAACTCCTTCTTCCTCCTTCATGTCTTTTAGGAATTCCTTTCCACTCATCAAAAGTGCACTGGATTCTGCCTTCTCCACTATGCCTTCTTCTATCAAAGACTAGATTTTGTAAGTCACTCCATCCTTCTTGAATGAATACTTGTTCTCCTTACCATGGTGTACTACCTCCCTGTCATATTGCCATGGTCTACCAAGCAACAGATGGCATGCATCCATTGGTAACACATCACATAGTATCCTATCTTGATACTTCCCTATAGCAAAATCAACCCATACTTGTTCATTGACCAATATATTTTGCCCCTTATTCAACCAAGTAACTTTGTAAGGACACACATGGGGTATCTTGATGAGGTTCAACTTTTGTACTACCTCCTCTGATATGACATTATCAGTAGATCCTGAGTCAATGATGACCTTGCAGACCTTACCTAGTATCTTGCACTTGACTCTAAAAAGAGCTCTCCTCTGTTTGTGTTCATCCTCGGTAGGTGCTTTGATCAAGATCCTTTTCAACATGAGATTATCTCCTTTCTCTGAATCTAAACTCACCTCTGAGTGCTTGGAATAGTCCTCTTTTTGGACATAAGTAATCTTCTTCTCACCTTGTGAAGATGCTGGCTTGTGAGGACACCTATAAGCCGGATGACCCAACTGTCCACAATTGTAACAAGCAAAATGAGAACTTCTTCCAAATCCTCCTGATTTGCCTCTTCCACCATTGTGAGAACTTCTACCTCTATATCCCCCTCTACTATGTGTCTCATGGGATTGTTCACCAACCTTAGAATCTCCTTGGCTTCTATTCTCATTGCTCCTTCCACCAAAACCTCCTCTATGTCCACCTCTAGGGTCTCTGCCTCTTCCTTTACCCTAAGTATTAGAATCTTGTTTCTTTTTTAGTTTCTCTTCCACTTTAATAGCCATCTGATAGCAGCTATAGAGGGTAGTAAGAGTGAAGAGACTCAACTCCTCTTGTATGTTCCATCTAAGGCTGTTTAGATACCTAGCAACCTTAATGCTTTTAGTTTCTTGCACTCTAGACCTAAGGTTTAGCTTTTGGAACTCTTCTATGTAGGAAGCTACATCTAGTTCTCTTTGTCTGAGATTTTGCCTCTTCTTATGCAATTGGATGTCATAGTCCTCAGGTAGATAGTTTTCCTTTACTTTAGCCACCATTGTTTTCCAATTTCCTTTTGGCTTCTTGCCTTCCTTCTCTCTTTCTTCTTGCAAGAACTTCCACCAAGTTAATGCTTGTCCTCTTAACCTTGATTTTTCTATCTTCACCTTTTGTGCCTCTATAATCCCATCACATTCAAAGTGATTCTCCATTCCCTCAATCCATTCCATAACTAACTATGCATCCATTCTTCCTATGAAAATAGGGATGCCTTCTTGTGCCTTGCCACTTAATGCCTTTAATGCTTTGAGGAAGGGTTCCTCTGCTAATGGAGGGTCAAGTTCTGGTTTTATCTCTTCCTCAACTTGGTCCTTACCCTTGTCTTTAACCCCTGCTAACTGCACTTCCATCTTGCCTGCAGTCTCTGCAACCTCTTCTAGTTTGTGCTTCATTTCTTCCACAATTTCCTCAAGTCTTCTATTCTTTTCTTTTTGGTCTATCAAATCTCTAGCTAGCTCTACATTAGTCACCATGGTGCTTTCTTCTATGGATTCACATCCCTTTGACATTCACTTCTCAATTCCAAAGCCTTTTTTTATGGCTCTGATACCAATTTGGTAGGGAGATCTATCTCTCAAGAGCTCATTTTCTATTCCTAAGACCTATTCTTTGGTCTTGCTAGGGTATTATTCTCTACCCTACTTCGAGGTCACTCCTAGGACCCCTATCTCCTTATAGAACTCTCCACCAATTTCAAATACTCACCTTCACTCTCACACCCCTACTCATCACCTTTGGGATCAATTTTGCCACAACATTACCCAAGCCATTCTTGGGATTAGGGATAGGTCTTCCAACTCTTCCTAGGGTGATCTTACTCCACTCTAATCCATCTTGTTGGATTATTTCCTCATTTTCCCATCGAATTCAAGAAAACCTTGTTTTAGGCCTTGTAGCCTTTTTGGTCAATTAGGCCTCCTAAAACCAGTGTTCTTGGCATAACTCCAAGACTCCCTTAAAAAAAACCCAAACTCTTTAGGGATTCTCTTTATAGACCTCCTAAGCTTCAATATTTCCTAGGTTTTAGACCTCCCTAGTGTCCGTACATAGGCCTATCACCAAACCCCTATTTTCAAGGGTTTCTAGGGTATGTAACACAGTCTGGTTTCTTTTAGCTTAATTGAATGCTCTAATGGCCTCCTATGCACTTCTCCTTGCATACACATGTTCAAGTCACATACCCCTATGTACACAGTCCCCTACTTGATTCCAAGTGGCCATGGTAGCTTTGCCACGAAAATTCAAGTGGGGAGCATTATTTACAAACTATCCCTGAACCGGGCAGTGAAATCAAGAACCCAAAAGAACTTGCAAAACCTTAACTAGTCAAAATAAATGACTAAAAAAATGTTACACAAGGTAGAAATAGGTCACAAATGAATTAATCAAAGCATAAGTTCAGTCCTTTCAATCCATTAATTGACTGGATGAAGGCTCTGTCACAGAAAACCAAACAAATTTGCTCTTTTCCAACTCACAATCTCTTCTTCCCAAACCTCAATCCGTACAATAGCTTCCCCACATGTCATATTAGGGTTTTTCTAACCTTATATACCTTATTCCCACATGTTAGGACCCTTATGTCAGGCTTAGAACATCATTAATGCCATTTTCTAACTTTTAGGACAAATTGCCAATACAACATTGTCAAGATTTGCCTAATTTCTCATTAGGACTTCCCCAAACCTCAAGGCTCTAAACTAACCTAACTTTTCCTCAACACACACATCAATTCAACCTTGGAACTTTATAACCTAGTCCTTATTACCTTGGTGGTTGGCTAGAACCACCTACAAGCCAAAATTTGCAAAGATCTCTCCAAAAGACCTTAAGGTGCTCCTGCACCAAGTAGCTTGGGCATGAAGCTCATAAGAAATAACATGAATCAAATTGTTGTGTTCTTTTCATTTATGACATTTCTGAACATGGGAAAAAAAATATTGTTCCATATGCCTCCAATAATAACTTCTACACATTAACTTTTGCACTAATGATCTTCCTCCAAAATTTCCTCCATAAGAACCTACATGGGCTTCATCAAGTGCTATAGGGATTTCAGATTGTTTAAGACACCTAAGCAAGAGACCATTAAATGACCATTTATATAGAATGTCTATTAGAATTATATACTTAGATGCAACTTTTTGAAGACGAGCTCGAGTGTTTTTAGTTGTAGGCTTAGGAAAGGTACCATATTTTAAGTAACTGAATATCGTTGCATACCATTCACTAGAGTTTTCAACACCGGTTAGTAACACTTCTTTAACTTTATCATTGATCGAAGGTTTTAAGATCATTTGGATTATGAATGTGAAATCAATAAGAGGATCTTTGAGAGATACAAGGGATGTGGCACTTGTCATTGCATTTTCATGTTGATTATCCTTTCATGGTATATTATCAATGATATATGATTCAAATTTGTCTAATAATGTCATCGTGAGGTCTTTATATTGAATTATTTTATCATGTTTTTCTTGATATGAACCATTTATTTGTTTAATGACTAATTGAGAATCACCAAATATAGAAATGTGTTGAACTCCTAAGGCTAACATTGCACGTATACCAATGATTAAAGCTTCATAGTCTGCAGTGTTATTTTTACATAGGAAGTTTAGATGGAAGGACAAGGGAATAGAATTTCCTGAAGGAGAGATTATTATAACCCCAGCTCCAAAGCTAGTTCGACACTTAGAACCATCAAAATATAATTCCCATGTTTCTCTTTCTTTTTCAATAATCAACACACTTTCATTAAGGAATGAGTCCATATTAGGTAATGCTAGGGGAGAAGGAGTGTCAGCTAAATGGTCAGTTAATGCTTTTCCTTTGATTTCCTTTTCAAAGATAAATTTAAGAACAAACTCAGTTAACAACATAGCCCATTTATCTAAACATCCCAATAAATCAATTTTAGAAAAAAGATGTTTTAAATGATTGAACTTTGTCATCACATGAATTTTTGCATTTAGCAATTAATGTCTCAATTTACTAGTAGTGAATACAAGATCCAAACATTTTTTTTCTATCATTGAATATCATGTTTCATAATCAATTAAGGTTTGACTAATGTAATAAATGGGGTGTTCTCTACCACTATCATCTTGTTGGGCCAACAATGTTGCTAGAGCATAGGTGGATGATGTTGTATAAAGGATGAATGGTTTTTCTTGCATAGCAGGTTGAAAAATAGGTGGATTAGCAAGATAATCTTTCAAACTCTCAAAGGCACATTTGCAATCCTCATTCCAGTTAAAATCAACCTCCTTAAGAAGTTGTGTAAAGGGTAATGTTCGGTCTGCTAAGGATGCTACAAAATGATGGAGAGCTTGAACTCTCCCTTGTAGGGTACATAACTAAGAGATGTTTTTAGGAGGTGGCATGTTAATGATAGCATCAATTTTCTTTTTTTCCACATCAATACCTTTGTGAGATACTATAAAACCTAAAAAAAATCCACTATCTACACCAAAGAAACTTTTTTAGATTCAATCTCCTATTGTATTTTCTCATTCTTTCAAATATCTTTCGAAGAATGTTAACATTGTATTGTTGAGTTAGATATTTGGCTAGAATATTATCAACATAATCTTCCAAAATATTATGTATATAATCATGAAATATAAATCTCATAGCTCTTTTATATGTTGCACTTGCATTCTTTAATCCAAAAGGAGTAACCACCCAGCAAAATGTCCCCCAAGCCATAGTAAATGTTGCCTTGTATTGATCTTGAGGGTTGATAAAGATTTTATTGGATCCTGAGAATCTGTCCATGAATGATAATAAAGAATGTCCCACCATTGAATCTACTATCATTTCAATATTAGGAAAGGGAAAGTCATCTTTTAGAGATGCTTTATTAAGGTCATGAAAATCCATACACATCCTGATACAATTATCAAGTTTCATGACAACGACAATGTTTGAGATCCATGGAGAATAGTCAATAGGTTGTATAAAGCCAGATTTTAGGAGCTTTCCAATCTCAACCTTCACTAATAAATATATCTTAGGATTCCTTTCGTATCTTCTATTTAACCAATTTAGCATCTTGTTTAAGAACTATGTTGTGTTACTATCTTAGCATTGATACCCAACATATTCAAATAAGTCCAAGCAAAGAGTTCATGAATTTTGTGTAATAATGTTACATGATCTTCTTGTTCATATCCATCAAGACACTTTCCTATTTGAATCACTATTTCTTCATTAGATGTATCCATCGGTATGTTGATTGTATCTCCCATAGGAAGTGCATTTTCTCTTGGAATTTTATAATTATGTTTTTCTTTATCATTGTCAACATTATTGAGTTCCTTTTCTTCATCCACTTGTTTAGTACTAGCCATAGCACAAGTGAATCCTTGTTTCTTAGGGGGAGTGAATGACTTATCATAAACTCCTAACATTTCTTTCAAAGCTTCATCATCTTCAAAGTACTCCAATGATTTGTCACATGTTGTATCAATCAATTCAGGATGCTTCAAAGTGAGAGTTGTCTTAGAGGAACTAAACATGATGGTGATGATGTTGAATGAGGGTATTTTTGTTGCTTTCCTTATCTTAGAAGGACAATATTTAATACCACTTTGTGTTTCTTATGTGTTAGGCTCTATAGGAACACAAATGCCTTGTTCTTTTCTTCCACATCCTTTTCCACTATATCCTAGTTGTTTCAAGAGCTTGTAACCATTTCCATAAAGTTGTTCCATCTCTTTCGAGTTTGGTGGTTGTTGGTAATCTACTTCATCAAAGTATTTTGAATGACTTGTGTCTTCTTCTAGAGTGGATGAAGTAGATTCTTGTGATGGTTCTTCCAAGTTTTTTGTTGACATTACCATTGACTCTATTTCCTTTTTCAGGTTGTTTTGTTGTCATTTTTTATTCTACCATGAATGTTGGTATGAAATCTAAGGAACTCAAATTATCTTCCAATAAATTTGTGACTTCTTCAATATTCTTTTCTTTTTCTTGTTCTTGTGTGGTTTCAACTTGTGAAGTTGGTATCAATGTTTTCACAGGACTTTGTTTATCTTTTTCAGTGTGCAAACAAATTTTAGGTTCAAGGTTGGCCTTGACTGAGTAAACTTTGTTGTTAAAAATTGAAACAAAGAAAAAGAGAGGGTTTACCCCAAATGGGATTAATCAAATGGAGGAACCCAATTTTTGTGTTCTTATGTTTCACTCAATTATGAGAGATAAAATGCATAAATAACAATCAAAATCTAATTTGAATTGTTATAACAAAAAATAGGAAGGTTTTAAGATGCTAAAATGATGTGTACCTCGCTAAAAAAGTGTTGTTTCAGGCCTCACTGAGGACCCATTCGCCCAGTGGCTAATGGGTCCCTATTAGGGTTCTAGAAAATCAATTTTGAGATCTTGTTCTTCGATGTCTACACTCCTAGATCCCAAGTGCTCAGCTCTTGAAATTCAGAAATAATTTGTGTAGCTTAGTTTATGTGATCTTGCAAGTAAGATGACAACTTTTACAACTTTACAATCTTGACAAGTTTTGCAACTTTTATTCTCCACTTCATCTTAAATCTACAACCTGTAATCACACATCAAGAGAGAAGAAAAAATTTTGATTGTTAGGGAATAGGGGTTTTCCTTGGTCAAACCTTGTTTTGGTAATTAAACCTTGTAATGAAATAATGCATAAAGGAAAGATGAATGAACAACAATGTGTAACAACTCTCCAATCCTCAATTGAAACCTTGCAGTACAAATATAAAATGAAGCATGGCATGGCCTCAATTTATGTAGATATTGGTCATGAACTTGACATAATATAATGGCTTTGAAGAATTGAACTTGATCGCCAATCCTACAACACCACATTAGCTCAACAACATTCATGAATTTGACATGATGATATGACCTTTGATTATTGCAATAAAACTTCAATAATCTTCCCTTGAATGCCTTCTTGAATTCTCTATAATTCTCTTGTGAAGGTACTTTTAGCTTGCATGCAATCTTCTAGGTGAAACTAGGTGAAATAGCCTTATATTTATACTTATCTTAAGATTTAATCCCTAAATTCAAATATCACAAGCTGACATCAAATCTAGGACTTGAAATTATTGAAATCTTGCCAAGAATAAGTTTTAAAAGAGGTGTCCTAAGTTAAGGGGGACCCATTTTCCAAGTGTCTAATGGGTCCTAGCACACTCAACTAGGACATGCTTCAGGGATGTGAAATAATATGCCAAAAGGGGATCCTAGGATCTAGGAAGGACCCGTTAGCTAGGTAGCTAATGGGTCCTAGGTCACTAACCTAGGACTCAAACCTTGCCAAATTAAGTGTTATGAAACATTATTAATGAGTGTTAGGATTTATCCTTCATAAAATGCAATAAATAAGGCTTGGATTTTAATTTTAGGGGCCAATTAAGCTCTAATTAACCTCAATTAATTAATAAAGCCCTAGATTAGTATGAAAGTGTAAATAAACACTTTACAACACCCTAAATAAGGCATCATTAAGTCTATTTTATTAAAAATGGTCCTATACTTAATGTGAATGTGTAAAACACATTACAACACCAAATCAAGACAACATTAGGTTCATTTATTGTTAATTATTCCCAAATTAAGGAAAAAGGGATACTTTTTCCGTTAATACATAAACATAATTCATTAAACGATGAAGAGTCGAAGGCACCACATTCATTTCATGAATCCATGGTCTGCCTAAAAGAAGATTATATGAAAGATCATGAGGCATAACATGGATAGTAGTCTACAATGTGGCTTTTCCAATTGTAACAAGTACTGTGATGACACCAAGCAGTTTTTTTCCTATGATATCAAATCCTTGAATGGACAATGAGTTAGGTTGAATGCTACTCTTATCAACTCCAATCTTATCCAAAAGGTTCATGCTACACACATTAAGGGTTGAGCCATTTTCAACAAGGGTTCTCTTTATTCCTTTCCGATTAATAATGGCTATGATCATGAAAGCTTCATATTATTTTTGAACTTCCAAGGAGGGTAACTCACTTTGGTGAATTTTTTTTTCTAGATTAACCACATTCATTCCTTGAACTAGGGCTTCACATGTTAGGAATAAGGTGTCTCAACCTTGGATAATTCCTATTCTTATTATTTGTTTTGTAAAATGTATTTCTTGCAAATAATGTAATTAAGTGTGAGTGTACATGTCTAGTTTGCATGTTGATGTGTCACTCCACTTAATGTGTCGGCATCTTGAATTGTGTGTAAGGAGATCATGGCTGAAACGGTTATGACGGATTCCTATGACACGTAAGAGCTATGTCTGGAAGATTCAATGACAGGTGAAGACATGTGGCAACTGATAAAGTTGAGAATGGTAAAACCCTAATACAGTTATCTTCGGAAGTTGCCCTAAAAGGGAAGCGCATGATATAAGCGTTTTTTAGGGTTGCGAAGATTTGTGATGTGAGTGTATTGTTGGAACGTTTTTTCATGCTGCCGCATTTTGTCTTCAAGGGTTGGAAATCTCCTGAAAGAACTTGCATTGCAAGTGTGTTGTAACCGTTGTGTTGAAGATAATACATTGTGCAGGTTTTGGAGTGCTGGGGTTTTTTACCGAAAGGTTTTCCCCAGGGTAAATCATTGTGTCATTCTTCATTTTCTGTATGTATGGTATATTGCTGCAATATCTTTGTTAAGTAGATTAACGAATCTGAAATTGTAAGGGTTTAAAACGAATTTGCACCATACTTTCCTTAAGAGATTAGTGTAAACTGTTTCCTTTACGTTTCCTTACACCACATCACTTGGGTTTGTATTATGAGGAATGAAAACTTGTTGTAAAGTTGTTTGAAGTTAGTATGGTAGTTAGGTGAATCTTGAATAAGATCTAAAGGATATCTTAGCAGGAGTATTCTTGAGTTGTTCAACAAGATCATACTCCTTTTCACTATGCAAAGGCAATCAAGGAGCACTAGGCAATATAGGTTGAGACAAGGGTAGTGAAATGGGAGGGGTTTGTTGTTGCCTATTATTCCTTGTGTTATATCTATGAGCAATGGTATTGTAACTCGGTTGTTGTGAAACATTGTCATTATGAAGTTACCTTGTAAAGTTCAAGATATCTCTTGGTTTCAATGGTTTTCTTTTAGGTAGTTCTTGGATAAGCATGAGTTTGTTTTAAACTTTAGGTTGTTCTCAGTGGGTAAAGGATAAGTTGATGTGTGATTGTATTAACATCTCTATTTTTTGGTTTGTTGTGACAAGCCTTAGTGGATGAATGTTGTGAGATGAAATCTTCAAGGACCTCATCTAACATATCAAATTCATCACTACTAAAGGGATTGAGGGATATGTTAACTTGGAAAAAGAGATTTCACATGATGAAATAATTATTCTTTCTCTGAGAGTTTCATCAAGTTTTGTTTGTTTCTTTTAGTGTTTTTGGTTTTTGTTTTTTTGTTTTCTAATGATTGAAAAACTAAGCTATCTAATAATGAAATAATACTAAAAATGAAAGAAAATTTTAGAAATCTAACACTAATTTTGATTGAAATATGAAAGAAAATGGTCTTCAAAATGTTGCACAATCTAACTAAATAAGCAATGTTTTGAATGTTCAAATAAATAGTTTTAGAAAACTAACTTTTAGATCTGGAAATAGAAACAAAATGCAAATCAGAGATCAAAATTCACTTAGAAATTTTTCTGAAAATTTATGTACAGGGACTCATTCAGCCTAGGGTGAATGGGTCATAGATTAGGGTTTTTTAAATTTGAATTTTTTGTTGTTGAGTTTATCCTATATGTTCTTTGTTTTTTATCTGTAACAAAAATTTTTGTAACAAATTTTTCTATATTTTTGTCTCTAAATGCAAGTTAAATGAAGGTTAAATGATGGATTATGTGAAAAAATTAAAGATGCAATATGAAGCTAAATGTGAAACTAAATGAGTGAGTGCAAGTACTATGCAAAATAAAATCAAATCTAATGCAAATTTTCTAATTTTTTTATGGTTTTAATTGATGCAAACATACAATTTTAACTCTAAATGCAATGTTCACTAATGCAATATTTAAAGAACCTTACATGTATTACAACTAATTAAAATCTAATGCAATCTATTGCAAAACTTAGATCTAGGGTTTAAAGGACTCTAATTATATTTTATATGAGTGTCCTTCATGAAGCTTCTTGAATGCCCAAAATAAATTAAAAAATGGAACTAATCTTTCCTCTCATGATTTTGTAACTCCTTTTCCAAATTGTTCTCCAATAAATTAGCCATTTCCCCAAAATATTTGTTTTTGTGACAACTATTGTCAAAAGCATTTAAATCTACTTTTTAATCCAAAAAATACTCCAAGATAAATTAAAAAAAAATATTAATTTATCCAATTGATTTAATAAATTTTTCATGAAACTCTAAATTACCTGATTTATTCGTAGCTCCTGATTGGCAACTTTGAAAACCAAGTTTACTAAAAATAGTAACTGCCATTTTTAGAAAATGGGCTATTTTTAGAAAAGGGGACATTATATGTCCTCCCTCCCAAAAATTTCTTGTCCTCAAGCAATTACAAACATTATTCTCAAAAAACCTTATGCCAAAATGATATGTCATGTCAAAATACATATTAAGCCCTGATCTTGTACCTATGAAGAGTTGCATTTTTTGCCAAAGAGTATTGTGCAAAAATGAGGACTCAGATTCCTTTTTTCCAATGCTATGTATCTAAAAAAAAAATATATGCAATCTAATATCTTTTATGTGTAAGTAATTGATGCATACATTCTCATTCTCCCACTGAAACACATCTTCCCCCAAAGGTTTAATCAACTTGCTAAAAGTACTAGTGTGAGATGAGACCAACCTGTATCTCCTAAGACCTTTCCCAATGATGAAAATTTTATTTTTGCTTCCTTTAGGACTATTATAAGATATCATATACTCCTCATCACATAAAATATGAATTTGGTAAATAGTTACTTCTCTTACCTTCACAGTGTTAAAATATTTAGTGCAAGAATGTGTAGCATAAAGTCCATACTTTACCTCAACTTGGAAGATATTAATTTCAGCTTCATGGACATATTTAATTCATAAAAATTATTGTATAATATTGTAAAATAGATTCATACAACAACATACATAGCACAATTCTCCCAAGTTTGGATTTACAAGAAATAACCCATCTATGTTGAAGTTGTTCTTCTTGAGACTATCTGTAAGCGTAAACTTATCACTCCACTTCTATGACTGATCAATATGAGTATATTTCCAAGGAGCACCATAATTTTTTAGATAAATCCAAGAAAACAACATGTTGTAATTCCCAATACATATAAATTCCATAAAATACTCACAGAATTCCCAAATCACACAATTTGGCCAACATTTTTTTGCTCCAAATTGAAAAACTAAAACCATGACTTCAAGAGCTGATTTGAATTGGGAAATTAACAATATGAAATGACTTAAAATAGCCTGAAAATGTTCTAACCAAGCGGAAAATTCTCCAATACACTAGACCCACAAAACCTCACACAACTTCATCGAAAACCTGCAAATAACACACACTAACTACACAAAATGTGCATTGTCTCTGAATGATCCCAAGTCCTCTTGAATTTGTACAAAAATGTCACTTCATATAGGGGTTATACTATTTGAAATTAATAACTCGCCCAAAAAGAGAGAACCATAACTAAAGAGAAGTAAAAATGGAGGCATACCAAAGGAAATATGATGACAATACTCCCCTAGTCGCCAACATTTCTCTTGAGCACCATGATGATAATGTGTCACTAATTGATGTAGAGTAGGGTATCAAAACACAATCTAACTCAATCAACCCTTTACCAAAGTCTCAACTCCTCAAACACAATGATTCCCTTCACAAATCCACTATTTCACTAGTAGGGAAACAAACACATCTTTTTGGCATATGTTGAAAAGATCAACTCAACCCCACTTTTTAAAAACTATCTAGATACCATTTTTTGAGTTTCAAAACATATCAAGAGTGAAGGTATGATTTATTTGGAAAAAACCCCTCAAAAACCCACTAATATGCTTGATAATATGCCTAAATAGGCCTATTTGAAAGGGTGGAAACAAGGATTTCAAAACCCAGGTCTCCAATCTTCATAAAAAGGCTTCAAAAATGTCAAATTAGGTGTGAAAAATCAATTCCCATCACCTAGAATGGTCTGCAAGAATTTTTTATTTTTATTTTTTATGAATAGGCAGATATCTATATTAATATAAAGATATAATTATAAATTCACAAAAAAGGGGCGGGTGGTGAAAAGGCACACCCCGAATGTCACATGGACAGAGCCCAGAAAAGCCAAAATATCAATCACATGGGCCTAGCCTAGAAGTCCAATAACAGAAAATAAAATTAAGTGGCCAAAGCAGTTCTAATAGATCCTGGGGGATCCTTGTCATCTAGATTTTTCCCCCATACATCAGCGGGGTTTGGAGTGACATCAAGAGATACACCCCAACCATAATCATCTTTATCTTTATCTTTTTATTCATTATGGGGTGAGTTAGGATGATTCAAAAAAATATCTCACAAACCTTCAACAATAATCCAAAACAATCTTTGTATAACACATGCTATTAGTCATTTTATGTCACATTGGAAACATAACTATGGCAGCCCACAATTTAATGCAACAAATAGTCATTAATAACTTTTGCATACTTAATAATTTCTCCAATCTCTTTAGTGAGATTGAAAAAAATATAGCTATAGAACCTCCCTCCAAGTTTTATGAAGATCCAACGATGGAAAGTAAAGTTATAATATTTTTCCCAAAACTACAAACCCTAGACAGGGTTCAGACTTACCCTCACAAAAATATCATAACTTCTTTAAATCTTAATTAAATTTGATGAGACTTGAAACAAATGAAATTATATTTACATATAAATAAATAAAATTGGTTTCAGATCCAAAATATAGACTTTACAATCCATACCATCACATTTTTCAGACTGTAAATTCTGCACAATATTGTTAGAATAGACAGTCTCACCAAAATTATCATATCTTCCACAAAACTCAATAACATTCAATGAAAAAAAAAAAATTGGAAATTAGAAACAAAGATATTTACATCTATATATGATACTCTAATATTTGTATCCATACCAGGCCGTACAATGCATAACTTCAACCTGGAAACAATGTAAAAATCAGAAAATGCACACAAAATTTGAGGTTGTCATTCATCAAAAATAAAAAATAATGTATCCAACCCCAAATTCGACTTTTGGAGAGTGTACCTTATAAATTTCCAACCAAAACCAACTATTTTAAACCATATTTTAATTTTTTTGTTGACAAAACACCTTAATGACACTTTTTGACAAGTTGCTTGACAACTTTCTTGAGCAACTTTTACAATTTTTACAATATGGAACAACTTTAAATATTATTTGACAAATGACTTAAAATATGACTTCCTAAGACTCAAACACCTCTAAAATGGTTTTATAAACCTTATTATAAGACCCAATACACAAAATAGAGAAACTATTTACAAATGGCCTCATGCAAGCAAGAAATCAAACAGGTGCTCCTTCACCAAACACCTGAGGGAAAAATAATGCAAGCCCCTTTAAATTGTCTTCTTCCTGGTCTTCCAATTAATTTTCACTTTGTACTTTGTCTTTGCAATCATCTTTGGTCCTTCCTTAATTTTCTTCTTCTTATGCCTTCTTCTATCAATCATCCTTTCAACTTGGAGGTTCCAAAACTCTATCATATCATCATACACTTTTATGTGTCCTTCATGACCTGCACATAGATAGTCCAAAAAAAAATTAGAAACAAAATATCGAGAACTTGAGGTCTCCTCCTTGTCTTCTTGTACTTCAAACTCCTCTTCACCCATGACTAGCTTATCAATATCATTTCCCTTCAAAATAAATTCACTTGCAACCTCAATGTCCTTGTCTTCTTCTACCTTGATGAGTTCCTCTTCAACTTGTTTGAACTGTCCATTACCCACCTTACTATCCCATTCTTCTTCAATGGCTGCAAACTTTGTCCACAAATCATCTTCTTCATATTTGACTGAATTTGTTGCTTTCTTCTATTGTCTTTGCTTCTACATAATCTTCTTTAGAGACCATCTTAACCTATTTGACATTGGTATATTCCAACTCCTTTATGCTTCCTTAAGAAGTTGGTGTTCTTTGGATAATATTTTAAACCTTTGGCTTATCTCTTCCATGTCTTTCTCAAACTCTATTTGTCTTGCCTTCTTTTTTTCCTTCTTTCTCATTTCCTTTTCCTCTCTTTCCTTCTTCCTTTGTGAATCCTCAGCCTTCCAACATCTCTTCAAAAATTCCATCTTCACAAGCAAGTCTCGCCTTGCTTCCACTTCACCTTGCCTCACCTAGGCAATTAGGTTCCTTCCTCAACCTGCAAACAACCACACACACAAACCACAAACAACTTTTCCAGAGCACCTTCAGCCTCTCATACCAAACTGATGCAGAGCTAGGAGGATTCAACAACATATCTCACAAACCTTCAACAATTATCCAAAGAAATTGTAACATAGATTTTCAGGAGATTAATGCTATTAGCTGCACAGATTAAAATGATCAACTCTAATCTAACAAATAATCTAAATCAAAACAACAAGGATTGAAGTAAATGAACATAAATAAACTAAACAAATAATTGAAAAGATCTCACCGAATATGCATCCACTCCTTCGAATTATCTCGATTGTCCTTCTCCATTTTGTTGTATCAGTATTCTTTCCCTCAGATTTTCAGTATTGATGCAAGCATAACCTTGTTGAATGTCTAAGCAAAATATCAAAGATTAAGTTTCTTGTCAAAAGTATTGATTTCGGGAGGAGGAATAATGATAATGACAGGCCATTTTATAAATTTTGGGTTTTCGAACGATCGGCTCAGATTCAAAAGAGTGATCAATGGATGAGATTGATGAATGTCATGCGATGTGAGTTATGTGTCAAATAGAACGTGAGTTAGAAAAGTCTGCAGGATAAAGATTAAATTAGAATGATAACTTAATCTTGTGTCAAGACTGTTCGAAAATAGAAAGAACACGAGTTCCAGATTAAATAAACAATTTAATCTTGAGTTAAGAGTCTTCGAAAATAGAAGAAATAGACTTTGAATGACAAAGACAAAGTCAGAACTCAAAGAATAAAGAATTCAAATGCATACATGAATTAATTAATTAAATAAAGATATTTGATTAATAAATGCTTTCATGCATACGAGTTAGAACTAGTTAACTGACTAGTTATGACAGAGAGTCCTCTCGCAGAGATGGTCAGATGTTGAATCTAGAGATAACTCATGGATTTAAAATAGATCTCGAGTCAGAAGGTGAGTGAATAATTAGTCAACTGAACGATAGAAGAATGTGACATAAATAATCAAATAATGAATTAAATGTTAATTTAATTCAACATTCAAAAATAAAAGATTTAATTAAATAAATAAAGATAATTTATTTAATTAACTGTTGAAAAGGTGGAATTGAATAATTAAATAATAAATATTTAATTATAGTTGAAAAGGTTAAATTGGGTAATTAAATAATAAATATTTAATTATAGAAAGAAGTATTAATTAGTTAGCAACATAATTAAATAAACATGACTTATTTAATTAATCAAAGTTGAATAAATGAATTAATTAAAAAGGGGTATTTAATTAATAGAGGAAATATGTGTTAGAAAGGGTAATTAAATAATTAACATTATTTAATCATGACCATGGATAATAGAAAATTATGTCGAAAGTAGTGCTCATAGGCCTAGACCAATTTTCGGTGTCTACAATTTGCCCCTCTTTAATACAATGTTGTTTAGGCATTGTGTCAAAGAAAATATGCCCCAATCATGCCCCAACATGAAACAAGTTAGGGTATGCCCCCTTGGGAAAATTCACAATTTTTTGAAAAATTTCAAAAAAAGTTAGGAAATATTCTCGATAAATCAAGTTGATGGTCAGAAATGCTATGGAGTTGACGAAAATGAATTTGGAAGTGTTATGGATGTGTATGGGTCATTAGAAGTTGGAAGGTTAAGCGGCCAATAGACAAGGGTAGAAGAAATGCCACCCAAACCCTAGGTATAAATAGGAATTAGGTTGAAAACCAATTCATTTGCACCCAAAAGAGTTGAAGAATTGAGAAAGTTGCTCTGAGCTTTGGACGAAGATGTCTCCAGTTCCCTACACTACGCATCGCGAATACCAGATCTAGACATATAGACAACCAGCTGATGCAGGACCACCGGTATGTACCCAAAAATGAGCCTGTGAAATTTTGTTTTGCACATAGATTTAGGCACCTAAAGTTTAAATTGCAAATGCGATCTTTTGGGATCGACACATATGCAATCGTACGCAATGCATTTGCTTGCAAAATGACGCATATGTTAAATAATGCCTAGGCTAGGATAGGTCATTTGGGAATGCATCGCATATGTTATAAAATACACCTCATATGTATGCATGAAATGCATTTGTATTTAGAATAAATGCATGCAGGTTTGTAAAACATATTTATTTTCTTGAAACACATATGCTTTGTGATAGGTAAGTTAAATAATGCACCGCACTTGAATTTTTGCACCGCATTTGCATTAGTTGGAAAATGGTTTAATTTTATGCAATGCATATGAAATATGCAATGCAAATGCTTTGTGTTGCAACGCATTTGTATGAATGCACCACATTTTCTATAGTAAGCCGCATTTGGCTGGTAAAGTTTTTGAAAAAATTTCTAAGTAAAAACTTGGAAAACTTGACTTCATGGTTGAAATGCAGCTTGTGTTAGATCCAATTTATACTCGGGAGACATGTTTAGATACCTTCAAGTTGAGATATTGGTTGGTCAGTGCTGAGACATGGTTACTATGGAGACTAGGTTTACAGCATGTGCTGACTATGCCCACAATTCGGGAAAATAGAGGCATGTTGATAGCTTTGTGTGAGCGATGGCATTCTGAGACAGCATCATTTCATCTGCCGACTAGAGAGGCTACGATTACATTGGAGGATGTCTATAGGATTCTGAGACTTCCTATCAGAGGAGAGTAGGTGATGTATGATACCCAGCGTGGATTTAGTGAGCTAGCTAGATATTATGTGTATGACAACATTAGGATGCTAGGGATAGAGCACTATGAGATTAGATGGCAGGTTTTGGCTGACAGGTACGATAGGATAGACTGTATCCTATGTACATTGATAGGTGGGATAGTTCTTCCAAACTGGTGGGGTCATGGTTTTCCTATCGGGTGGGGAGAGATGCTGGTGGGGATGCTAGAGAGAGAGACTATGTATGCCTGGGGTCCATGCTTATTGGGCATGTTATACTTTCACTTACATGATATAGTGTATAGAGACACACAGTCAATGAGCTACGGGACTACTCTTCTGATGGTTTGGGCATGGGAGAGGATAGTTGTGTTTCATCCTCTTGTTACTATAGAGCAGGAGGCTAGATCTCCATATGTTTTTTGGTATATGTGAAACATCACTCAGAGTCATGTCAGAGACACAGGTTACTGGAGACATGCACTGGATATTTTAGATCAGTTTACTTGGAGGCCATACATGGATTGTGAGAGATGGTCAGATAAGTATGAGCATTTGAATTTTTACAGGTAGACACAGTACTTGATTAGGAGGATTGTTTCAAGTGGACACATTATTGAGAGACACTTGCTGGAGCAAGTTTTGAGATAGTTCGGGGAGGTTCAGGATGAGCCTAGAGGTAGAGCAGAGTTTACTCATTCATCCAGAGAGGTTCCACATTGGGGGCCTATGATTCCAGTTGCTATTGCGGAGGTAGAGATTCAGGCACTATAGCCTATATAGTGGGGTTGGAGAGATGGAGTAGCGGATCCTGGGACTATAGTTGCTTATGACACATGGTTGGTAGAGCATCGTCTGATTCCCTATATAGATCTGGATCAGCCAACACCAGTTGAGAGATGAGGCACAGGATCGAGAGGATGGCATAGAGGTAGAGGTGGTGGCAGAGGTGGTGGTAGGGGTGGTGGTAATGATGGAAGAGGTTGTGGTGGTAGACGAGGACGATGGGGATGAAGAGGTGGTTGAGTAGGTGGACTATCACCTATTCGAGAGGTAGAGGCAAAGGATGTACCGATGATGGACCTCAGAGGTGGATTAGAGGCAAAGGTTGGAGATGAGCATGCCACCGAGGAGGCAATAGCAAAGGATCATGTGGAAGTAGAGATTGGTAGAGAGGACCCTACAGAGGAGGAGGAGGTTGATGTGGATATTGATCCTCTTGGTATTTTGGCAGGCTATGGGGAGGATGATATTGAGGAGGAGATACTTATGGAGGAGCAGGAGAGAGAGCTCTGAGATATAATTGTTGAGGGGAGACAGGATGAGGAGGCTCCTAGAGATAGTGACTGGGAGGCTTTGGAGGAGAGGTTGAGACTGGTTACAATAGAGCTATATGCCATGTGGATAGAGAGAGACAGTGCTTTTATGGAGAGAGATAGTGCTCTTATGGAGAGGGACCAAGTGGTAGCCCAGAGATAGGAGATAGAATAGTAGTTTATAGAGGTCAGACGCTTTTGCAGTGGAATTTCATTTGATGGTTTTTCCTCATGAGCTAGTCAGATCAGTTGAGAGAGCATCATATTACAGTGATCTATATGAGTCAGTGGTGCTAGCAGAGAGACAAGCTCCTAGATTTTCAGAGGTTCGCAGCCACAGATCACAGAGCAGGAGTCAAACTAGGACACAGAGTATAGAGGGTGTGGTAGGACCAGCGAGGAAAGGTCCGTATGACAAGCCTTCCACCTCATAGAGAGTACCTCTGAGGCAGTTTCCTCCACCATCACGACAAGATAGTAGTGGTAGTGAGACACGTTGACACTGCTATATATGTAGACACTATATTTTGATCAGAGAGCCCACGAGCTCATTTTTATTTATGGATACATTCTAACATTGTGTTGTGACACATTATTTTGAGCAATATATATATATATATATATATTTGGCGGCTTCTATATGATATGCAGTTCTATTTTATGATGATGCATCGCTTCCATATGATTATGTTTCCTAGATTATTATGTATATGTGTTATGAATGGATGTTTCTACATGTGATGAGTGTATGTAGTCTATGATGTTATGATGATTCTATATGATGATGGATGTAATGTACTATATGATGTTATTTATATGTGATGGTTAAAATTTACATGTAATGTTTCCATTATGTACCTTATGATGATGGAATGCCTGTTATGCAATGATTTCGTAGATATGCAATGTAACTATATGAAATGTTTATAGAATGTATGCATATGCAGATGATCTACTATTTTTGTTGTGGTAGAGAACTCTATCATTATGTCAGAAAGAGAAATGTTAGCATGAATGAATTTATAATGTTAGTAAGAAATAATGAAGGTGGTTGATTGAAAAACATATGATCCTCGATATCTTGCCATATATGCTAAGCTTGCTTCTTTCTTTTATCATCATTGGGCAAGACTGACACAAATTGATAGTAGACACCATGATATGAGATAGACCATAGTGTACAAAGTCATCCATCTGTGAAAAGCAGATAGTCGTAGACAAGGAGTGTCTTAACTCATTATAAGGGAAAGATTGCCCCAGTCATTTTGTCTTGGCAAACCATAGATAGAAAACAAATAAAAGATGGGTCATGAGACATCATTTCTCCTCTAAATCCTTGATAGGACATCCTTGAGAAAACTAGTAACATGACTCAAAAACCAAATTTAAAAAGATAGTTGACAGATAGTAGCCAAAGAAAAAGAGTCCTGAGACATCCTTGAGAAAGCTAGTAACCGGACTTATTCACAAATCGATAGAAAGATAAGACAAAATAAGATATAAAGTCATAAATCCAAATAAAAGTATTCGCAAAAACTTGATCTTGTAGGATTTTTTGATTGTTTGATGTTTGACAGAATGTAATGTGAGGGATGCAACATACCACATAAGATGTTGAGTCTGGTTTTGACTTGGTGACTATCTGTATGAGGCATGACAAATCCTGGTTTTAGAAGGACACGTGTCGTATAAGACGTTCGGGCCTGATGACGTTGATATGAAAAACTACATGAGGCTATGACAATTTGACAGTGTCCGTTGACAAGAAAGACATATCTTGCTTAAGACATAAGTTGATCATTCTGACAATGTGTTTGATATTCACTTGATGACTTTGAGATGTTGCCTTGTTGATGCATGACTTTCTTTGATTCCTTGACTGATTAAAAGTGTGTGTGTGTATTGAACGTGTATGAATTGAGATGATACCCTAAAGGACTGACCTAATGTGGCCTCGGGGGCTCATCGATTGATTAGCCTTGCCTACGTTGTACATGTAGAGACATCATAGTTCGACACAACTTTAACCGGCATAACTGACTGAAGATATGTATTTAAGCTAATGATATGCAATGTGTGTGATAGTGAATGTGAGAAACCATATTGGATTGACCTAGTGCGATCTCGGGGGCTCATCGATTGATTATCCTTGCCTACGTTATACATGCAAAGACCTCATAGTTCGACAGGACCAATGACTTCGAATGTACAAAGAGTCATGATTTTAATGTGTGTGATACATGAAAAACCTAGAAAAATAGACCTAATGCCTCGGGGGCACATTGACTAATGGCCTTGCCTATGTCTTAGTCATAGAGGCAACGTAGTTCGACTATGTCTATGACTAGCTTAACATGACTGACTTGATTTTTTTTTTGGGATTTTTTGACATGTTTTTATTTTTATTTTTGTTTTTTGAAATTTTCTAATGTTTTTGAAAATTTTTAGGACATTTTTTATGGTGTAATGCTATGTACAAGGTCCTCATGGCATAGAACAATTATTTTCCCCCAGTCGAGAATAAGACTTGTGAGATGGAGTGGGGAATATGACAAAATGGACTTGATGTCAATCATTCCAAGTAATGGACAGGACAACCATTTATTATGAGGGATGGTGAAAAAAGTCTTGATTGGAATGATGGTAGATGAAAGAGAGAGTTTGACTACACATGGCACCTGTTTGCCAGGTTTTCACCATGGTACTTATCCATAGTGCCACTGAAGTGGTTTTCACTATTGGACAGATTATTTCTCTTTACTATTTTATTTTTTTTCCAATTTTTTTGGTGTTACCAAGATGCCTGTTTGCCAGGTTTTCATCAAGGTAACCATTTTTTTATTTTTTCATTTTTTTGTTTAATTTTTCCAATTAAAACATAGATTCTCATAAGCTACGCATAGAACCTCTTCAGATGAAGGTTGTCAATTGGTGAAAAAAGTGGCTCTCCTTTAGGGGTAGAAATTTGGTACGCTCCTGATCCAAAAGCTTCTATAACTATATAAGGCCCCAACTAGTTAGTTTCAAACTTACCTGGCTTTTCTCATTTATCTTGATTCTTGGGATTCTCCATTAAAACCAGATCACCAATGTCAAAGTGTCTATTCAGAACCTTCCTATTATAGCTACGACGAAGATGATTCTGATATGCTTGCAAATGGTCTAGTGCTTTTTGTCTTCGTTCATCCAGTAATTCTAGTTCTTGTAATCTGGATACACGGTATTCTTCATCATCAATGTGACCTTTCAAGGATACCCTCAGGGAAGGAATTTCAACCTCAATAGGGAAGATAGCTTTAGATCTGAATACTAGGGAGTATAGAGTGGCGCCAGTGGGAGTACGGATGCTTGTGCAGTAAACCCATAAGGAAGGATTAAGTTGTAGGTGCCAGTCATGACCAGTGTCATTAGCAGTCTTCTTTAAGACTCTAACAATGGTTTTATTAGATGCCTCGGCTTGGCCATTACCTTGTGGGTAATACGAGGTGGAGAAATGATGTTTGATATGGAACTCTTCACATAGATGGCGTACTTCTTGGTTTTTGAATGGGCATCCATTGTCTGTGATTATGGATTGGGATACACCATACCGACAAATGATATAGTTTAGGATACACATGGATATTTGCATGTCGATGATGTAGGTCATGGGAATAGCTTCTATCCATTTGGTGAAGTATTCAGTGGTGGTTATGATGAATTTATGACCGTTGGATGATGGAGGGTATATCTTACCTTTGAGGTCAAGTCCCCATTGAGAAAAAGGCCATGGTGATGTAATTGGACGAAGCTCCTATGCTGGTACTCTTATCAAATCTCCTTGTATCTGACACTGTCTACATTTCTTTACAAAGATATATGAGTCTTTTTCCATTGTAGGCCAATAATAACCTAATCTCATAATCTTATGGGATAAAGTAGTACCACTCAAATGAGATCCACATATACCCTCGTGCACCACTTGCAAAGTTGTTTGTGCTTCTTCAGCATCAAGACATCTCATTAGGGTGTTATCTAAGATACGTCTATACAGGGTATCTCTGATGATGGTGTACTTAGCTTACTTATAGATAAAGGTTCGACGTTGGTTATTTGACAGGTCTAATGGTAAGGTTTGGTCAGTTAGATAGTCAAATATGTCTTTATACCAAGGGGAAGTAGGACCAAAAATTATACACACCATCACAAAATCAGGGACATCATAGGCGGGGACCAACAGCTATTCAACCAAAAACTCAAACTTAGGCACGTTGATCGGAATATCCAATAAGGAACCCACAGTTGCCATAGCATCTGTAGCTCTGTTTTGAATATGTGGTATTTGTTGAAAGGTAATGTCATCAAAGTACTACTTGAAACTGTTAGCCATGCGCTTGTAGGGGGCAAGTTTCGTATCCTTAGTCTAATAATCATCATTTACTTGCCGGATTACTAGCTAAGAATCTCCAAAAACATGTAGACTCTTAATCTTCCATTGGGCTGCCATTCTTAGTCCTATCACTAAGGCTTCATACTCTGCTATGTTGTTGGTGCAAGGGAAAGCAATCCTGAATTATTTAGGAATTGTATTTCCCTAAGGTGTAACAAACAAGATACCTACTCCTGAACCACGATTTGTACGTGACCCGTCAAAGTATAATTTCCATGCGGTTCTAATGTCAACTGTGAAGATAAATTCATCAAGAAAATATGCCACTAAAGGATGGTCTGCCTTCATGGGTGCATCTGCTAACTGATCTACAATCACCTGTCCTTTTATAGCCTTCCTCTATACATATTGGATTTCATACTCGCTAAGTATCATAAACCATTTAGCTAATCGTCTTGTTAATGCTGCTTTACTTAGGAGATACTTGAGGGGATCAATCTTTGCAACCAACATTGTTTAGCGATTTAGCATATAGTGCCGAAGTTTTTGAGTAGCAAAGACTAATGCAAGATAGGCACATTCTATGTTTTTGTAATTTAATTCATATCCCACCAAGGCACGACTGATATAATAGACTGCTCTTTCATGACCTTGATCATTATTTTGTGTGAGAAGAGCTCCTAATGCTGACTGAGTTGCTGAAATTTATAGTATCAATGGTTTTCCATCTGTGGGTTGCATTAAGACAGGTGGAGTGAGCAAATAATCCTTGATTTTTTGGAAAGCTTCCTGACATTTAGGTGTCCACACAAATGGTACTCCTTTCTTGAGTAAATGTTGAAATGGGTGTATTTTGTCTGCCAGTTGTACAATGAAATGCCTGATGGACTTTAATCTTCCCTGTAGTGTTCTTAGTTGACCAATGCTGACTAGAGGAGGCATTTCTATGATAGCTCTTACCTTCTCTAAATCTACTTCAATGCCTCTTCTGGAAATGATATACCCTATAACTTTCCCTGATTTCACTCCAAAGACACATTTTTTTGGATTTAGCTTGATGTTGTAATTCTCTAGCCTCTGGAATATCTTGTCTAGAACCTTCAAACAATTTGCCCTTGTCTTTGATTTAGCTATAATTTCATCTACATAATCTTCCATAAGAGTATGTACAAAGTCATGGAAAATCGTAGTCATTGCCCATTGATAGGTAGCTCCATGTTCTTAAGCCCAAAAGACATAACATTCCAATAGTATGTGCCCCATGGACACGTGAAAGCTATCTTGTGTTGGTCTTCAGCTACGATTTTGATTTGGTTATATCCAGAGAAACCATCCATAAGGGATAGCATCCCGTATCCTGTTGTAAGATCTACTATCATGTCTATGTTTGGAAAAGGGAAGTCATCCTTAGGACATGCCTTGTTGATGTCTCTAAAGTCTGTGCAAATGCGAATGCCCCCAATTGGTTTAGTCACTGGTACAAGATTTGAAATCCAGTCTGCATAGTCTATGGTTCTTATAAATCCAACATCCAAGAGTTTCTTAAGTTCTGCTTTGACCAGTAGAGCAATCTGTGGATGCATTTTCCTTAACTTTTGTTTGACTGGTTTAATACCTAGCTGTAATGGTAGATGGTGCAATATAAGTTTTGGATCTAGCCCAGGCATGTCAGTGTATGACCATGCAAATTTTATCTGTCTTTTTGTGAAGAAGTCCTTAAACTCAGGTTGTTTTGTCTCCATCAATGATGCTGCAAAGTATATGTTCTGGGGGTTTTCTTCTGTGTTTATGTTGACTTCAATAGACTCTTCTAATAGCATTGGTGACTTTTCTTGTTCAATGGGGAGAATATTTAAACCTCTATCCTTGGGTGCCTCAGAGAGGTTTTCGCCCTTGGATACATCCTCTATTTTGATTGTTTCTTTGTCCAAAGGCACCATTTGCTTTTCACCTAGGGACTCATCATTTTTTTTTTTTTTCATTTTTTCCACTAGAGTTGTAAATAGACTCCCCAAAATATGCTTTTTCATCCAAGTCTATGGTAAAACTAGCTTTATGATCCCCTCTAGGAATGCCTTCTCGAAGTCCCATGAACTCAGCTATTGCTTCGTCATTCTCGAATGTGTCTATGATGGGTGTACCTTGTTGATCCCAGTCGATAAGTTTTGGATATATGAGAGGCATGTTATCATCAGAGTTATCAAAGGTGGAAGCTGACAAGGTGAATATAGAATGGTTGGCATGGTCACAAAATTTTGTACTAACTCCTTCTTGTTCTTTTTCCTATGGGTAGGTAAACTCTGATGTGGGACTATTGTAAGGGTTGATTCATTAGAAGATGGCTTGTTAAGTGCCCAAGATGCATGTTCAAGGGTTTCCCAATAATAGTGCTTATGCCATTCTTCTTTGGATAAGTGCTTCCTATGATGGGGACTAGATGGTTTTGGTAGGGGTTTTATCATTAGGTCCAATTCTCCAAATAGATTGTCTATGTTCATGGTACTAGTAGAGGAAAGGGAATCCCATTCATAATCGCTTGAGTCAGGAGATTCATCATAAACTAGGGGAAGTCATTCGTGATATATCTCAATGTCTGCAAAAGCACTCACTTCCTCTTGAAATGGTGACAAAGTACTAGGAAAACCAATTCTAAGCAGTTGAAACCCTAGCCCTAGGTATTTCGGTCATGGTGACACAGTGATCTGTTTCGTCCTTCCATTTTGATGTAGTCCTAACCCACTATGCTCGTCATAGCCTTTTCTTTTCATTATCTTAAAGCCTTTTCCATATTGATTATTAGCTATTTGAATAGATGGCAAAGGGTATTCATTGTCTTCCTAGTACAGCCAGGAGGTAATATCACTTTGGTCCATAATTTCTTTACTTAACTCTCCCCATTTGGTCAATGTCATTGTAGGGGGAACATGGAATGTGACTACAGATTGTCTTCTATCTGGCATGGGTAAACCATATGCCTTAGGTGGAATCAATTGACTGACACAATAGTATGCCTTCATGTAATATTCTCCACAACCCTTGTCTTGGATCTCGACCTTAGGAATGGATGATGGTGGTTTGAATGAATGGACTTGGTAAGATGTGATGGATCAATGTATAGGGATAAAGTGGATGATGAAGCTTCTTGATTAATGGGTACCTGTCGTTGTGGAATTTCCCTTAGGCTTGTACAATATTGAAAAGGATTTGGATCACCATCAATTGTGATCACGGTGCCATTATACAGGAATTTAAGACATTGGTGATATGTGGAAGGTACAACTTTCATTGCGTGTATCCAAGGTCTACCTAATAACAGGTTATACGGAAGGGCAAGATCCAAGAATTGGAAGCTGGTGTTCATAATTGTTGGGCCAATTCTGATAGGGAGTGTGAAAACTCCTTTGGATGATATTTCCTCATCATCATAAGCCTTGATGACTATACTCTTTGAGGCATCTACGCATTCTTTTGAGAATCGTAACGCCTTAACCAATTTTAGGGTACACAAGTTCAAACCTGTTGCTCCGTCTACCAAGACTTGTCTGACTTTGGTTTGATGGACTAGGACTTCAAGATGTAATGGGTCATTATGATCAATCTTTTCAGTTGAGTAATCCTATTGGGAAAACGTGGCGTGATGGGAGTTGGTTAAATATCCTACCATTTCTTTGAAATGATTGACATCTAAGTCTATAGGGACAGTCGTGTTCTATAAGGCTTTGTTGAGAATGGCTCGATGATCAGGTGATAAAGTTAACAATTCCAAAATGGGTATATGTGCGGGGGTTTTACTCAATTGATCAAGGAGGTTGAACTTAAACTTGGAGGGTTGTGTAGGTGGCTCAAAAGAAGGACATAGAAGAATTATCTTAGTTTTGTGTGTGTTTACAACACATTCTAGATGCTTCTTAATGATGATGGTATTGAAATTTTCATTTGGAGCTCGGAGGTGATTTATGATCGTTCCTTTTCCATAGTCATATTTGGTATTTGTATAATTGGCTAATGGATTATTCTTGGTTCCCGAATTGGAGGCCTTTCCTTTCGTGTGGTCATGTAATGGATCTATGAATACCTTATGATCACTGTTCTTGGTATTTTTCTACCCATTGACCTCTATGGTTCCCTTTTCAACAAAGTCTTGTATAATATTCTTCAGTTGTCGACATTGTTGTAGGTTGTGTCCTTTTGTTCGATGATAGTCACAATAGGTGTTATCATCCCACCATGAAGGTTTAAACTATCCAGGATCATATTCTCTTGGTTCCAAAGGTTTAATGAGATTATGTTTAATCAACTCTTTGAAATTTGTCTCGATTGGTTGCCCTAAAGGGGTAAATTCATGTGTAGGAAATCTCCTTTGTGGTCATTGTTGTTGCGAATTTTGGACATAATTGGCTGTTTGATCTGGACTATTCGTCATGTCTTGATTGGGGTTGTAACCTCTAAGTGTGATAACTAGTCCCATATGTATGGTTTTAGCATCAACAATTCCATCATTTGTAACATTTTTATTTCTAGGCTAGAATTTGTTTCTATCATTGGGTGTGTTTTGATGTTGAACCATTGGGTTTTTTCCTGGTACTTTTATTTCTCCTTTGTCAATAAGGCCTTTTTCAAGGATGATGCCCTTTTGTACCAAGTCTAGGAATGAAGTACAACAATGTACCTTAAGTCACCTCTCAGTTTTGGATTGATGTTTTCAAGAAATATCATGACCTTTTGCTTTTCTGGTATTTCAACTTGACATCTGCTAGCTAGACTTCTCCATCTCTAGAAGAAAGTGGTGAAAGTTTCACCATCTTCTTGTGTTGTGTGGCACAAGGTAGCTATTGTTACTTCATTGTCTATGTTAAAGGAAAATTGTTTGAAAAACTTCTTAGCTAATTCACCCTAGGATCTTATGCCATATGGTAATTTAGAAAACCATTCCAGTGCTATCCCGATAAGGGTTCACAGAAATAGTCTCATCAAGTATGTGGGGTCATATGATATGTTCATGCATGTTGTTGAGAATTCTCTAATGTGTTCTAAAGGATTCTTCCTCCCATTATACTTAGGTAAATTTGGTATAATGTAGCCATGGGGGAAGGGTGTCATATAAAGCACTTTGTCAAATGGACATGGACATAGATCTTGCGCTGAGATAGTTTGTTTGCCTAACATAGACATGTTGTCCATCTGTTGTTGAAGAATTTGCATTTGGTTTTGAAGAACATCTGCTTGTGTCAAGGACATGTTTTTTGTGTTGTTTGGATCAATATAGGTGTTCTGAAATGCCATGTTTTGTGATGGGTTATGAATTGGCGAGGGAATATATCCCGTTAGAATGTTCTGATTCAGATTGAGAATATTTCCTGTCTAAATGTTCTGATTTGGATTGGGAATATTTCCTGTCTAAATGTTCTAATTTGGATTGGGAATATTTCCTATCTGAATGTTTTGATTTGGTATAGGAATATTCATGCCCACTTTGGATCTCTTACTAGTTGTGTTGGTGCCAAAGGGGTTTGATGAAGTTGCTCCCGTAGTAAATTGTAAACCTTGTGTTACGTTGAAAGGGATTCTGCTTACAATTGACGATGTTTGAGTTGGTATGCCAGTTGATATTGCTGCAGTAATTTGGGGAATAGACACACTTGACATCACAGTTTGTGTTGGTTGAGTAGATGGTGTTTTCAAAGTATGAATATCAAATCCTGGTGGTAGTGTGGCACCTTCTACTAGCAACTTTTCTAGATATCATTGGGGATCATTTGCTAAACACTCATCCATAAAGGATGCAAATTCAGGATCTTGTACGACAACATCTATGTCTTCAACATAAATTTATCCATGTGTGTCTCTAGTGACGTATTTTTCAAGCAAAGGTTTGTGTGGTCTTTCTTTCCCTACTGGTTGATTTGTGAAAGGATTGACAAATTTGTTAGGGTCTGAATTTGCTTTTTGTTTCTTTTGAGACCTTGTTTCAACCATGAAAAGTTGCTCAAAATAGGGTAATGCAGACTATGTCTAAAAACTGATATGTCCTATTGCTATGTTTTTTTGGATTTTTTGACAATAAAGGATGTTGCTAAAGATTTCTAAAATGGTGTATACTAAGATGACATATGGTAGGATGGACAATATGAAAAATCTCGAGTAGACTATGATGGTAAATGATTCTAAAAGTGGGTATAACCTACCACCGATGGAATAAATGCATGCAATGATTCGTTTTGACCAAGGAACCTGATTGTAGGACAAAGACAGTTGACAAAGTGAATTTCCCAAACTAGACTGTTGAGCTGGAAAGATTCACAAATAGGACCAAAGTGACTAGGTTCAATGATTGTGACAAACCAGAACATGAATGTATCCAATGACGAGGAAAGTTATCTATTATGTGATATGCAATTTCCTAGGAAGTATCTATATGCATGCAACTTAGGATGACTATGACTAGGATGTATATGACACCTAATGATGCAAGGTTTTTGAGCAAATTTTTTCCTATTTTTGTCCAAGGTTGATCTTAAGAAATAGAAGTGAGAATGACATTTATGCTTTCAGAATTAGTTTGCAATTTTCTCATTTTTCTACTGACAATCAAATGCGGTTCACCTATCAGATGCAGTTCTATTTTTGACAGATGTTTTCAATTGCAAATGCAGTGATTTGACTAAAAATAGGTTTCAAACGTCGACTAGCAATTTTGACTTGTGACAGATGTGGTTTAAATTTTGACAGATATGACTCATAGTAACAGTTGTGACTCGAAATATGGATTCTATGAACCTAGACTTGTTGACAGACTGTTGCAGTTTTCCATTTGACAAATGCGGCTTGCATATACACATGCGACTCAAAAATTGACAGTTGTGGCTCGCAATATCTAAACTGTGTAAAAGTGGACTTTGTTGATAGACACATGCAGCATTTAACCTAACAATTGTGACTCGATAAGACAGATGCGGTGTTGAAAATGACAATTGCGACTCAATTTGACAATTGCATTTTTTCTAAAGCTTGTGTTTTTTTTCGACTAACTCCATTTGTTGATCAAGTTTTTTGATGAATACAACAAAAACAAGCACATAATTCAATGTGTTTTCAGTTTGTAGTGATAGCTCTGTTAAAACTAGAGAACATTTACAACCTAGGATTTTTGGAAAATATTTACTAATTTCTTACTTGGATAAATCCAGCTACGCATATTCAAGGCAGATGACTAGTATCTTGACCCCATTGGCTCCCCTCTACAACACTCACTTATATAGGGAAACCAAGCTACTGTACCCATGAAACTCCCATGGCATACATCTCATCTCCACACATGAACCGTAAGAATGTAAGATGGCTTCACAGGTCCGAACCTATTGCACCAGCAAATAGATAGGATTTTGGAAAAACTACAACATGGATTTTAGTAAAGGAATTCCGTTTGTGGGGCACCATCCAGTACAATGAGAGACCATTTCTACCCTTCTCGTCGGAACAATGAGCGTGATTTTTGGGGTTTCTCCCAAAAATCCATTTTTATATACTGAGTGGAAGTCGTTGGCTACTGGTCTGAGTTGTCTTCGGGTGAGTACTTTTTCCCACTAAGATAGACCCAAGTTCTAGAATCAGTAATCATTTCTCTTACACCCAGGATCGCATGACTGCACAAGGGGAGAGGATACTTCGATATACCGAATTGTAAAGGGTTACAAAATGTGCTTTCACACCACACAAAGCAAACACTGATTCTTTTTAATCCAAATGACAATTATTTCTCTACCAAACAGAAAGCTTTCCAAATAAAATTAACAAAGTCATTAGGTCCTGCATGCAAACTGATCAGTAGCTCATTTTTTTTTTTTGTCTCTTCGGCTTTCGTCCTGCAGAAAATATTGTTTTTGGTTTTTATTTGGTCTTCTATGCTTTGTCCTACAAAAACTAAGTTACTCCTCTAAACATAGCTGCACACAAACATTAACGAAAAAAATGAAATAACACAAAAACAAAAATGAAAACATGAATGTACAGAAGTGAATAAAAAGTGAAAAAATCTATTACCAGGCATATGCGGCTTTTCGGGCCACAGATGCGGCATGATGTTGACAGGCGGATTCGCTTTGTGTTGACAATCGGGCGCAACGTGAAATGTTGACACTCGAATGTGGTGTAGGATGTTGTGGATGTGGTGCAGGATGTCAGATGCGTCACGGGATGTAGTAGATGCAGCTTGCAAATACAGATGAGGCATTTATTTGAGCGGATGCAGTGCGCTATATGATTCTTGCAAAATAAAAAATAGAAAAATTTAAAGATGTTACACGAATTTAAAGTGTTTTCATGCCGAGTTAACCAAATGTAACATAGATTTTTAGGAGATTAATGCTATTAGCTGCACATATTAAAATGATCAACTCTAATCTAACAAATAATCTAAATAAAAACAACAAAGAATGAAGTAAATGAACATAAATAAAATAAAAATAATAATTGAAAAGATCTCACCGAATATGCATCCACTCCTTTGAATTATCTTGATTGCCCTTCTCCATTTTGTTGTATCAGTATTCTTGCCCTCATATTTTCAGTATTGATGCAAGCATAACCTTGTTGAATGTCGAAGAAAAATATCGAAGATTAAGTTTCTTCTCAAAAGTATTGATTTTGGGAGGAGGAATAATGATAATGACAGGCCATTTTATAGATTTTGGGTTTTCGAACGATTGGCTCAAATTCAAAAGAGAGATCGATGGATGAGATTGATGAATGTCATGTGATGTGAGTTATGTGTCAGATAGAACATGAGTTAGAAAAGTCTGCAGGATAAAGATTAAATTAGAACGATAACTTAATCTTGTGTCAAGACTGTTCGAAAATAGAAATAACACGAGTTCCAGATTAAATAAACAATTTAATCTTGAGTTAAGAGTCTTCGAAAATAGAAGAAATAGACTTTGAATTACAAAGACAAATTTAGAACTCGAAGAATAAAGAATTCAAATGAATACATGAATTAATTAATTAAATAAAGATATTTAATTAATAAATGCTTTCATGCACATGAGTTAGAACTAGTTAACTGACTAGTTATGATAGAGAGTCCTCTCGCAAAGACGATCAGATGTTGAATCCAGAGATAACTGAGGGATTTAAAATAGATCTTGAGTCAGAAGGTGAGTGAATGATTAGTCAACTGAACAATAGAAGAATGTGACATAAATAATGGGTGGGTGCATGGAAATGGGTAGCAATTCCGTGGACACCCTAAAAAAAAAAGTTGAAAACCATAACGCGAGTGCGTTATAACACGAGCACGTTATAACGCGCTCACGTTATGTCTTCCGTTAAACCTAGGCAAGGTCTCGGCGGCTACAACTACAAAGCCCTAACGCGAGCACATTATAACGCGCTCGCATTATCAACTATTAAAAGAAAAAAAACAAATGCAAATATGTCATTTGCATTTCGACTAGGTTTTTTGCTGCAACCCAAAATATCACGCTCGCATTCTAGGAGAATAATTTCTTCACCAAGAATCTGAATTTCTTCGCAACAATGGTGCCACGACGATGAGGAGCTGTAAGAGGTAAGGATTCTATGCTTTTTGTTTTGAATTTGTTAGTTTTAGGTTGAATTTGATATCTATTTGTTTGAATTTTTAGGAGATGCAAATCAACCTGCAAACCCTCAAAATCCTCAACAAGAGGACCAACCAAATCCTCAAGATCAAAATCAACCACAACATCAACCTCCTCCATCAATCACTCAACCCCCTCCTGGCACTCAACAAAATTTAATGAGTGAAATTGAGAACAAAAAACAAATTGAGGATTTAATCAATAGGTTGAGTGATCCAAATGGTTCAACCACAGAAAAAATGACCCTAGCAAATTCATTGAAAGATATATTAACAAATGTAGATTCAATTAGCAAACAAATAACTGGATGGGAAGATAGGAGGCAGGCGACTAGGGATTATTATGCAAATAAACTATCATACAAGGATGTGAAAGATTTAAAAATAACAAAAGGTGATTTGTGCTCATTATTCACCGACCCACACACAAATCAAAATCTTACCCTCAATGCAAAGAGATTTCATATCAATTGGTGCCACCACCAACAAATGAAGGAGCGGTTTTATGATAGGTGGTACATGGTCTTCGATTACCCACTATGCAACAATTGTGAGGTCCCGCAATATTTCCTTAGGAAACTATACAGTGATTTCATATTGAACAAAATCCCAAATTATTTTGATATGAGGGATTTCTAGGGGAGAGGTGGGGGGTCAGCTCAGGATAGACCTGGTGCACAGCGGGATCCTACGTGGCAAGGTAGATGAGCTCTCACTAGGCCACCTCATGAGCACATTGTTATGCCTTCCATCATGAAGGAAAGTGCTGACATAGAGACATTGCAGGCAATTAGCAGTTTGACCCAGAGTGTCATCCATCATACTATCTCTATTCTACAGTGCCATCCAGGGGAGTCTTCTAGTGGTGGTCTTTGAACACATGTGTGTCAATCTTGTGGGGCTACTTGTTCACATGACCCCACCGACCCTCAGGAGACTGGTATGCAAGATCCGTCTAGAGCTATGGAGATGGAGAGGGCAGCTAACATTTTGCATGAGGCATATGGCATTGATAGTCAGGTAAAAGTTAGTGCATGTGTTCATTGAATTTAATTTATTAAATTTCAATTTTGAAATGCAAGATTAACTAAATTTTTTTTATGATTTTAATAAAATTGTAGGGTCACAGTGTTGAGACTGGATACACCGACCCCCCACCAACCTATTTTTGCAGTACACCTATCACTAGGGTATGTAACTAGTAAACAATTATAAGTTTATTGCATATTAATGGCATTGTTTTACGAATGGTAATTTAATATGCAATTTTGGATGTTGAATAGAATAATATTGGAGGTTTTGATGGAACACTTCCCAGTGGCGGTGGATTTACTCAAACCTTCACGTAGGTAATAGAATAAAGAGTTTAACTAATGAATCAAGTACTTAATAGATTTGTGTAGTTTATACATGCACAACATTGATTACGTTGAATAATTTGTTGTTTGATTTTCAGTTGTTGCAAGACGATACACCTTCGAATGTGACGAGGGCAATGGATATTGGTGTGACATCTACTATACAATCCTCGATGGCTCTGACAAAAGAGGTATGAGGCAAATTAGTAAATTTTAATTTACATTTGTTGTTATAGATGTTAGTTAGTGAGAAATCAAACCATTATTGATTCACGTAGTTTTTGTCTATTTGTATGGTTTATACAGGGCTTGAGCACGCCTGAGCATGGGCATGAGGATATTTCCCTTGTGGAGAGAGATCGTGAGATGGCTGTAAGTGATTATTTTGTCAAATATATCATTTTTTATAATGTAATTTCTATATATTCATGTCTTTACTTCTTATTGTAACAGTTAAAACTTCACCATGAAATAAACCCTAGGAGGAGTAGCAGGAGCACTCCACGAGCGTAGCAAAAATGGGTGACAGACCTATCGCCATCTGAGCGAAAAGGAAAGGGAAAGATTTTATTTCCTGGGCATGGAGAGCAATGACTTTTGATTCTAGAGTCCTTTATTGTATGCCTGCATGATAGTTTTGTACATATTTTTTATTGGACATATTTGACATTGTATGCCTAGATGGCATTCTCATAAGCCTATATGGCTATTTTGTACATATATTTCATACTTATATCGACATATATTTATGTATGCCTACATGGCTATTTGGTTAATACAAATATCTTTTTTCGATGCCTATCCATATTTGCATTCTAAATTGATGGTTCAATAGATATGAGTTACGTATATTCAAGTGTATACTTTACAACTTATGTGTATACTTTGTGACTTACGTGCATTCGAGTGTATACTTTGTGGCTTACATGTTTTCATGCATATACCTTGTATTCGTGCATATACTTTGTTTTAATTTGTGTATACTATGTATTCGTGTGTATACTTTTTGAGGCTTACATGTTTATGAGTACTTGTAGTTCCCTTATTGACATGTACATGTTTGACTTATTCATGTGTATAATTATTAATTGGTTAGCCCTAGCATTGATCTATGTCATCCTCAATGCATGATCCTTGAGATGGAGTAAGTACACCCTCAAGGTCAAAAGGAGTTTCACATGCATTCTTCATAGGCTCATTTTGGTAGTGAAACCAAAAACCTCTTGCATCATTGAAATGAAAAAAAAATTCCTTTATAGCAGGTCTGAAGCCATTATCATTCTCCATCAGTTCTTCATGTATCCACTCCCCATTAATGGTTGTCTCATGACCTTCATGAAACCAAGCACTTATCTCATTTGTGATAGAAGAAATGTATGAAGATTTATCTTCCTCCTTATGAACCATTCATTATCATGAGAGATGGGTTCTTGTGAACCACTACTGATGAATCATGGGTCAATGAGTTTGACTTGTAAAACTACACGATTGAATCCTGATAGCAATATCACAATATTTATATATCTAAATGTGTTATTTCCTTCAGCTAAAATTTGTGCTTGATGTATGTTTGTGTATGGGATCATAGTAATTTCTATTTGATGATGCTATTGTGTCTTTAAGGTTTATTTATTAAAGGGTGCATGAAACAAGTTTTAAATCCTTACAAATCTTTGAATTTCTTAGGTTTTTCTATTTGTCGAGTCTAGGCTCTGAGCCCGAGTCCAAGTAAAAAAATGGCTTGTCAAGTCTGAGGCGAGTCCTAGTCTTGTAACACTGGTGTGAACACATCGAGGAATAATGTATATGCCGATGAAGAGAGAACCCATCCTTGTTTCCAAACAAACCATGGTATAGATATGGTTGGTCGAGATAAAACATCACTCTCCTGGATAGTTCAAACCATAATCTTTCATGGCTACAAAACACACCTTCATTATGTGTGTTCTTGATCCTACTGAAGAAATGGTGGAACATGTTGTAGATCAAATATTGCAACCCTAAGTCCACAAGAAGGTTACTTGTCCTGATTTCCGTAAATGTCTTTAAGATGTTCATCCTTCTTGAGTAATGTGAACTATTGATGTTATCTAGATCTTTGAAACTATCTGCAATCATGTGCAATACTGTAGAAGCTAGAGCTATATCTAATACTACAAATGACTGCTCAATGAAATCCTGATAGCAATATCACAATTTGACACATTGTAGAAAATACCTCCTACTTATCAATTGATGAGCTAAAGTGATGGGGAGTCCTATCCCACAAGAGCACTCTTGATCTTCCCAAGACCTATTCTCTAGTCTTCCTAGGGTATTATTCTCTACCCTACTAAGGGATCACTCCTAAACCCCTCTCACCACGTAAGGCTCTCCACCAATTTCAAATTCTTCTCCATCACTCCCAATCCACCACTAAGCTTCCTTGGGCTCCACACTGACCCAAAGTGTCCTAACCACTCCAGGGCTAGAGAAGGGTATCCTAGTTGTCCCTTTGTTGATTTTTCTCCTCACTGATCCATCTTATTGGATTCTTTCACCTTTTACCCATCGCTTTCTTGAAAAACTCAATTTTAGGCCTTGTAGCCTTCTGCCCCAATTTGGCCTCCTAGAACCCGTTTTCTTGACTTTTCTCCCAAACACTCTTAACAACCCCCAAATTTTTTTGTAGATTATTTATTTTTACCATCAAGGCTCCAATATTTACCAGGCCTTAGGTCCTACAAGTGTTCGTACATATGATTGTCCTCAAACCCCCTATTTTCAAGGATTCCTAGGGTTTTTGGCTCTTTTTCCTTCTTTGAGGGCTTCAATGACCTCCTCAGCTCTCATCCTAGCACACACATGACTGAGATACATGTTCCTACACTCCCATACTCTTGATTGGCACAAACCAATCCATTTAACAACTCTCCTTGCTGCTGTCCTCTCCAAGCTACTAGCTAGAATGCACTTGCACTCGCCTAGTGCTGGATGATTTCATCACCTTCCCTGAAAAAAAAGACCCCAAAACCTATATGTACACTATTTACACAGTCCCCAACTTGATTCCAAGTAGCCATGAGAGGAAATCCATGGGAAGTGAAGTGGAACTCATTATTCACAAAACTAGCCTGAACCGGCAATGAGACCAAGAACACCAAAAACTTGCAAAAAGATAACCAGTTGGTCTAGATGACTAATCTAATGCTACACAAGGTATGTAAGTGACACAAATGGAAGACTCAAAGCATTAGATAAGTCCTTTCAATACATTCTTGACTAGATGAAGGCTCAAACACAGAAATTCAATGAAAACTTGCTCTCTTCCAATCACAAAAATGTACTCTCCAAGTCTCAATTCATGAAAACAATCCTCCAACCCAGGTATTAGGGTTTTTCTAACCTTATATACCTTTCTCCCACATGCTAGGAACCTTGGTTCAGGCTTAGAGCATCCTTAATACCATTTTCCAACTTTTAGGACAAATAGCCAAGGCAACATTGCTCAAAATGCTCACAGTGTCCAAGACTTACCCAAACCGCAAGCCCCTAACAAACCTATTTCCAATTCACTCATCAAAAACACTCTTGGGACTTTACATCATAGTCCTTATTCCCTTGGTGGTTGGCTAGAACCACCTACAAGCCAAAATTGCAAAGATCTCTCCAAAAGACCTTAAGGTGCTCTTGCACCATTCTCCCCCTTGCAACAAAGGATTTAAGGAACCTATGGTGTCAAGAGCTCCTCACTAATTCCATGCTTCTTAAAGTCACTTTTTGCTATCCAAGTAGCCTCTGAATCTGGTTGATGTCTCCACTTCACTAGGTGCTCCATGTATGTCTTGTGCCTAGTCTTCTTCTTCACCCTTGAGTCTAGAATCTTGTCCACTTGTGGTCTAATCTGATCAGGTACCTTGAGTTCATCCACATCCTTACTCACCTCAGCACTATACTATTCCTCATCCATTTCTGGTCCTTTATACTTCACCAATTCCTTCACATTGAAGGTAGGCGAAATGGACATCTCCTTGGGTAACTCCACCTTCTATGCATTGGATCCATACTTAACCAACACTTTACATCGCCCTATCCTTTTCATCTACAGCTTACTTGGTATGCCTTTATGTAGTCTTTCCTTATTCAAGTATACCATCACCAAATCACCTATTTCAAATTGTAGATCTCTCTTCCCTTCATCTCTTTTAGCCTTCAACTTCTGGTTAGCCTCCATTAGTGTCTTCTTTACCTGCTCATGAACCTCTCTCATTGACTGAGCAAAATCATCAGCATGTCCACTAATTCCTTCATAACCTTTTAGGTCTCTTAGCTCAAGTACGCCCCTTGGATGTAACCCATATACAATTTCAAATGGGCTCTTACTAGTAGACCTGTTTGTGCTATCATTGTAGGCAAATTATTCCTATGAAATGACTTGTTCCCATCCTTGTCCATACTCCTTAGTTAGACACCTCAACAAGTTACCAAGTACCCTATTTTTCAAGATTTATGGTGAGCTTCTCCTCCTGAATTTTCTTCAACACAAGTTCTAGGTGCTTCATATGTGCTTTTGTTTTGCTAAAGATGAGGATATCATCTAAGTAGACTACCACAAAGACTCCACTAAAGTCCTTCAAGACCTCATTGATCACCCTCATAAAAGTGCTAGGTGCATTTGTAAGCCCGAATGGCATTACTAACCACTCATATAACACCTCTATGGTTTTAAAAGCTGACTTCCATTTATCTCCCTCTTTTATCCTAATCTGATAGTAGCCACTTTTCAAATCAATCTTGGAGTAGTAGTTATCACCCCCTAAATAGTCCATTAAGTCTTCTATCCTAGGAATAGGAAACCTATATCTAATGGTTATCCTATTTATGGCCCTAGAATAAATACACATTCTCCACTTATCTCCCTTCTTAGGTGCCAACACCCTGGAACAACACATGGGCTTATGCTTTTCCTAATCAACCCTTGGTCCAAAAGTTCTTGAACTTGCCTTGCTATCTCCTTGTTCTACTCTGGTGTCATTTTGTATGCAACCTTGTTAGGAAATGTTGCTCCTGGTACAAAGTCAATTTGATGATTGTTTGCCCTCTTAGGTGGTAGTGTAGCTGGTGTGCCTTCACAAATGATATCCCTGAACTAATCCAACAGTTGCTTCACCTCTGGTGTCATAGGTAGCCGACTAGGTGACTCCTCCTCCTTTGGATTCAACATGATTGCATAGACAAATCCTTCTTCCTCCTTAATGTCTCTTAGGAATTCCTTTCCACTCATCAAAAGTACACTGGATTTTACCTTTTCCACTATGCCTTCTTTGGGAAAAAACTTTGTGGTTAAGCGCTTGATCTGGAGTATACTGGAATGGGTGACCTCCTGGGAAGGCCTAGTGCCTCACCTCTATGAGCATCACTTAGATGCAATGAGTGCTAAGTGGACCATTCAATATCATTTCAAATTTGTTGCTTTAAGCAACTTACAAATTTGCAACTTAAGACTCCTCCAACCTAAGGAATTGATCCGGTGGAACATAGCTCGGAGCGATTCCACGTGTTTCGATGCAAAAGAGGACCATGCCTAGAGTAAACATACCTATTTGGACATGTTGGAATAGTCCGCTTGGTCACACAAGTTGCAGAATGAAAGTTGCACCACTCTGCAACTTTGCACTGCTTGCATTTGATGCTTTTTCCATCAAGTGAAAATCCACCACCACTGGAAAACCAATCCGAGATAGCCAAAATCGAGAGAGGTTTTTGTAGACAAGCTCAAAATAATCCTATTGGATTAGATGATAATTTTCTAAGCATCATGGCATCTGAGTAATAGCATGCTAAATTTTGTTGCCATTTTGCACTTTGGACCCTTAAGGGATCAATCCGGTGGAGCATAGCTCAGAGCGATTCCATGTGTTTCGGTGTAAAAGAGGACCATGCCTAGCATAAACATACCTATTCAGCCATTTTGGAATAGTCTGCTTGGTCACATGAGTTGCAGAGCGAAAGTTGCACCACTTTGCAACTTTGCATAGCTTGAATTTGACACATTTTCCATCAAGTTAAAATCCGCTGCCACGAGAAAACCACTCCAAGATAGCTAAAATCGAGAGATTTTTTTCTAGAGGGGTCCAATGCCTTTTTGTAGGATTAGACGAGAAGTTTCTAATTGTCATGGTATTCAAGTAATAGCCTGCTGAAGTTTGCAGCTATTTTGCACTTTAGACCCTTAAGGGATCGATCCGGTGGAACATAGCTTGGAGTGATTCCACGTGTTTTGGTGAAAAAGAGGACCATACCTAGTGTAAACATACCTATTCAGATGTGTTGGAATAGTCCACTTGGTCATATGAGTTGCAGAGCGAAAGTTGCACCACTTTGCAACTTTACACAACTTGAATTTGACACGTTTTCCATCAAGTGAAAATCCGCCGCCACGAGAAAACCACTCCAAGATAGCCAAAATAGAGAGAGGTTTTTCTAGAGGGGTCCAATTCCTTTCTGTAGGATCAAATGAGAAATTTCTAAGTGTGATGGTATCCAAGTAATAGCATGCTGAAGTTTGCAGCTATTTTGCACTTTGGACCCTTAAGGGATCGATCTGATGGAACATAGCTCAAAGCGATTCCACATGTTTTAGTGTGAAAGAGAACCATGCCTAATGTAAAAATACCTATTCAGACATGTTGGAATAGTCCACTTGGTCACACCAATTGCAGAGTGAAAGTTGCACCACTTTGCAACTTTGCACTACTTGAATTTGACACTTTTTCCATCAAGTGAAAATCCGCCACCACAAGAAAACCACTCCAAGATAGCCAGAACTGGGAGAGGTTTTTCTAGAGGGGCCCAATGCCTTTCTATATTATTAGATGAGAAGTTTCTAAATTTCATGGTATCCGAGTACTAGCATGCTGAAGTGTGCAACCATTTTGTACTTTGGACCCTTAAGGGATCGATCCGGTGGAACATAGCTCAAAGCGATTCTACGTGTTTCAGTGCGAAAAAAAACCATGCCTAGCATAAAAATACCTATTCGGATGTGTTGGAATAGTCCGCTTGGTCACACCAGTTACATAGTGAAAGTTGTACCACTTTGCAACTTTGCACTGCTTGAATTTGACACTTTTTCCATCAAGTGAAAATCCACCGCCACGAGAAAACCACTACAAGATAGCCAAAACCAAGAGAGGTTTTTCTAGAGGGGCCCAATGCCTTTCTATAGGATCAGAAAAGATGTTTCTAAGTGTCATGGTATCTGAGTACTAGCATGTTGAAGTTTGCAAACATTTTGTACTTTGGACCCTTAAGGGATCGATCCGGTAGAACATAGCTCGGAGTGATTCTACGTGTTTCAGTGCAAAAAAAGACCATGCCTAGTGTAAACATACCTATTTAGATGTGTTGGAATAGTCCACTTGGTCACACGAGTTACAGAGCAAAAGTTGCACCACTTTCCAACTTTGCACTGCTTGAATTTGAGACTTTTTCTATCAAGTGAAAATCCGCCACCACGAGAAAACCACTCCAAGATAGCCAGAACCAAGAGAGGTTTTTCTAGAGGGGACCAACGCCTTTTTGTAGGATCAAACAAAAAGTTTCTAAGTGTCACGGTATCCGAGTACTAGCATGCTGAAGTTTGCAGCCATTTTGCACTTTGGACCCTTAAGGGATCGATCCGGTGGAACATAACTCGAAGTGATTCTACGTGTTTTAGTGTGAAAAAATACCATGTCTAGGTAAAAAATACCTATTTAGACGTGTTGGAATAGTCCGTTTGGTCACACCAGTTGCAGAGCGAAAGTTGCACCACTTTGCAACTTTGCACTGCTTGAATTTGACACTTTTTCCATCAAGTGAAAATCCGCCACCACGAGAAAACCACTCTAAGATAGCCAAAACTGAGAGAGGTTTTTCTATAGGGGCCCAACACCTTTCTATAGGATTAGATGAGAATTTTCTAATTTTCACGGTATCCAAGTACTAGCATGCTGAAGCTTGCAGCCATTTTGCACTTTGGACCCTTAAGGGATCGATCCGATGGAGCATAGCTCAGAGCGATTCTACATTTTTCGGTACAAAAAAATACCATGCCTAGTGTAAACATACCTATTCGAATGTGTTGGAATAGTCTGATTGGTCACACCAATTGCAGAGCGAAATTTGCCCCACTTTGCAACTTTGCACTGCTTGAATTTGACACTTTTTCCATCAAGTGAAAATCCGCCACCATGAGAAAACCACTCCAAGATAGCCAGAACTGAGAGAGGTTTTTCTAGAGGGGCACTACAACTTTTTGTAGGATTAGACAAGAAATTTCTAAGTGTCACGGTATCCGAGTACTAGCATGTTGAAGTTTGCAGCCATTTTGTACTTTGGACCCTTAAGGGATCGATCCGGTGGAACATAGCTCGGAGTGATTCTACGTGTCTCGGTGCAAAAAAAGACCATTCCTAGCATAAAAATACCTATTCAGACATGTTGGAACAGTCTGCTTCATCACACGAGTTGCAGAGCGAAAGTTGCACCACTTTGCAACTTTGCACTGCTTGAATTTGACACTTTTTTCATCAAGTGAAAATCCGCCGCCACGAGAAAACCACTCCAAGATAGCCAAAACCGAGAGATATTTTTCTAGAGGGGCCCAACTCCTTTCTGTAGGATAAGACGAGAAGTTTCTAAGTGTCACGGTTTCTGAGTACTAGCATGTTGAATTTTGCAGCCATTTTGCACTTTGGACCCTTAAGGGATCGATTCAGTTGAACATAGCTCGGAGCGATTCTACATGTTTTGATGTGAAAGAGGACCATGCCTAACGTAAAAATACCTATTCCGATGTGTTGGAACAGTCTGCTTGGTCACATGACTTGCAGAAAAATGTGTACAAATTGTTTACATGACCTTTATATGACCTTTTTCACATTGTTTACATTTCAAAATTCAAAGTTTGCAAATTTTCCTACTCAAGGCATTTACAGAATAAGGTGCTACTACACCAAACATGAACTTCAACCTTACAATATTTTAGTATATCTCATGTAATTAAATCTTATTACAATGCCTCTGGCACTTCATTCTCTGAGATCTTTTACAATGTCACTCATACATTCAAGATTCTCTTTAAATGTCTACATCATAGGTGCTCATCATGAGGTTAACTTCAAATGAGTAACTTGAGATTCCCTCGCTAAGCTTCACATGCTCTCTTATAATGGCTTGAAATCAAAATTGAGATTTATCAAAATCATCAAAATAAGTATGTTGCATTGCTTTTTTGGCTGAGATTTTCTTTGATGGCTCTTAAATCAGCATTTTCTGCAATGAAAGATCAATCAACCTTTAGTAGTTTACTTACAAATACGCAAAGTAAAAGAGAAAAATAAAGAGCATCCAAAATGGAAATGAAATAAAAATAGATGGAAGGCACTTACAGATGTTGCATGCAGGCATCAAAATAAGGATGTTGCATTTCTTTTCTGGTTGACATTCTCTTAGATGGCTCATATATCTGCATTTTTTGCAAGGGGACACCAATCACTATAAAAGAAGATGATAGCATTGGCATCAAACAAATTAATGTGCATACAAGTATAAATTAATAAGAACCAATGTGTGTATACTTACAAATTAATCCAACGAACCATCTGGGTCTTCTCTACTCTTTATTGTGTCAAGTATTGCCTCATGGTCAGACTCACGGACCTTCCATAATGTCTTGCTCAAAGGTCTACCCCCATATTTGGTCAAATGAACATTGGATGCCACGACAAGGTTGAGTAATGAAGAATCTTACGATGCATGTCAAAGTCCTGAAATAGCCAATGTTTAACACTTGAATGTGGGTACCCTCTAAGCCATGTTCCAGTAACCACAACTGAGCCTGTAGGGTATTCGATGTTTTCTCCATCTATAACTGGGGCCTCCAATTTCTTTTTGGTCTCAACACAATGACACAAGTAATAGTTTCTTCCCTCTTCATCTGCAATAACTGCATAAATATGCCCTGCATTGATATGTGCAAAAAATCTCTTGAAATTTTTCAACATTACGAATACAGTACAAAGTAAGATCTAATGATATGGAATTTCAACAACTAAGAAAGTAGATATATCACCTCGTTGAACTAGATTTGATATGTGGTCAAAGTCGACTGATGATTCTATCTATGTCAGTTCCAATGCCGTCAGAGGGCGATACATGTGAGGTGGGCTAAGATAACTTGTGAACCATTTGTCAACCCACTCCCCTGACTCACAATCATTCTAGTCTTGCATTGTACATGAAGAACAAAAGCATGCCATCTTTCGTGTATCGATACTCCATGAACCTATATTTGAGATAAGGAAAGAGTGATACTCAATCGATCCTATTAGTGTATAACAGTCTTCATATGGTGCAATGTTAGTATCATCCATCAACCAAAAAAATATATGAACTGAAGATGTACCTTCATTACCTGGACCCATCAAAGCATTACACCACTCGATGATTGATTTTGCATCTGTCAACTTTGCACTGTCTTTATACTTTAACTCTTCTCGTGCTAATGCTCTTTTCACGCATGCTCCTACACCATCATGCTCCCCCTTTCCATGTCCAGCCTCACAAAATTTCCACATATATTGAACACCTGTAATGACATGCATCCTACACAACCAGTAGAACATGCGCGAGTTCTTGAACTGCGTTGCACAGTTATCAGACCATATTATATGTTGATCGTATTCTATGCCCCTCTGAGCCAAACCACTATAGAACATTTGGAAGCAACCTTGCACGAACTCTGGAGAATGTGTGTGATCATCACTAATGTAAAAGTGGTACTCCCTCAATAGCTTCCTTTGCTCATCTGTACTATCAGATGCATGAATGAATGCTATGTGCACAAATATCGAAACTTGTGTAGAGTTGTAATACTGTGACTGCACCTCATGTTGTGGTTGTAGAGTGTAGTTCTCTACAAATTCAACCATGGATACTATGCTTCCAACTGGAAAGGTGTCCTTGCATAGCTTGAACTACGTGTCCAACCATTGAGCTCTATGGGTATGCATTGCATACTCAGACAGTATACTATCACGAAATGTGGTCATAAATTTGTACTCTAGAATCTTCTCAATAACCAAATCACACCTTTTTTCTTGAGACCCATCTTTTGTAGCATATGCCATTGTTTTATACTTCCCGAACTCTACTAGTTTTTGTCCCACCTCATTTGTGCTTTCCATATGTTGACATACTGGCATACACTGGAAGCCATTGTAACGCTCGCATGAACCATCCAAGCATGTTGTCCTATAGAATATTTGGCCATCCTCTATTTCACATAAAATTTTTGATAAGATCTCTCTTGAAGATTTTGGTGGGGCTTCTATGCCACAATCCTACAAAACCTCGTTAGTATGCAAATCTAAACATATAGAACGATAAACATCGTAATGGTTAGAAAATTCAATATGTAGTCTACAAAAACAAGTAGTGCGTGTGATTTATCTTGACATAAAAAGGTTTAAGCAGTTAAAAAAATCTTTGAGAAATACTAATTTCAGGATAATCATTTTCAAATTTCCGAAAAAATTGGGTTTGAGTCATATCCAAAAAATGCTTTGGATGTGGCTCACGATTCTGACTACCGATTCTCCTTCTTACCACATCCCTTTGATTCGGAGATGGCCTTGTGTTATTCTTCCAATACTCTTCAATTAGTGTTCTCAAGGCTTCAACAACTTCTTTATCTTTTCATGACAGTCTCCCCGAGAATGCCCATAATTCATTTGTATCATTTCCCTCAATTCTCTACCGCCTTTGAATGGCTCTTGATAAAGTTTTTCTACTAATTCCCATTTTTTCACTAGTCTTTTTAATTAGGCGAGCTCTCTTTGTTTGAAAACTTACCAAAATCGATGTAATGACACATCAGGTGACATTACTATCCTTTGAGTGTGAGGTCTTACCCACACTCTCATAAGCATCCATTAGATTCTTCACAATAGTGTCTTCACTCGATGCATTTGATGTTCTCAACCCAAGAGTCTTCATGATGTTCCTATACTTTACACCCCACATCATTTCAACAAATAGTTGACATCTTGCAGTCTCATTTAGCCTTTCAAAGAATCATTCCCAAATCTTATCAGCATATCTTCTACAAGTGCATGTTGAAATCTTACCTTCCATGTGCTGCAAAATCTCATCATCAATATTAATCAAATACTTTGGATTTCTACGCAAAATTCTTGGTGGTGTTCTCTTAGGTACATACATCTCAACATTAGGAATTTCATCAATATTTAATTGAGGTGGGCTAGATTGCATACCTTCGATCCAGGGTGGAGAAGAAGACATACCTTGAGGTTCACATGGGAATGATGGCATACCTTCTTCATCAATTTCGAGTGATGATGTACTCTCAACTTGAGATGTGTTGGATGGTGTCCAACAATATTCACTTGCGGTAAATGGTGTCCCTCCATATTCACTTGCAGTAGATGGTGTCCATCCATATTCACTTGTGCTAGATGGTGTCCCTCCATATTCGCTTGTGCTTAATGGTGTCCCTTCATATTCACTTGTCATAGAGGGTGTGTCTCCAACTACAGTATTTGAATCTGTCTTACGACAATGCTTTTGCATTCGTGCTTGTTGTGCTACCAATTCCCATTCTCTTTTTGACGGTTGAGGTTCCTCTACAATCGGGTTGTTTTCATCAATCATTTTCAATTTCTTCTTTTCACGATATGCCACCACTCGAACTCTCTCCTTTTCTTTCAAGGTTTCATTCTCTTCGTCTGTTAGTTTCCTCTTTGTCTTTTTCTTTGGCTTGGTGGATAATTTTATCTGTACCATGGTAATGAGATGAATATTAGTTCCTAAAAAATGTATCCATTCAAGATAATTGAAAAATATGTCATTGAAGGCTTCATTTAAATAATACTTACAATCATCGTGTACAAAAGTAGGGTCTTTTATTGTTGAACATGCCTTGGAATGAAACTAATGACAATAGGATTTGTGGTTCTTAGCTCAAACAAGCACTTTTCCATGAGAATTTGAGGAACCAAGGAGTGATTTTGAAAAATTGTTGAAGGAGTGGTCTATGTAATGAACTTTTGACCTTGTGCAGGGTATTTTGAAGATGTTTGATGGTTTGGAATGGTCTGGGAAGGCCCGGGTATAGGAGTTTCTATAAACCCTCCCTCTTTGCATTGAAAAATGGGGGTTTTTGTATTGGAAGCCTAGTTGAGCGGGTAAGGTCCTAAGACCTACAAATTATCTTGTTTTGAGACCTAATTAAAAACTTTTTTTGGGTTTGGAAGTCTGGTGTGAAGATCTAAGTGTAGTTCCTTCGTAAAATTGGCCTACTTGGAGACCTAAAATAGTGAAAAAGGTCAATTTTCTTAATGTTGTCCCAAAGGAGTCATGTGATGGGTTAAGGTATGTCTTGCAACTCTAAAATTGGTGCTACAATCATTCTTTTATTTTCTAGGTGTTTTCAAAAGTTTTGGAGTTAAGGGCCCAAAACTGGTTTTGCACAATAACTAGATTCCAAGGGTGAAATTTGGGAAATAATGTTTTTGTTTGTTGTCCAGCTTGGAGGAGTGTTGGGATTGTTCCATTACACCTTTTTAATCTTCTTAGATGGCTTTTGAAGGCAAGTTGACATCTTCAATGGTTTTGGGTCCTCTAACTCTGCATAAAAAATGAGTCACAGTTTGAAGTGTGTGCATGGTTTGGGAGATACATGTGACAGTTTGTAGATGCTTGGCTACTAGTAATGTGGACAGTGAACAAAGGAACTAATTTTTTGTGTAAGGGAAGACTTTTGAAATGTTTCATTTTTGTTGTACTAACTCAAACAAAGATTTATTAAGCAAATAGTGGTTTGGTTGTGCCTTAAGAATTATAGTTTGTGTTTGTAAACAATGGTGCCATTATGGAAGATTTAAGACAACTTGTGAATGACATAATCATTGGTTGATGTTTTGAGGAACCTAGTTGATTGTAATCAGTTATTTTCAAGATTTTCAAGGTGTTTTGAAGGTCCTTAAGGAATTGGGAACTCTTAATGCTAATTTGAGTATACGAATCAAATGTTTTGTGAAGGGAAATATAGTTGAATAAGTGTGTCAAGAAAGGTGTTGATTTATTCCTTTGTACTGCATTAGTTTGTGCAGAGGTATTGGAAGGTGTTTGGACCCTTTAGAGGAATGGGAGAGGCTTGGAGTCATCTTAAAGGATGAATTTTGGTGAATGGTTCTGAATTTCTATAATTGGCAAGTGTAAAATGGTAATTGGAAAGTGTAAATAATTGTGTATATAATTTGGTAATTTAAAATGTGCATTGACAACCTAAGGTTATAATGACAAACAAAAATGAAAGCAAGCCATAATAGAATGAAAGAAAATTTGTAAAGACTCCACATACCTTAAAAACCAGACTTTCAAATAGAGGAGTTCAACCCAATTATGTAGCCTTAGCTTCTTCTCTCTTCAAACTCCACAACAATTTGACTTGTTCAAAAGCTTGTTCCCTTCCACACTTCAATTTTATATTAGTTTTCAATGGAATTCAAACTTCAATTGATATTATATGTCTTTCAATGTGGAAACTCTGCTATTTCATGCAAAGGTGGTAAAAAGATCTTGGAAAAGGTGATGGAATGTGAAAAAGATGCTTGCACACTTCACAACATCATCAAAAAGATATTTTTTGTCAGAGCACACACAAAACCAAGGGAATATGAAAACTGTGGGCCTTCAAATCATGAGTATATAGATTTTTTTACCGTTTTAGTGGAGTAAAAAATGTGCTTGCATTATAACACGCACACGTTATAATGCGAGCGCGTTATGTGAAATTTGGTTTTCTTAGTGTATTTTCGAGAGTATAGGAGTTTCTGAGAGAGTGAGAGGGAGAGAGGGGGAGAGTGGAAGATAGAGAGGGAGGGAGAAGGGGAGAGTGGGAGAAAGAGAGAGGGAGAGAGTGGTAGATAGAGTGGGAGGGAGAGAGGGGAGAGTGGAAGATAGAGAGGGAGGGAGAGAGGGGGAGAATGGGGGAGAGTGGGAGAAGGGGAGAAGTGGGGAGTGGGAGATACAGACCTAAACCCTAAACCCCCTTCAACCCTTAAACCCTAATCCCTCAACCCCTACCCCTACCCTCTTAATCCCTCAACCCTCAACCCTTAAACCCTAATCCCTCAACCCCTATACCCTCTTAATCCCTCAACCCTCAACCCTCAACCCTTAAACCCTAATCCCTCAACCCCTATACCCTCTTAATCCATCAACCCTCAATCGTCAACCCTTAAACCCTAATCCCTCAATCCCTATACCCTCTTAATCCCTCAACCATCAATCCTCAAACCTTAAACCCTAATACCTCAACCCCTATACCCTCTTAATCCCTCAACCCTCAATCCTCAACCCCTAAACCCTAATCCCCAACCCCTATACCCTCTTAATCCCTCAACCCTCAATCCTCAACCCTTAAACCCTAGTCCTCAACCCCTATACCCTCTAATCCCTCAACCCTTAAACCCTAATCCCTCAATCCCTATACCCTCTTAATCCTTCAACCCTCAACCCTCAAACCTTAAACCCTAATCCCTCAACCCCTATACCCTCTTAATGCCTCAACCCTTAAACCCTATTCCCTCTGTAGACACCAAAAATTGGTTTAGGCCTACGAGTACACATTCGACATAATTTTCTATAGTCGATGGTCATGATTAAATAATGTCAATTATTTAATTAAACTTTCTAACACATATTTCCTCTATTAATTAAATATCCCTTTTTAATTAATTCATTAATTCATCATTAATCTTTATTCAACTTGATTAATTAAATAAATCATATTTATTTAATTATGTCGCTAACTTATTAAATCATCTTTCAATTAAATAATTTATTATTTAATTACCCCTTTTATCATATGTCAACTATAATTAAATATCTTTATTTAATTATTCATTTAACACCCTTTTCAACTGTAATTAAATATTTATTATTTAATTATTCAATTCCACCCTTTTCGAAAGTCAAATTAAATAAATTATTTTATTTATTTAATTAAATCTTCTATGCTCGAATGTTGAATTAAATTAACATTTAATTATTTATGTCACATTCCTCTATCATTCAGTTATCTAAGTCATTCACTCACCTTCTGACTCGAGATCTATTTTTAGTTCTCCAGTTGTCTTTGAAATTCAACACCAGTTTATCTCTGCGAGAAGACTCTCTATCACAACTAGTCGATTAACTAGTTCTAACTCATATGCATGTATGTGTTTATTAATTAAATATCTTTATTTAATTAATTAACTCAAGTTTGCATTCGAATGCATTATTCTTCAACTTCTAACTTTGTCTTTTGCATAAAAAGTCTATTTCTTTTATTTTTGAAGATGAAGATTGGAACTCATGTTCTAAAATTAGTCTTTATCCTACAGTTGAACTCATGTTCTAACTCATGTTCTATCTATCACATAACTCATCGCATGGCATTCATCAATCTCATCCATCGATCTCTCTTTCAATCTGAGCCAATCGTTCGAAAACAAAAAATCTATAAAATGGCCTGCCATAATCATTATTCCTCCTCTTCCGAAATCATACACTTTTGAGAAGAGAAACAATCTTTGATATTTTTCTGAGACACTCGACAAAGTTATGCTTGCATTCAAACACACAAATATCTGAGGGAAAGAATAACAAGATAGCAAGATGGAGAAGGGCAATTGAGATAAATCGACGAAGTATTTGCATATTCGGTGAGAGATCATTCTATTTTTATTAGTTTAGATTAATCATGCTTACTTATCATTCTTTGTTGTTTTGTTTAGATTAGAATTGATGTTTAATCTTGTACAGCTTTAGCATCCACAATTCCGAAAAATCTGAGTTACATTTGGTGAACCCAACATATTCGACCATAACTTTTGAAAGGCTCCATTTTTTTTTTAACAAAAATGTTTTTGCAAGTAGGTGACATTATCAAGAGCTTTCATGAAAAAAATCAGATTTTTTGGTGATGTTTTGAATTTTTAATGATTTTTTTGTTATTTTTCATAAAATTTCAATTTTGAGAGAAATTTGTCAAATTGTTTGGATATGTTTACATTTCTGGAAAGAGATTTAAATTTTAATAAGGATATGTTCTTTAGGTTTTAAATTTGGATAAATTTTTTTTATTCAAACAATAGATCTTTGAAAATTATGGTTTCATAGATATTTGCTTGAATCTCACAAACGGTTGCAAATCTATTCATGAAATTTTTTATGCAGATTTAAAATTATGTCAGGCACCTTCAGTGAAAAAAACAATTTCATAAAAAATTAATTTCAGGTGCAAAACAGACAATCTTTCAGATTTATTTACATTTTTGGAAAGCTCTTAAAATTTAAGTATGGGTTTGTTCTCTGTAGTTTTATTTTTACTTTCAAAAATATTTTCAAAAATCAGATTTGTCTTGACTAGCTATTAGGGTTTTGGCTTTGTTCGGTTTGTGCATGTGCAGAAAAAAACAAAAAAACACTTCAAAGCACGCATTGGATCAAGTGGACAAAAACAACTTGGAGCTCAATAAAGTCTAAAGGAATAACATAGTGTTTGCAGGATGAAGCTTTGAAGACAATTAAAACCCAAGATAATTTTTCTGCAGGATGAAAGCTGAAGACTATGAACTACTGATAAATTGCATTCAAGACCTAATGCCTTTGTGTTAATTTATTTAAATAAGCTTTTGTTTGGTAGATAGATAATCATCGTGTGGGATTAAAATGAATTTTCTGTTTGATAGATAGAAAATTGTCATTTGGAATAAAAAGAACCACTGTCTTCTTTGTTTGGTGCTTTGCACATATTTGTAAACCCTTACGATTCAGTACACCAAAGTATCCTCTCCCCTTGCACAATCATGCGATCCTTGGTGTAAGAGAAATAGTTGTTGACTCTAGAACTTGGGCCTGTCTTGGTGGGAAAAAGTACTCACCCCAAGACGACTCAGACCGGTAGCACGCTAAAGCCAAGTGACTTCTAGCCGGTATATAAAAGTGGATTCTTGGGGAAAACCCAAGAATCACGTGCACTATTCCGATGAGATGGACAAAAATGGACTCTCGCCGACGTTGGATAGTGTCCCATGAACGGAATGCCCTTATTAAACACCTTGTTGTATAGTTACCAAAATCCTACCTACTTGTTGGTGCAGCAGGGTGAGCCCTGTGAAGCCGTCTTACATTCTTACGATTTATGTGTGGAAATGAAATGTATGCCATGGGAGTTTCATGGGTACAGTAGCTTGGCTGGCCCGTATAAGAGAGTGTCATGGAGGGAGCCAGTGGGGTCAAGCTACTAGTCATTCGCCATAAATATGCGTAGCTGGAGAAATCCAAGTAAGAACTCAACAAGTATTGTCCTAAAAGCCTAGGTTGTACATGTTTTCGAGTCTTAACAGTCCTTACATCTCAAAAATGGAAGATACATTGATTGTTGTGTTTGCTCTTTGTTGTATTCATCAAAATCTTGATCAAACAAACAAAGTCAGTCAAACAACTTTCGGGAAAATTTCATTTTTAAAAAATAGAGTCGCATTTGTCAGTTTAATCGCCGCATGTGTCAGTGAGTTGCATTTGATAGGGGGAATGCCCCATCTATCTGTCAAAATAGTCATTTTACATAGTCTATATAAAATGAGTCGCAACTATTACATTATGAGTCGCATGTGTGCATGCAAACCACATCTGCTAGTTCAAAAAATGCATGTGTCCTTTTAAGTTGCATCTGTCAGTTGAAAAATCGCATATGTCAGAGGAAAAACCGCAACTGTTAGGTGAACTGCAATTGCCTGTCAATAAAAAAATTTCAAAAAAAAACCACGAGTTGAGTCTGAAATATCTTTGTCGCTATTTGCTTTAGGTTTTTAGGATCAACCTTGGATTAGAAACCGGTTAAATTTGCTCCAAAAAAACCTTGCATCATTAGGTGTCATATACATCTTAGTTTACCATCATTAGGAGTCATATAGGTCTTAGCTAATGTCATTAGGTGTCATATATGTCTTGGTCACTGTACAACGTCTTAGTCTTAATCATCCTAATTTGCAAGCATATAGGTACTCCCTAGGAAATTACAAATCACAGTTCGATAACTTTCCTTGTCTTTGGAAAATTCACATTGTCATACTATCCTTGTCATATATTTAGGTTCCATCATCGGGAACAAACTTTTGCATGCATTTATTCCATTAGGTGGTAGGTTATACCCATCTTAGACTCATTTGTCACCATTTAGTCAACTTAGAGTTTAGCATATTGTCCGTCCAGTCATACGTCATCTTAGATTTTTAGCAACATCCTTATTGTCAAAAAAATCCAAAAACATAGACATAGGTCATATTAGTTTTAGACATAGTCTGCATTACCCATTTTGAGAAAACTTTTTCATGGTCGAAACAAGGTCCAAAAAGAAACACAAAACAATGAAAGACCCCAACAAATTCATCAATCCATTCGAAAACCAACCGTCAGGAAGCAAACGTCCACACAAGCCTTTACTTGAAAAACATGTCACTAGGGACACACATGGGTAGATTTACATAGAAGACGTAGATGCAGCAGTTCAAGATCCTGAGTTTGCAGCCTTCATGGATGAGTGTTTTCTAAATGATCCACAACGCTACTTAGCGAAATTGCTAGTAGAAGGTGCCACTCTACCTCTAGGATTTTAATGTCCATTCTTTGACAACTAAGTCAACTCAACCAATGCAAACTGTGACATCTACTATTTCTATTCCTCAAATAACCACAACAATACCAACAGGTATACCAACACAAACATCATCAATTGTAAACCCAACTCCTTTTAACATAACACAAGGTTTACAATTCACTACGAGAGCAACTTCCTCCAACCCCTTTGGTACCAACACAACTGGTAAGAGAACCAAGGTTGGCAGAAATATTCCTATTCCAAGCCAGACAATTCAGACAGGAAGCATTCCTATACCGAATCAAACAATTCAAACAAGGAATATCCCTATCCTGAATCAGAATATTTTGACAGGATATATCCCCTCGCCCAATCATAACCCATCACAAAACATGGTGTATCAGAACATCTACATTGATCCAAATAACATGAACACCATGTCCTTGACACAAGTCAACATCCTTCAAAACCAAATGCAGACTCTACAACAAAAGATGGATGACATGTCTATGTCAGGAAAATGAACTATATTAGCACAAGACCTATGTCCATGCCCATTTGACAAAGCACTCTATATGACACCTTTCCCCCATGGATACATTATACCAAATTTGCCTAAGTATAATGGGAGAAAGAATCCTATAGAACATGTTAGAGAATTTTCAACGACATGCATGGATATATCGTATGACCCCACTTACTTGATGCGCCTATTTCCATGAACCCTTATAGGGATAGCATTGGAATGGTTTTCCAAATTGCCATACGGTATACGATCCTAGGTGGAATTTGCTGAAAAGTTTGTTGAACATTTTGCCTTTAACATAGACAATGAAGTAACCATAGCAACCTTGTGCCACACGACACAAGAAGATGGCGAGAAATTTATCACTTTCTTCCAGACATGGAGGAGTCTAGCTAGCTGTTGTCCCATCGAAATACCTGAAAAACAAAAGGTCACTATCTTCCTCAAAAACATCAACCCCAAACTAAGAGGTGACTTACGGGTACACTGTTGCACTTCATTCATTGACTTGGTACAAAAGGGGATCATCCTTGAAAAAGGCCTTATTGACAAAGACAAAATCAAAGTACCAGGTAAGAGCCCAATTGTCCAACAAAAAAATGTGTCGAATGATAGAAACAAATTCTGGTCTAGGAACAAGAATGTCACAAATGACGGCATAGTTGATGCTAAGCACATACATACTAGACTAGTTATCACACTTAGATGATACAATCAACAAGCATACATGACGAACAGTCCTGATCAAATGGCTAACTATGTCCAGAACTCACAACAAAGACCACAACAAAGGAGATTTCCAACGCGAGAATTTACACCTTTAGGGCAACCAATTGCGGTAGTCTTCAAAGAATTGGTCAAACATAATCTTATCAAACCATTGGAACCAAGAGAGTATGATCTTGGACAATTCAAACCTTCATGGTGGGTCGATGACGCTTTCTGTGACTATCATCAAATGAAAGGGCACAACCTCCAACAATGTCACCAATTAAAGAACATCATACAAGACTTTGTTGAAAATGGAACTATAGAGGTTGGTGGGTAGAAAAACACTAAGAACAGTGATCATAAGGTCTTCACAGACCCCTTACATGACCACACAAAAGGAAAAGCCTCCAGTTCGGGACCCCAGAATAATCCATCGGCCAACTATAACAATACCAAGTATGACTATGGTAAAGGAAAGATCATAAACCACCTTCGAGCCACAAACAAGAATGTCAACACTTTCTCCATCAAGAAGCATCCATAATGTAATATAACCACACGCAGAACTAAGATTACTATTCCTAGTCCTTCTTCTGAGCCATCTACGCAAAGTTCCAAGTTCAAGTACAACCTTCTCGATCAATTGAGTAAAACCCCCACCCAAATATCTATCTTGGAATTGTTGACCTTATCAGCTCAGCATCAGTCCATTCTTGACAAAGCTCTACAGAATACAACTATTCCTACAGATTTAGATGTCAATCGTTTCGAAGAGATGGTGGGATATTTGACCAACTTGCATCATGCTACATTTTCACAACAAGACTACTCAACTAAAAAGTCAAATCACAATGACCCCTTACATCTTGAAGTATTAGTCCATCAAAACAAAGTCTGATGAGTCTTTGTAGATGGAGGAGCAGGTTTGAACCTGTGTACCCTTAAACTAGTTAAGGCATTAGGATTCTCAAAAGATTGCGTAGATACCTCTAAGAGTATAGTCATCAAGGCTTACGATGATGAGGAAAGATCATCCAAAGGAGTTGCCACACTCCCTATTTGAATTGGCCCAACAATCATGAACACCAACTTCCAAGTCTTGGATCTCACCCTTCCATACAACTTGTTGTTAGGTAGACCTTGGATACACACAATGAAAGTGGTACCTTCAACATACCACCAGTGTCTCAAATTCCCCTATAATGGCACAAAGATCACCATTGATGGTGATCCAGATCCTTTCCAGTATTGCACAAGCCTAAGGGATCTTCCACACCGACAAGTGCCTGTTAATCAACAGGCTTCATCATCCACTCTATCCCAGTACGTTGACCCATCATGTCTCACTAAGTCCATTTCATTCAAACCACCATCATCCACTCTGAAACTCGAGATCCAAGATAAGGGCTATGGTGAATATAATATAAAGGCATCATACTGTGTTACTGAACTGATTCCACCTAAGGCATATGGCCTACCTATGGTGGATAGAAGACATTCAATGGTCACATTTCATGTTCCCCCTACAATGACATTGACAAAATGGGGAGAGTTAAGTGAAGAGATTGTGGATCAAGCTGATTCCTAGTTGTATCAAGAAGAACATGAATACCCCTCCCCGTCTATTCATATAGCCAAGGACCAATATGGAAAAGGATTTAAGATAATGCAAAATGAAGGCTATGACGGGCATAGTGGGTTAGGACTGTATCAAAATGGAAGGAAAAAACCAATTACTATCTACCCACGACCGAAGTATCTAGGGCTAGGGTGTGAACCGCTTAGAATTGGATTTCCTAGTACCTCGTCAATGTTTCAAGAGGAAGTGAATGATTACCCAGACATCAAGACATCTAATGAACCACTTCTCCTAGTTTGTGACCAACCCTGAGTTTACGACAACCCCCAAGTTTTCAATACATTTCTAGTTTATGACAAACCTCCAGTCTATGATGAATCCCCTTACTCAAGTGATGGTGAATGGGAGTCTCTCTCATCTACTAGTACCATGAACATAGACGCATTATTTGGAGAGTTGGACCTCAATGTCAAACCTGTATCAAAACAATCTAGTCCTCGTCCTAAGAAACACTTGTCTAAAGAAGAATGGCAAAATAACTATTATTGGGAAACCCTTGATCGTGCATCTTGGGCTCCTGACAAGCCATCTTCTGATGAATCTTCCCTCACCATTGTCCCACAATAGAATATACGTATCCCTAGGAAGAAAAACAAGGAGTTAGTCCAAAACTTCTACAACCATGTCAACCAGTCCATATTCACCTTGTCAGTAGTTACCCGTATAAACTTCGATGATGACATGCCCCTTGTATATCCCGAACTTATTGACTGGGATCAACAAGGTACACCTATCATAGATACATTCGAGAATGACGAAGCAATTGCTGAGTTCATGGGACTTAGAGAAGGTATACCTAGAGGGGATCATAAGGCAGGTTTTACCATAGACTTGGATGATAAAGCATATTTCGAGGAGTCTATTTACACCTCTAGTCACAAAAATGAACATGAAAATGAAAATAAAAATGATGAGTCCCTAGGTGAAAACTGAAAGGTGCCTTTGGACCAAGAAAAAGTCAAAATAAAGGATGTATCTGAGGGCGAAAACCTCTCTGAGGCACCCGAGGATAGAGGTTTAAATATTCTCCCCGTTGCACAAGAAAAGTCACCCATGCTAGTGGAAGAAGTTGTTGCAATCAACATAGGTATAGAAGAGAATCCTCGAATAGTATATTTTGTAGCTTCTTTGACAAAAACAGAACAACATGAATTCAAGGAATTCTTCAAAAAGAGACAAGTAAATTTTGCATGGTCGTATGCTGACATGCCTGGGCTGGATCCAAACCTGATATTGCATCATTTACCACTCTAGCCAGATATCAAACCAGTCAAACAAAAACTAAGGAAGATGCATCCGCAAATTGCTCTATTAGTCAAGGTAGAACTTAAGAAACTGTTGGACGTGGAATTCATAAGGACAATAGACTATACGGATTGGATATCAAATCTGGTACCAGTGACTAAGCCAACTGGGGGCATTCAAATTTGTACTGACTTTAGAGACATCAACAAGGCATGTCCTAAAGATGACTTCCCATTGCCAAATATCGACATGATAGTAGACCTTACTGCAGGGTATGAGATGCTCTCCCTTATGGATGGTTTCTCTGGATATAACCAAATAAAGATAGCACCTGAAGATCAACATAAGATGGCTTTCACATGTCCATGGGGCACATATTGTTGGAATGTTATGCTGTTTGGCCTTAAGAATGCAGGAGCCACTTACCAATGAGCAATGACTATGATTTTTCATGACTTTGTACATACATTCATGGAAGATTATGTCGATGATATAATAGCCAAGTTAGAAACAAGGGAGGATCATTTGAAGGTGTTGGACAAGATATTCCAGAGGTTAGAAAACTACAATGTCAGGCTCAATCCGAAGAAGTGTGTCTTTGGAGTGAAATCAGGGAAGCTGTTAGGGTATATCATCTCTCATAGAGGCATTGAAGTAGATCCAGAAAAGGTAAGAGCAATCATAGAAATGCCTCCTCCAACCAGCATTGGTGAACTCAGAACCCTACAGGGGAGATTACAGTCCATTAGGCGTTTCATAGTACAATTGGCAGATAAAATACATCCATTTCAACATTTACTCAAAAAAGGAGTGCCATTTGTGTGGACACCTAAATGTCAAGAGGCCTTCCAACAAATCAAGGACTATTTGCTTACTCCACCAGTCCTAATGCCACCTACAAAGGGGAAACCACTGATACTTTACATCTTAGCAACTCAGTCGGCATTAGGGGCTCTTCTCGCACAACAAGATGATCAAGGTCATGAGAGAGTGGTTTATTATATCAGTTGAACCTTAGTGGGCTATGAATTGAATTATAGCAACATAGAACGTGCCTGTCTTGTGGTAGTCTTTGTTACCCAAAACATTAGGCACTATATGCTCAATCGACAAACCATGTTGATTGCAAAAATTGATCCACTTAAATACCTCCTAATTAAGGCAGCTTTAACAGGCCGATTGGCTAAATGGGTCATGATACTTAGCGAGTATGACATTCAGTATGTCGAAAGGAAGGAAATAAAAGGATAGGTCATTGCAGATCAATTGGTAGATGCACCTATAAAGGCAGATCATCCATTAGTAGCAGATTTTCCAGATGAATTTCTCTTCAACCTTGAGGTTAAAACTGAGTGGAAACTATACTTTGATGGATCACATACAAATCGTGGTTCAGGGGTTGGTATCTTATTTGTCACACCTCCAGGTGATACCATTCCTAAATCATTCAGGATCGCATTTCCTTGTACAAATAATATAGCAGAATACGAAGCCTTAGTGACAAGTTCAAAAATGGTAGCTCAATGGAACATTAAGAGCCTACATGTCTTTGGCGACTCGCAACAGGTAATCCGACAGGTGAATGATGATTACGAGACTAAGGATGAGAAGCTTGCACCTTATAAGAGGATGGCTAATAGTTTCAAATAGTATTTCAATGAAATAACTTTTCAACAAATACCATGTATCCAAAATAGAGCTGCAGATGCAATGGCAACCGTGGGTTCTTTGTTGGATATCCCAAGTAATGTGCCTAAGTTTGAGTTCCTGGTTGAATAGATTTTGATCCTCGCTTATGATGTCCCTGATACTATGATAGTGTGTACCATTGTTGGTCCTATGTCTCCTTGGTATAAAGACATATTCGATTACCTCACTGACCAAACCCTACCTCAAGATTTGTCCAATAACCAACATCGAACATTCATCTGAAAGTCAGCCAAGTACACCATCATCAGAGAAACCCTATATAGACGTACCTTAGATAATGCCCTAATGAGATGTCTCGATGCTGAGGAAGCACAAACAACTTTGTGAGCGGTACACGAGGGTATATGCGGATCTCATTCGAGTGGTCCCACTCTAGCCCACAAGATTATGAGACTGGGTTACTATTGGCCTACGATGGAGAAAGACTCATATGTCTTTGTAAAGAAATGTAGACAATGTCAAATACATGGAGACTTGATAAGAGCGCTAGCACAAGAGCTTCGTTTGATTACTTCACCATGGCCCTTCGCCCAATGGGGACTCGACCTCATAGGTAAGATACACCCTCCATCATCAAATGGCCATAAATTCATCATCACCACTACCGAATACTTCACGAAATGGATCGAAGCCATCCCCATGACATACATAACCAGCACACAAATATCTAAGTTTATCCTAAACTATATCATTTGTCAGTATGGTGTGCCTCAATCCATAATCACAGACAATGGCCGTCAATTCAAGAACCAAGAAGTATGCCATTTATGTGAAGAATTCCACATCAAACACCATTTCTCCACCCCATATTACCCACAAGGTAATGGCCAAGCTAAGGCATCTAATAAGACTATTGTTAGAATCCTTAAGAAGACTGTCAATGACGCTGGTCGTGACTGGCACCTACAGCTTAATCCTGCCTTATGGGCTTATCGCACAAGCATCCGTACTCCCACCGGTGCCACTCCATATTCCCTCATATTCAGGTCTGAAGCTATCTTACCTATTGAGGTCAAAATACCTTCTCTATGGGTATCCTTGAAGGGTCATATCGACGATGAAGAATACCGTGTCTCTAGGTTACAAGAGCTAGAATTGCTAGATGAATGAAGACAGAAGGAATTAGATCATTTACAAGCATATCATAATCGTCTTCATCGTAGTTACAATAGAAAGGTTCTCAATAGACACTTTGACATTGGTGACCTGGTATTAATGGAGAATCCTAAGAACCAAGTTGAATGCGAGAAACCAGGAAAGTTTGAACCTAACTGGTTGGGGCCGTACATTGTCACAGAAACCTTTGGATCAGGAGCGTACCAACTCTCTACTCCTGAAGGAGAGCCGCTTTTGTCCCCTATCAACAGTCTACATCTAAAGAGGTTCTACGCTTAAGTCTTTGAGAATCCATGTCTTAATTTGGAAAAATACAAAAAAAATGAAAAAACAAAAAAATGGTTACCTTGATGAAAACCTGGCAAACAGGCGTCTTTGTAACACCAAAAAAAAATTGAGAAAATCAAAAAAAAGTAAAGAGAAATAAATCCTTCCACTAGTGAAAACCACTTTGGTGGTGCTATGGATAAGTACCATGGTGAAAACCTGGCAAACAGGTGCCATGTGTAGTCAAGCTTGCTCTTCCTTCTACCATCATTCTAATCAGACTTTTTCACCATCACTCATAATAAATGGTTGTCCTATCCATCATTTGGAATGATTGACATCTAAACGTCCATTTCGTCATATGATCCATTCCATCTTCCAAATCCTATTCTCAACTAGGAGCAAATCCTTTTTCTATGCCCTAACACTTTGTACATAACGTCATGCCATCAAAAATGTCTTGAAAAATCCCAAAAAAAAAAAAACATTAGAAAACATCAAAAATCCAAAAAAATCGAAAAAATGTCAAAAAATCCCAAAAATAGAGTCAGGTCAATCATGTATAGTCCATCATGTCATGTCATTCATGTCTAGTCAATCATGTCAAGTTGGTTATGTTAAGTCAGTCGTAAAAATAGTCGAACTACGTTGCCTCTGCGACTGGGATGTAGGTAAGGCCATCAATCGATGTGCCCCCGAGGCATTAGGTCTGTCAGTCTAGGTTTTTCATGTATCACACATTTAAATCATGATGCTTTGTATATTCAAAGTCATTAGTCGTGTCAAACTATGAGGTCTCTGCGTGTACAACGTAGGCAAGGCTAATCAATTGATGAGCTCCCGAGACCACACTAGGTCAGTCCAATAGGGTTCATTCACAATCATTATCACACAAGTTGCATATCATAGTTTAAGGCATCATCTCATGCCATACACTATCTACACACACACAGTTTATCAGTCAAAGAATCAAAACAAGTCATGCAACAACAAGGCAAAACATCTTAAATTGTCATCAAGTCAATATCAAACACATTGTCAAAGCGATCAACCCATGTCTTAGCAAGATATGTCTTTCTTGTCAACAGATGTCATGAAATTGTCATAGTCTCATGTGGCTTGTCACCTCAATGTCATCAAAGTCCAAATGTCTTATAGGGCACGTGTCTTACTAAAACCAGGCTTTTTCATGCCTTATACAGAACTCACCAAGTCGAAACCAGACTCAACATCTTATGCGGTATGTATCATTCTCTCACATTACACTATGTCAAACATCAACATCAAACAATCCCACAAGATCAAGTTTTGGCGAATAAATTTATTTGGCTTTATGACTTTATATCTTATTTTGTCTTACCTTTTTATCGATTTGTGCAAGATTCTGTTACTAGCTTTCTCAAGGATGTCCCTTGAAGGATTTAGAGAAGCAACAATGTCTCAAGACTCTTTTTCTTTGGCTGTTGTCTATCAACTGTCTTTTTAACATTGGTTTTTGAGTCATGTTACTAGTTTCCTCAAGGATGTCCTATCAAGGATTTAGAGGAGCAATGACATCTCATGACCCATCTTTTATTTGTCTGTTGTCTATGGTTTGTCTTGACCAAACGACTAGGGCATCTTGTCCTTATTCTGAGTTAAGACACTCCTTGTCTACGACTGTCTGTTTTTCACAGATGGATGACTTTGTACACTATGGTCTATCTCATATCATAGTGTGTACTATCCATCTGTGTCATGTCCCGCCCAATGATGATAACAAGCAAGTATAGCGTATTTGGCAATATATCGAAGATTATGTCTTTTTCTCAATCAATCAAACTTAATTGTTTCTTACTAACATTTTGAAATCATCCATGCTAACATTTCTTCTTTTCTGCATCTTCACCACCATTATCTATCCATTTTGAGAGCACACTCATGTTCTTCAAACCCGCCTATCCTCTCGAGGGGGCATACCACTACCTCCTCGTCATTCTCCCTTTCACTGGGGCATACCCTAACTTGTTTCATATAGGGGCACGACTGGGGCATATTTTCTTTGACACAATGTTGTACCAACATTGTATCAAAGAGGGGCAAACTGTAGACACCTAAAATTGGTCTAGGCCTGGGAACACCACTTTCGACATAATTTTCTATAGTCCATGGTCATGATTAAATAATGTCAATTATGTAATTACCCTTTCTAACACATATTTCCTCTATTAATTAAATATCCCTTTTTAATTAATTCATTAATTCATAAATGACCTTTATTCAACTTGATTAATTAAATAAATCATATTTATTTAATTATGTCGCTAACTTATTAAATCATCTTTCAATTAAAATAATTTATTATTTAATTACCCCTTTTATCATATGTCAACTATAATTAAATATCTTTATTTAATTATTCATTTAACACCCTTTTCAACTGTAATTAAATATTTATTATTTAATTATTCAATTCCACCCTTTTTGAAAGTCAAATTAAATAAATTATTTTATTTATTTAATTAAATCTTCTATGCTCGAATGTTGAATTAAATTAACATTTAATTATTTATGTCACATTCCTCTATCATTCAGTTATCTAAGTCATTCACTCACCTTCTGACTCGAGATCTATTTTTAGTTCTCCAGTTGTCTCTGAATTCAACACCAGTTTATCTCTATGAGAAGACTCTCCATCACAACTAGTCAATTAACTAGTTCTAACTCATATGGATGTATGCGTTTATTAATTAAATATCTTTATTTAATTAATTAACTCAATTTTGCATTCAAATGCATTATTCTTCAACTTCTAACTTTGTCTTTTGCATAAAAATTCTATTTCTTTTATTTTTGAAGATGAAGATTGGAACTCGTGTTCTAACTCATGTTCTAAAATTAGTCTTTATCCTACAGTTGAACTCACGTTCTAACTCATATTCTATCTGTCACATAACTCATCACATGGCATTCATCAATCTCATCCATCGATCTCTCTTTCAATCTGAGCAATCGTTCGAAAACACAAAATCTATAAATGGCCTATCATAATCATTATTCCTCCTCTCCCGAAATCATACACTTTTGAGAAGAGAAACAATCTTCAATATTTTGCTGAGACACTTGATGAAGTTATGCTTGCATTCAAACACACAAATATCTGAGGACAAGAATAACAAGATAGCAAGATGGAGAAGGGCAATTAAGATGAATCGAGGAAGTATTTGCATATTCGGTGAGATCATTCTAGTTTTATTAGTTTAGATTAATCATGCTTACTTATCGTTCTTTGTTGTTTTATTTAGATTAGAATTGATGTTTGATCTTGTGCAGCTTTAGCATCCACAATTCTGACAAATCTGAGTTACACCCTCAACCCCTACACCCTCTTAATCCCTCAACCCTTAAACCCTAATAACTCAACCCTTAAACCCTAATCACTCAATCCCTATACCCTCATAATCCCTCAACATTTAAACCCTCATCAATCAATCCCTATACCCTCTTAATCCTTCAACCCTCAACCCTCAACCCTTAAACGCTAATCCCTCAACCCCTATACCCTCTTAATGCCTCAACCCTTAAACCCTAATCCCTCAACCCCTATACCCTCTTAATCCCTCAACCCTCAAACCCTAATCCCTCATCACCTATACCCTCTTAATCCCTCAACCCTAAACACTCAACCCTTAAACCATAATCCCTCAACCCCTATACCCTCTTAATCCCTCAACCCTTAAACCCTAATCCCTCAACCCTAAACCCTCAACCCTTAAACCCTAATCCCTCAAACCCTATACACTCT